>JAZDUH010000190.1:4325000-4635000 GCA_036419115.1 Scarus forsteni
ACAGGCTGTGGTCCGTGTGAAAGGAAACAAACCTAATGATGAAACATGGAGCTACTTCCACAGTCTGCTGACCTTCAGGTGTGAAAGCGACCTCCGTCAGCGTGGTTACCTTTGTCATGATCTGAATGGTGATGTAGTGCAGCACAGCTCCCAGCATCATGGCCACCATGTTGGCGTTTTCTCTGATGAACTCAAAGTCGCTTTCAGACATCATTGGAGCCGCCACCACCCGGAACACCACCAGGGCCTGAGCCAGGCCAATGATCAGGGACAGCTGGGAAAAGACAAATACACATCAACTCACAAAAATTATTTTAAAACAATAAAACCTCAGGAGGTGCTTACACGAACCTACCATCAGTGTCACCAACACAAGGACCAAGGTGCTGCGCAGGTACGAGTGTCGGAACTGTTTGGGTGCACAGTTTGGGTCGTTCACGATGTCCAGAATCAGCTCCTCCTGCAAACAAAGACAAACACATCCATTTTACCAAGCTCCAGTGACTCCATGGCAAAACGTTAGATCAGGGAAGAGAAGTAGAAACTAAAAACGTGACGACAGCAGGAAGTGACTGCATGTTTGAAAACAGTGGCGTCTCCGTGGACACGCCAACATCTGCAGTTCTCTAAGAAACAGACTCTATTTGTTCTTTCAGGGAGGAACAAAGATCAGATTACATTTGCAGAAAAAGTACATTTTATTAAAGAATCGGGATATATATATATATATATATAAATATATATATATACATGCATATATATATATATATATATATATATATATATATATAGATATAGATATGTGTGTGTGTGTGTGTGTGCGTGTGTGTGTGTGTGTATATATATATACATACATATATACATATATACATATATATATATATATATGTATATATATATATATATATATATATATATATATATATATATATATATATATATATATATATATATATATATATATAGATATATATATTAGGGATGTAACGGTTACCGGTAAAATGGTAAACCGTGGTAAAATATCCCACGGTAATCATTACCGTGTCTTTTTAAAATTACTGTTTTACCGTGTTTGATCACCACCCTGTGTCAGTAACTCACGGTGGTGCTGCTGTTTGCCTGGAAAAGCCGGACCTATGTCTCTGTCCTCGATTAAGCAGCCTAAACCGATGCGCGCATGCGCAGTTTGCATTGTTTGGCCTCTGAGTCTGAGACCGAAAGTTCGAGCCATAGTGAAGTTTTCTCGAAACAGACTCTGAAGTCAGGTTGAATTTGGGATTTTTACAAGGATCCTGAGGAGAAACTGATATATATATATATATATATATATATATATATATATATGATATATATATATATATATATATATATATATATATATATATATATATATATATATATATATATATATATATATATATATATATATATATATATATATATATATTATATTATTATTATTTTTTTTTTTTTAGGTCACTAAAATCAGCAGAAAAGCTGACAAATATTTTCCAGGATTGTTTATTTTTTATTTCTCATGAAAGAAGGGTAAAAAAATCTACTCAAAAGGCATTTCTTGACACATTATTGCTAAAAAAGACAAAAAAGAACCATTATGATAATAATATTGAAGGGGTTAAGTGATTAAAACGTGTGTAAAAGTACTTTTTGAACATTTTGAGCACACTACAACAATATCGCGATAATAATGATAACCGTGATAATTTTGGTCACAATAACCGTGATACAAAATTTTCATATCGTTACATCCCTAATACAGTATATATATATATATATATATATATATATATATACACATATATATACATACACATATATATATATATATATATATATATATACACATATATATACATACACATATATATATATATATTATTATTATTTTTTTTTTTTAGGTCACTAAAATCAGCCGAAGAAGCTGCAAACTGCTCGGCTGTGGACATGTGAGAGAAAAACTTAAAGCTTTAAAGCATCACAACTTTTGTTGCAACAAATACAAAAAACAGCCTGTGAAATCCTGGATGATCATTTCACTGAATAAAACATTTAAAAGTTGCAATTTAACCACAAGCTTAAGAAAAACCTGCAGCAAAGTCAGCTGTCTGCCACAACAGTCCTTGAAGGATTATTGATCATGAACACTTCTGGTTGTGAGTGTTCTCTAGCAGACATCTCAAAGACAGAAACTCTGAGGTGTTACCTGACAACAGTTTTATAGAAAGAGAGATTTGAATGATTAATTGATGGTTACCTCCTCCTCACACCAGTCGTAAACCTTCCACTTGGACACGTGACACGCTCGGTGTCTCTTCCACAGCTCCAGAAACAGAGTGGCTGAAAACAAACTCATTAACATAAATACACACAGAACATCTACCATCATAGATCTGAGCACAAGATCAGGATTATTATAGATATGTATCATATAGATCAGATATTCACCCCAGATAGCCATGAACATGGCAAAGGCTACAGTCCCCTCATTATCGAACAGATGGCTGATCTGAAACAAATACAAACGCGTCGTTAACCAATGAGGTGAGGACAGTGTTTCTACAGAGGAGGGTTTTATTAAAATAACTGCACAGGCAAGACGAATAAACCACAAAGTAATCTGAGTACACCAAAGGATTACTCTGTAACATGTTAACTCAGCATAGATCAAGACAGACTTCAAGAAAACATGAACAAAGTTTTTTAATTCTTGAGTTTGAACCAAAGTCCTTTTCTTCTCTTTGAGGTTAACGGGTCTGCAGCCTTCGGCTCAACCAATCACTTAATCAGTCTGTCTTTATTTATATATTTATTTATTAATTAATTAATTTATTTATTTATTTAGTGCCAGTTCATAACAGGTGTTTTCTCAGGGCTCTTCACAACAGAGCAGGCTGAAGCCTCTACATGACACAGCTGAGTTATTCTTGATAAAGCCTGATCTTTCTTAGCAAGTCCTGTGATCAATTCTTCTGCAAATATTGGACAAACCTCCTGCCTCAGTCTGTTCGTGGTAAACTGAAGGAGGTCTACAGTGTCTGTGTTTAATTCTTAATCTGCTGCTGCTAAGAGAGTCGAGCTCACCTTCAATAAAAGTGTTGAGTATATAATTCCAGGATGAGCTTACTGACTGTCTGATTGATTGTTTTAAATATTGGACAAACCTCCGCGAGGACACATGGTGATGTTGGAGTCACACACCTCCTTACTGACAGCTGCCACAGGTCACACCTTTTATCACAGCGAGGACACATGGTGATGTTGGAGTCACACACCTCCTTACTGAGGAGACAACAGCAGGAGGTCAATGGTAAGAGAGAGACCTGAGTTAGTCATGTTATAATCAGCTGTTCAGCAGCAACGCCATCTGACATGTGAACAGAAACGACAGCTATGCCTGGGCTAGGGGTACACCTACACCCAAACACCCCTACACCCCAACACCCATACACCCAAACACCCATACACCCCAACACCATACACCCCAACAATCAAACACCTATACAACCCTATACCCAAACACCCCTACACCCATACACCCATACACCCCTACACCCCAACACCCAAACACCTCAACACACTAAAACACCCCAACACCCCTACACACCAAAACACCCCAACACCCAAACACCCATACACCCCAACACCCAAACACCTATACACACCATACACCCCTACACCCAAACAACCAAACACCTCAACAACCCTACACCCCTACACCCAAACACCTATACACCCCAAAACCAATACAACCCTACACCCCACCACCCATACACTGACACATCAGGCTGAACCTGTTGACATCTCAAAACAGGACTTTTACCACCTACATGTAAACAGATTTTCGGAAAGTCCTCACTCCTCCTGTGCATCTCCAGTGACTCAACACTCTGCTTCAGTTTGCACCGAAGTAACACAGGTAACAGTGTTGGAGTAATGCATTACTAAAGTAATCTGATTACTGTAATACATTCCTTTATTTGTTACAAAAAACAGTAATATTTTACTCAGTACAAATGTCAGTAATGCAAGGAACAATGCGTTTTTAATTTAACCTGAAATGAAGAGGTGTTTTTTTTGTTTGTTTGTTTAAACCAAATACTCTGTGAGATCATCAGAGGAGAAAAGTCCTCCTCTAGTCCTAAAGTTACAGTATCTCTAACACAGTTTCTGTCTGTTTTTGCTCTGATGGTTTCTTGTATTGTGCCATGAGCATCAATGTGTCTGTTACATTCTCCTGTTTTTAGCCTTAAGCTGAACTCAGTCAGATAGACACCACATCACCTTCACTGGATGTTAATGAGCTTTTTTAATGAGCTACATTTAGAATGACAAATCCATATTTCTGTTATTTTGACCAGACGAACTTAAAGTAATGAGATAATAGTGTAGTGCCTTACATTTCAAATACAGTCATATTATAATGTAACTAATTACTTTAACATGACAGTAACAGGTAATAAATAATGTATTACATTTTTGAGTATCTTTCTCAGCACTCAGCTACAGCGGTGTATTTTTATTCAGTGTTTTTGTTCTCAGACTTTCCCAAATGCTCTGACAGACTCACATGAGCGGGTTTGTGTTGAAGAAGGCGAGTCCGTACAGAAACACGACGACCCCCAGAGCGGCCGCAGGAACCAGCAGCTTGGTGTACCAGCCCAGCCACAGGTAGTACAGCGCCACCTTCTCCCCAAAATAGGTCCTGCAGGCAGCAAACACCACACACAGAAACATGGACACATCTGAGTTTGACATGAAGCTGGTTTACTGATGAGATTGTCCTGCTGTATATAAGTAAAGAAAACTCTTTAGATAAACACTAATGAGTGTTTTATCCTCTACACAAACCAATCTCTTAAACTCCCGATCGCTCAGCCTAATGTTACACGAGAACTGAACCACCCAGGGACTGATCTCATTCACGAACACGTGGCTTCTGTTGGTGATCTACATCCAAACCTGAAGAGCTGAGGTTAAATCCAGAAAAATCCCCAGAAGAGAAAAGTCTCATCCAACTATCGACCAATCACCTGCCTCTAAACAACCCAGAGACTCCTGTCAGTTAGCTGAGATGATCGGGGTGTAAATCACCAGTTTCATGGTGATATGATACCAAATCGATTCTTTGGACAATGAAAAAATATTTGCAGATATCACAAAGTCCGCCATGATTAGATTTCAATTCAGTTTGATTTAAGATGATATTACTAACTCACTGAACACAATCAGCTACATTTCACCTGAAGCAAGAAAGAAACACAAATACATTTAAATAGTTTTATTACTGAAATGTGAAACAATGGTCTGACCTTTGGGTGTGATAGTTTATAGAGGATTATAACATCTGTATGATACAATCGTATTTTAACATTAAAATTGACTTAATTAGTCCTCAGGTGCTTCTGTGCCCCCACAGTTACCTCATGGGTCTCAGGTGGGCTCTACACAAGTATGAATTTGTTAGACTCCGGTAAAATAAACTATCGATCTGGTGATATTGACACACGGAGATGCGTATTTGTCCATGACTCCGCATCTTTTTTTAAAACGGGTCTGCAGGTGGATATCTGCATATTCGTCTTCATGCTGTAGTTGGTATAAACAGATCAGTCCGGAAAAGACGGTGACCTCATAGCACCCCTCCTCCTCCCCGCCCCCCCAATCCATGCTGTCACACACAACAACAACAACAACAACAACAATGGCGGCAGCTGGGCTGATTCTGATCTTGTTCCAGCAGCTACAAATATTTCTACGACTTTTATACCAACATTTGCTCACAGAACACCAAGACAATACGGGGCCGTCCTCGTGTGAGGAGGGTCTGATTGTTACTTTGTGATGTTCATATATTATATACTGTAATGGTGCAAAACAGTAATACACATTATTGAATTACTATTTTTATTATTATTGACCTGAACATTTGACCATGCTCTATCAAACCAAAAATGTGTAGTTTGATTTTAATTAAATCAAAACATGTCTCATGTTCTAAGTAGAACTATTAACTAACTTAACATTGATGATTTAGTTTTGATGACTGGTAACCACAGTTTGTATGTCAGTGTGATCAGACTTTGTTTCTCTGTTTAATGTTCCGTGTGGAGGAGGAATGACTCTAAGCTCTCGCTGTTTTACTTTATAACTTTGTGTAATTTCATCAATCAGTATGATACAAAATCAAATAATGAGATAAGTCAGTGCACTCCTGTGATAATGTGCATTTTGCATCCTCTGCCGTCAGATCGACCGAATCTTACCCAGATACAGCAGAGCCATTTTCTGATTGGTTGACAGTTGAGCTCCTGTTTAGCTCTGACATGCTAACAGCGTCTTAGCTGTGTTACTCGGTGGGCGCTCCACAGTACATTTAAAGCTGGAGAAATACCAGGTGAGGTGTTTCAGGGAGAAAAATGTTCAGATGCGTCTCATAGGTTAAATGTGTGAGACTGTGGAAGGGATGGTCACTACTGAA
The DNA here is from genome assembly GCA_036419115.1 of Scarus forsteni. Lineage (NCBI taxonomy): Eukaryota > Metazoa > Chordata > Actinopteri > Labriformes > Labridae > Scarus > Scarus forsteni. Next base: position 4,331,500 of record JAZDUH010000190.1, read on the forward strand.
CAGGACTGCACCGTCCTCCACCACAGCCCCAAATATTTATAATTACAACAACAGGGAGACTTCAGCCCGTTTCAGCCATATCCTTTAGTGTGAGAAGCTTAGACGGGTAAGTGAAGCCCACTGTCCCTGTATATGCAGACTGTTACTCTTTTCTATGGGTTTACTGCTGTTTAAGGGTTTCCTTTTTCTCATGTATGAACTTGACAAGGCTGCACTGATGCAGTTGGGGAGCCACGAGTGGGCCATGAGCCTCCATTTGCCCATCCCTGGTCATTATCCCTAAAAATATGGCACACATATAGAGGCGTTCACTGACCTGACATCATCGACTGGTTGTCCCACAAACAGGCCGGTCCATCGAGCCCATTTCTCCTTCAAGTGTTTCTGCGTCTTTCTCTGTAAAGGTGACATCAGGGTTTTTAGCCCAATAGATAAAACATTACAAAAACTCAGAGAATAGACATTTTGGTGTTTGTACACAAAGGTGATGCTTTTAGTGGGCAGAGTCAGGAAGGGCTCCAGAGAGCTGGACGAGCTGGAGGCCTCTCTCGTCTCACAGCGAAAGGCTAACCCTGCAAAGAGGGGATGGTTTTCCTTGCTGTGATTTCTTGGCTTGGTGGATCAACCTAGCCTTGCAGAGCAGACAGACCTGCCTGATTCTAAAATCCTGCAGCTCCCTCTTGCCAGCCTCCGTTGTCCAACGAATTCACTCGGCTGAATTCTTAACGGCCCAATCAGGGAAGAGAGGCGGGAGCTGCAGAATGCGGAAGTGACGACAACAGGAAGTTGGGAACCGGAAGTTGAGAAAGGACATGCCCATTAGCCTATTGTCCTCATGGCTACTCAGTGAAACTTGGTGAAATCTGCCCTCCTCAGAAGTTTACATTTAGGGATTGTCTTTGACGAGGTTCATGTCACATATAAGTGTTAAATGAATCATCTGTGTGCTACAATTTAGTGTAAGACGGCAGTATAGGCCGTTAGCTGTTAGTAGCTAAGTTAGCGGCTAACAGTAATTAACTGTTGTTAGCTGTTGTTAGCCATTAGCCACTACATTAGCTGTTATGTATGCTACATTATGAGGCAACCCTGCTTGATGTGGATTGGTCTGTGATGAATATGACTAGCCATACGATTGTCCAATCACAAGCTTGTGTTTTTTTAACGTTCTTCCCCTGAAAACAAATTTAAAGGGCTCCTACCCAGATGGACTAGTGAAATATTTCTGTGGCAGATATATGGAGCTGTCCATCTGGCTTGTCAAGTTAGGACCAACCTTCAACTAAACGAACAAAGTAACAGCGGACATTTCAATCCAATAAAGCAGGAACTGTGATGCTAACATGTCAACGTGGACCAAAACCTCTGAGGAAAGTCTCAAGCAGCTTGTTGGATCTACAACTTTAATAATAATAATGATAATAATAATAATAATACATTTATGAGAAAGTACTTGTCATTGATTCAGAAACTCTGCACGTTAAGAGAAGATCAGAACAGCAGTTTATGAAGGTGAGTCTTAAGACGTGATGGCGCCTATTGCCATGAATTCGCCTCCAACCGCCTCTATACAGGATGCATCCAGGATAGTGTAATTATTCCCCCAATGCTGGCTCATGCACATTTGATACACACCTAGGAACCTTTTGCAAGTGTTTGTTTCTTGGGGGACTGTTCAAAATTGGAACGACATCCGGCCGAAGGAAGATGCTGTGTTTGAAATCGTTCCCTATCACAGATATAGTGCACTATATAGTGTGTTTGCCTTTTCGTAGTGTTGTTTGAATTCTCAGCAGTTAATCTCATTCACTATATAGTGCACAACCAAATACCCACAATGCACAGCAAAAATGAGTGTACATACGATGTAGCCTATTTTGTACTCCTGTATACCACAATGCAATGTGGTAGTGTTTTTCCAGAGAAGAGGAGAAAGAAGGCTGTTAGGAGCTGCTTTAATTCATAAATGTAAGAAATGTTAACATGTTCGTAGCGTTGCTCTAACGCCTTTTAGCGGCTGTGAACAGCTACAAAATTTGCTCATCTACTGATGCTATGACGTTTAGAAAATTTCTGTGTAGTGTCTGAAATGTCGTTCAGTCCTTATGTAGTCCACTGTTTCTTTTACACTACAGAGGGAACAGTGAGGGAGTGAAGGAGTGGACGACTTCAAACACAGCTGGAGGATCCTGCCGGCACTATCGAGACAGCATAGAGAAGGACTGTCCCATTGGAGATAAGCTGCTCCAGTAAAACAAATACCCTCCCCTCCAGACCTTAAAACATAAATTGAACGACCTCGAAGAGCAGAGGCTGTGTGCTGAATCAGTCACTTTAAACTTTTACAGACTTACTTTAATATGTTTTATCTTTTATTTCTGCTTTACAGTCTTTTTAGCCTTTTTCTGTCAGTACTGATCTCATCATTTTACTTCTACTGTTTTTAAGTCCCCTTAACATATTAATACTGTCATTAATTAACATTCAGATTTTATTTAATTTACTCTTCATCTTATAGGTTTAAGCTTTTTACAGATTCCTTTTAGGCTTATTATTTTATCTCAAGCTCTTGTCTGTTGTTCTATTTTATCATTGCTATAACTTTAATTATTGTTATGAATATATCATCAGTATGCTCTTTTTACAGTTGTTCTCCTGTTTTCTGCTTTCACTCTCTTTTGTTGGCTTTCTTACAGATTTTTTTGTTTTTATTTTGGTTTCATGGTCTCAGTTTATGTTGCAGGGCTCTTGTGTTGTTTTGATTCTTATGATGCATAAGAATTTCTATTGTTGTAGAATTGTGAGAAGAAGAGAAGTTGCTGCATTGATTTTGTCTTCACTGCACGCAGGCGCCTGCAGGGTTGACTGAAAACGAGCCAAAGCCACCTCTTTCAGGTGAGCCTGGTTTGGTGAGGTGAAGCAGGTCAGGGTTGGACTGCTGTGATTATAAACAGCTATATTCTAATAAACGTGTATTTGAAACCTGTCTCAGACCATCCAGGTGTAAAAAGTGAGTCAGGTTTACCTCGTGGAGGCAGAAGACGGTTTCAAAGACGTCCGTCATCAGCAGATCCTCCAGCTTCTCTGATTGATTCAGACACAGGAAAGATTTCAGAGCCGATCCAACAACAACAACCAACAACATTGAGAGGCAGAATAAACTCACCATACTCACCACTTGTGTTGATACAGGTCTGATGAAGAATGTAATGGACGATTCGAATTCTGAAGGAGAAACAAACACTGCAGCCGTTAACACAAGACAAGTCTCAAACGCAGACGTGTTGTTCTTTAACTCCATAAAGCTTGAGGGGAGTTTGTGTTTTAATGTCTGTGATCGCTTTAAGAGTTAATAAAGTCCAGGCTAATTAACATTTCAGTCTTAACTATGATTTTGGCTCTCTGCTGTGATACAGAGACTGTTGGGTTAAACACCTCGTGTCCATGCGCTGTGTGTGTTACCTGGTTGCCTGGTTGACGTCCCCGTTCACATCCCCACACCAGTTGCAGGAGTCGGACACCTTGAGCAGGTACTGGTAATCCTCAAACACCTCCCGAGGAGCCCGGAGCCCAAAAAACACTTTTTCATCATGAGCGATTTCCTGAGCAGATCAGAGGGAGGTCACTGACCAGGGAGGGACACCCCGATCTCTGAGGGTAGGGGTGGGAAACCAGGCCCATACCCCCCCCCCCCCCCGAGCAAGTAACTACAGATATGACGGACAACAACTTTTTATTTATGAGGAGCGTTTATTAATGAGGAGCTCAGACATTATGTGTCCTTCCTTGTTAACATAACCTGACACACAGATAAACAGATTCACATTGGAAATAATTCAGAATCAGGTCCATCTGCTCTGCAAGAATAAAGTTAACAAGCCCTTAAATAAAACATCATTGATCTGCAGATGGACTCAGATCAAATCTGATCACCACGTCCGTGTGCCGTGACCAACACGTCCGTGTGCTTTGACCAACACGTCCGTGTGCCGTGACCACACGTCCGGGTGCTTTGACCAACACGGACGTGTGCCGTGAACACGTCCGTGTGCCGTGACCACACGTCCGGACGTCAATGCATTTAGACACTGACATGGTCAAGATGGCCTGCTGTCATTATAACCCAGCATCAGATCGAAGGTTATTTAAGTGACTCTGACTGGGACATGGTCTGTCAGAAAACTACAGATCTACGTGGACTGTTACACAAACATCTAAAGAGTTTACAGAGAATGGTCCCAAAAAGTCAAAATATCCAGTGAGCAGAAAGGTCTGAGCGATCAGGATGATGCACATTGACTCGTTTTGTTGGAGGAGCGATAACAAACAAGCAGAGTGAGCAGAGCAGGTGTAGACCAGCAGTTGGTCTGAGCTGCTGCTGCTCACAGGTGTTAGCGCACATGTGACACATGTAACGCTAACACCTGTAACACATGTGCCCGACAGGTTCCTGCTCACACAACAACTAAAACTATTCACTTTGTTTTCAGATTCACAAACAGTTTTTTATCCATTTGACGTAAACGGGCCGTTCCTCTCCCCGTCACTCCCCGTCCCGTAGTCTAAGTCCAGAATAAACAAACTGTGGTTCAGTCTAAGATAAGGACTCACGGTGACGTTCATGTTCTTCATCTGCAGCTGCTGGATGAAGGCTCTCTGTTTCTGGGCCTTCAGGTCCGACTCCTTGTCCGTCTTCGGGGCCACGAGCACATAGTCGAAGGTCCGGTGAGCGGGCTGTGGGGGGGGGGGGGGGGGCAGAGGGTTAGTGAACAGGTGTGCTTACCTGCAGGGGGAGGAGCTTAGACAGACCCTGACAGTACATGTGTCTATGCTCCTCTCTACAGCTGAGGGCTTCTACCTACAAGACAACAAAGTCAGAGCACCTGGACTTCTCTCTCTCCACCTGTGCAGCTGACCCTCAGTTCAGACCAGACCAGCCAGCCAATCAGAGCAGGAGAGGGGCCTTAAAGTGACAGCAGCAGCTCAGACAGAGAGGGAATACAGCTGGATCAGGGTGCCCATGAGGCTTTTTGAAGCTCAGTGCAGCAGCTTAATATTTTTTAATAACCTCAACCTGCTCAGTTAAATTACAAACTTCTGTTTTTCAGGATGAGAAACTTAAAGTTTTATGGCCATGGAGACAAGATTAAGAAAAAAAACTGGGACAGTTGTTGCTGCTTCAGTCTTTTTTTGGCCTCAGCCTCTTCAGACAGAGATTATGGGTAATAATGATTAGACCTGAGCCAGAGTCAGGTTTAACCCACAGCTGCTCTAAATTAACACTTTTAATGACCAAACTCGTTTATGATCCTGTAACTGTAACGGAGCGCGGCAGCTCTTTAATCAAAATGACACTTTAATGCTGAAATATAATCATTATTTTTATCCTTGAATTTTCAAAAACAGTTCTATGGTAGAATGTTCTGCCTGAGGCTCAGATATGAGAAAAAAATATATATTTAGTTTTGAAATTCTCATTCATGTTCACAATGTGTCCAAACACATTTCAGTGTAAAAGAAGTTAATGAAAGACTCCAAAATATTTGTGCTTTTGTTTTTATGATAGACAGCTGGCTTGGGCAAAACTGTTGAGGAGGCCAAAAATATGAAAACACAACCAAAAACTAAATTTCTGCTTCACAAGGAAAAAACAAACCCAATTCCAAAGAAGCTGGGACTTTGAACAAAATCCATCATCTTCCTGGAGAGGCGTCTCTTGATGGCAGCATGACCTTTAACCTGTGCGTACCTGCAGCATTAATGCTTATCCACAGGTGTGCAGGTTACCCATCCCATGGGTAGTTATTCAGGTATCAACTAAAAAGTTAGAGCCTATTTGCAAAAACAATGAAGTCTGTTAGTTTGAACATTAAATATCGGTTTGTATTTAATTTGAATAAACGTGGAGAAGTATTTTCAAATCATTGTTTTCTGTTTTCTGTTTTCTGTCCCAGCTTCAACGAAAGTGAGGTGTGTGATGATGTCACAGTGGTAGGTAACACTTGCTTCATGTCCCAGTTTAACAGTTTAACAAACGACCTGCGACCAACAGCCAGGTGACCTTTCACACCTACAGACTCCCCATCTGGAACTCCCTCCCCCCGACACCGTCTCCGTCTTTAAACCTCATGGTTTGACCTCGACAGGTGACCCTACATCCTGAATAAGGTGCCTGTAAATAAAACAATTATCATGATAACTTTACTGTCATAACCCTCGGGGTTTCTTTTTGGTTTCCTGGCACAGACGCCATGTTTAGTGTTCTTCTGTTGAGGCTAACGCTCTGGTGATGCTGAGCGGGAGGAAGATAAACCCGTCTGCAGATACAGAAACACTGAGGACTGTTGTTTCAGTAAATAAATGTAAATAAGACGAACAGAGCTGTTTGAAGCCTCTTCAGACTCTTTAACATGTTTAACAGAGATAACTATGTGTGAGCTCTCAGTGTCTGTGCTCATATCTCTGCCTGTAAGTCAAATGATCTGTTTAAACATGATGGTCATAAATGTTCTGTTTGCATGCCAGTGAACACCTGGACAGGCAAGGAAGCACTAGACACACTCACCGTAGAAGGAAGTAAAGGTTCAGTGCTCTGACCGCCCTTCTGCCGGTCCCACAGCTCCATGTTCTCCTGAAAATAAACACATGAGGGTTAGCTGTAGATCTATGCAGGCAGAAGCAGCGTGTTACCGGTAGATCTATGCAGGCAGAAGCTGCATGAAGCAGCTGTCCTCTGTTAAAGTCCACTCTGACGTGGTAGTAATGACATTTTTCCGCAGGTCTGCCTCCCACAGGTTTCCTAAAATGTTCCCTTTAACTAATTTCTACATGAATTAGTTTTTTTATTTCCTGTCGGCTCTCCTGTTTTATCCGAGCTCTGTAAACTGATACATCACATTTATATGTTCTGAAAAAGCTCCAAACAGAAATGTAAGTGAACTCATTTGATCTCTTTCTGTAGGTCATGTTTTCAGTGCTGCTGTTTAAAGATAAGATCTCTTTCTATGTCTTTATAAATAAAAGAGTATACCTTTGTTCATCAGACCTGCAGACAACTGCACTGCACTCAAACAAACAACCCGTAAATTAGAGAGAATGTGGCGCTCTGTTAAAAGGGAAGACTCACGTATACTTTGGCGGGAAAGTCATAATAGCTACATGACAGCCTTAAAACATGCTCGAGCTGCCTACTACTCCTCACTAATTGAAAAAACCAAAAACAACCCCAGATACCTCTTCAGCTCTGTAGCCATGCTGACACAGAGTCAGAGCTCTATTGAGCCTGTGATTCCTCTAGCCCTGAGCTGTGAGGACTTCATGAACTTTTTCAATGATAAAATTCTGAAAATTAGAGATAAAATTAGCAACTCTTCATCTCCAGCTGAACATGCCGTACCTTTAAATGTAGTAGGTGCAATAGGCCTAGACTGGCGGGGTGGATCTGGCACATTGGGCTCTATCTCTCTCTCTCTCTCTCTCTCTCTCTCTCCACATCTGCCTTTGCCCCTTTTGTTTGCTCCTGTACTCATCTATGGCTCTGGTCTCATAGGTGGTCTCCCAGACCACCTACAAGACTGCAGACTGCCTGCTGCTGTGGAGTCACAAAGCCTCAAAAACTACAATTATAGATATGACACATAGTTGGCCATTTCATTAGGAACATTCCAGTTCATTACCATTATAGTTGTTCATGTAGATATTAGCATGATCTCCATATCCATGATCGATACATCTATAGTATCTATTTTTATCACCACATAGTCATGAGGTCCCTCTGAAAATGGGATGTCACATCTCAAGAGGCCTTTAACACATTTATACTTAACAGAGACAAATATGGTAGGGATGACCTTGTGGTCTGGGCACCCATGAGTTCATCACTACCATAAATTCTTATTTTCAGTAAGAATATCTATGATTATACTTCTATAAAATGATCACCACTACCATTCAGACATGAGGACCCTCCTGAAAACCAGATGTAGCATCTCAAGAGGCTAACCTCTAATAAATCAGACGACAGGTCTATGGTTCATGGATCTGTCACTAACTTTAGTTCTTACTTTAGTCCACTTGTCTCCTCTTACCTCCCTTCCTTCACCCTCACACCAACACAGCATGGTGTGGATTTGCTGTTCATCATGAGACTGGGATCCACATTCAAGATTTCCTGCTGCTTAACAGAACATATATATATGAATATGTGTATCTTTATATGTATATATGTATCTATGCATATATGTGTATCCATAACATGAAGAGCTTTTGCTCTATTGTAAAGTGTCTTGAGATAACAATTGTTATGAATTAGAGGTATACAAATAAAGATTGATTGATTGATTGACAGAGGGCCATTCTCATGTGGTTGTGCTGCTGTTCATGTTTAGTTTATTATCTGATCTAATGCTGGGCCTCCATGTTCTTGTGTCTTTAAGGTTCAGACGTGGACATGATCCAGTGGTATGTGGTGAATGACATGTCATTAGCTTGTTTGTGCCGTAGGGAAATTGGGGCGTGGCAGGAATCACAGATATTTGGCAACAAAATCCAGTGACTGTTTGCACAGACCTGTTAGCCTGTTTGTATTTTCTCATAGATGATCAGAGGCAGATAGCAGCAACAACGCCTCCTGGTGTGTTTGTTTAGTTTCTTATTAGCAGGTGTGACTCGTTTGTGTCCCTGATGTTTGGGCCAAAGGATGAAACGTTTTTATCAATGAAACACACGTGACTGATAATCATGGACGACTTTCAGTTTGTTATGTCCTCCAGCCTTTCAAACATGTTGTTTTTTGACAATATCTTAGTCAGGGTAAAAGTATCAAAGCATACCAATGCTCCCTGGCCACTTTGTTAGGTACACCTTGCCTGTACCATGTTGGCAAACACTGAACAGGCTGCTGAAACGGCCTTACAGATGTTGTCCATGTCTCCATGACAGCATCACACAGCTGCTCAACATCCATGAGGAGAGCCTCCTGCTCCACCACATCTCAAACTACTGGACTGAGATCTGGTGACTGTGGAGCCTCTGGAGTGAATAAAGCAGTGTGAGCTGATCTGAGCTCTGAGACATGGAGCTGCTGAAGTCTCCATCAGAAGATGGTCCACTGTGGTCATAAAGGGATGGACATGGTCAGCAACAATCCTCAGGTAGGCTGTGGGGTTTGAACCATTCTCAGGTGGGACTGAGGGACCACCAGCAGCAGCCTGAACCGCTGATCCAAGGCAGGATGGATCCATGTTTATGGGTCATTCTATGAAACGGGTGCCATTTGGGTCCGCAATGTTTGATGAGATGTCCAAGGCAGAAAAAATATGTTGAAGTGTGTGTCAAAATTTTACAGCAACTACAGCAAGTGTTCTTATTGACATGAAATATCAAAAAGTACTATTTCTTAGAGATGAACATACTATTTTTTAGCATTTTTCATTAGTAAATTATCTTTTTCCTGTGTCCGTATTGACCAACATATGACCTTATTTTCAGGATTACATGACTGTCCTTTTTTACATTAAATATTTTAATAATAATATTTTTTTTTTTTGTTAAAATGTTATGAATTATGTGTGTCCCTTAGTTTGATTTACCACCCCGTCACACTTACTTGTTTTGTACTCTAATATACTGTAATGTTAATTTAAAGATATCACAAAGAGGGAATGACATAATATGGGTCTTTGGGGCAGCCAGGACCAAAAGCAGGCATGTTCTGTGATGCTTTTATATTGTTTATTTATTGTTCTTTCATGTTAGGTGGGGTTTGTCGAGCAGAACCCTACCACCCCATCACGCGAAATAGACAGGGAAAACAGTTAATTTTTTTTTTTTTTTTACATTATCATTGTAAAGAAAATTATATTTCAAGTTGAATGCATTTGTGCTAGGTCTTGGAACTTGACCACATGAAGAACTGTAGCCATTTAGGATGAAATTTACCACCCTGTCAGATACCACCCCGTCACATACCATCACTCATTCACTCAACTCTCCATTAATTTGCTCACTGTCTTTCACTCATTCATTCATGCTCATTCTTCTTGTGTGTTCACCTCTTGCAGTCATATTTCATTATTCCCTGTATTTTGCTCATTAACCCACACAATCACTCACTCAGTCACTCAGTTTCTGTGTATAACATTTGCATTTTGGCCCTATAACCCTAACCCTAACCTTCTCATCAGGCATCTAATCTAGCCGTTTGGTCAGTTCCATTCAACACCTTTGCCATTCAACATGAATGACAAAGTAATGTATACACAACAACATTTTTACCAGAAACAGAACAAGTTTTCCTTCTCATTTTCAAAATGACCCGTGTCCACACGAAGACGCAAGAACGACTGAAAATGCTGTAATGTGCATCCCAGTCCCGTAGATGGCAATATAGGTTTGGAGAGAAACAGGAGTGTTAAAACACACACATGCTTTCTGGTGCAGACAAACTTTTCACAAACAACAATGACCAGTGGACACATGAAGACGTAGTTTATCTACTGGACAACAAATCTGTCTGGATAGTTTAGCGTGGATAACAAACTCACCACAGCAAACAGCACACATTACTTGGTAGACAGCCGTAGCTGTTGTTGTTCCTGGTATATGTGCACAGCTTCAATGTGAAAGAGTACTGCACATGTGGTGACATGGGTGTTTCACCCATAAACTCTTAATCCCATCCAGTAAAACCAGGTAGTGATATATTTTCAAAATTCTCCATTTTGGACCCCAGTTTTAAAATTTTGCAATTTCAAGCACCGCAGGCACTATTCTCATGTAAATGGGAGATGGAAAAAGCAATGAAAACTACTTGTTTTCACCTGAAAACGTTGCCATGCAAACACATCCTATGATTGCAACCATAATTACTGGATATGCAAATATCCAGATTTTCAAGTATTGTAACTGAGGTAAGGTACAGTGTTCAAAGTGTAATCTAGATGGCCAGTACCAAGAGATCATATAGGTCCGTACCACCCCGTCACAGTGAACCACACCGTCACATCAATTACCACCCGTCACACAGTCATTTTGTCAAAAAAATTGTTAAAAGGGAGTGAAATTCTCAGTCAAACAATATTTAATAATGTTCTTTTCCTGTGGGGAAATTACACTAATGTAACTTCAATTTGAAATTTGAAGTGAATTTGTATTTTTTTTAGGAGTGATGAGATCAATGACATGTTAAATTCAGAATTTAATATCAAGAATCTAAAAATGAAAGAAACTGATTAAATTACATACTTAATATTGATGGTGTCCAGAAAAGGACATTTTACTGTTTGGAAAACATATTTCTTTTATAATTTGTTTCATGTATTACTACTCAAATGGGGTACACATTGTCCGTGACAGGGTGGTACAAGAATACTCCCACGCCTGAGAAAAAAAAGATATTATTCATAAAGATTTTATGCCTGAGCTGGGAAAATATTTTTTTGGATGGATTAACATGTATTTCATATTGTGGATTAAACAAAACAAAGTTTTGTTTTTATGAAATTTTTAGAAATTGCAACTTGGAAATGGCACCCGTTTCATAGAATGACCCTTATGATGTTCACACCAAACTCTGAATGTGGAGCAGAGATCCAGACTCATCAGACCAGGAGACACTTTACAGTGTGCTGTGGTCCAGTTTTGATGAACCCTGAGAACTGTAGCCTCAGTTTCCTGTTCTTAGGTGACAGGAGTGGCACCTGGTGTGGTCCCCTGCTGCTGTAGACCCTCTGCGTCATGACTGGACATGTTGTGTGGTCAGTGATGGTCTCCAGAGCTTGATTATGAGGAGTTCCTGTTGTCTTTCTATCACCTGCAGATCTGCAGCTCTCTGATGCAATGATCACTTAAAGCTGGTGAACAAACTCATTTAAAGGTGCTATGAGGAGAATCTATTACCGGCGACATTAAGACTCTGCTACCCATGAGCACGCGCGGCGGCTGTCGTAATGCTGCGTTCCAGTAACCTCGGAACTGGGAACGACATCATCTCCGACTTATCGGCGTTCCAGTTGAAGTCAGAAAAAAACATGCCGATCTACCAGGCTATTGTTAGCTGTTGTTAGCACGATCTGTGTTGTTGTTCACAAATATCACATGAAGAATGTGATTATCACTATGGCAGCATTTTTGTAAATATAAGTCTAACAATACTATGTATACAGCTGATCTAGAGCGACACACCCCAGTCAGAAGTGCAAATAAATGGATTATTACAGGAGCTAAGTAACTGTTCACACTGGGGGCATCCATCTTCCATTGTCAACTCGGGGGTGGCGAGGTTTCACCGAGTTCCCAGTAGGAAATTCAGACTTCAGGGGACGTTCCAGTTGCAGTTTCCTACTCGGAACTCGGAAATTCCTACTTCTGACTACAACTGGAACGCACCAAAAGACGTGACCCAAGCCAAAGCGTGTGTTTGTTGTGATGCTAATGAATGCAGCTCGGACCTTCCTCAGAACTCTGCATTGCTTTACAACTTCTTTTTTCAACAACTTACAGGATGCAAAGCCACGAGGTAATGTATCTCTTTCTAGTTACGTAGCGGTAGTTTTTGATGTGTGACAACAAACAATTTTTGGAAAACTTAGTATTGTAGTTTTGTAGCCGGCTATATATGGCTACTGACAGCCCGGTGCTCTAAGACGTGTCTGAATAATATAAATTTGCTCTAGTTTTAATTGTCTTGTTCCTGAAGTTGAGTATCCAGGCCAGTCAAGCCCTGTCCGACCCGACTGTGAAGTTAAGGAATAGCATTTATAGCTAACCTATTTTGATGCTATAAAACTCATCTTAAAGTGTGTATTTCCATCAGGCATATATCTAAATGGGAGACTTTTTTGTAATTACTTAGAAACTCCCCACAGTCCCTTTAACTGAAGCAGTTTGAGTGTGAAGGCTGATGATAAAACAATTCCACCACTTCTTCAGATATCATAAAGTTTATGACTTTGTTTTTTGTCAATGACTGTCCCACCGTTTTTATTCACTTTAAACTATAACTGTGTCATTATTCATCTTCATTACTTATTTCTTCACTCCTTCAAAAAACTGAAACAGAAACAGGACTCAAGGTCTGCAGATCCAAGACAAACAGACTGAATCCTGATGAAGGAAACCCCCTGCTAAGCCAAACAGAGACTGAGCCATGTCATTAAGCTATCCTTATTAACTGAGTATTAAGTGAATCAAACAGGAAAACAGATCTACAGCTCATCTGAGTGATTACCTGAATCTGAGTGTTCGTGTTTCAGGTCCGATTCAGCTGCATGTTCAATCCTCTGTGTGTTTGTGAAACAAACTCTGCAGGTCCAGACATGATCACTGCCGTGGTGTGTTCACTGTCTGCTGTGGTGTGTTCACTGTCTGCTGTGGTGTGTTCACTGACTGCTGTGGTGTGTTCACTGACTGCTGTGGTGTGTTCACTGACTGCTGTGGTGTGTTCACTGTCTGCTGTGGTGTGTTCACCGTCTGCTGTGGTGTGTTTACCGACTGCTGTGGTGTGTTCACTGACTGCTGTGGTGTGTTCACTGTCTGCTGTGTTCACTGTCTGGTGCGTTCACTGTCTGCTGAGAGTGCAGAGCGCTGTGACTCTTAAACAGGCTCCAGATGATCCAGGAGCAGCTTCATAGATTTTTGCTTAGAAGAATAGAGCTCTAGAAATTTCTCTCTCAGTCTCTACATATCTATATCTGTATATCTATCTGTCTATATTAATGAGTGTTCCTGCTGCAGTGAGCTCAGGTGTGCTCTGTGAGTCTTTATAATAATCAATAATCATAAAACAGACTCAGCCTCTGATTGGCTGTTTTCTCAGCAGCTTGAGTGACAGTCAGAGTCTGTGTGTTGAACAGGTGTGACACCTGCACACTGACACACAGTCGTAACACAAACCGCTCAGAGTGACCACATGTTGTGGTCAAAGGTTAAAGGTTAAAGGTTAAAGTTTATGAGGACAAAGACAGAAACCACAGCCAGGGGGGGGAGCCTGTGCCAATCACAGGCCCACATATAGAGATGGAATTACAGCCACCAGTCAACCTGATGGGCTTTTGTTTGGTCTGTGGGAGGAAACAGAGCGCCCGGATAGAACCCACGCATGCACCAGGAGAACATGCAAACTTCATACAAGGATCCAACTAGCAACCTTCTTACTGTATGTGCATGTGTAACCCGGTTGAAATCAAGCCTTTCAGCTATCTGCCTCTCGGCGTGAGCACGTATTACGTCATGACGTTATGCTTTACCTGCGCGGTACGTCACGCGATCAGGTGAGCAAATGTAGCCAATTAGAACGGCGCATGCCGGAAGGAAAGAGACAGTTCAATCGATCGCTGATAGAGCACACTCTGGAAACGATAACTGCAGGAAGCCGAATACCAGCGCCGACAACGGAACATTTGCACTGATTGAACTCCGGAACCGGCCAGGTTTGATGGCGAGCGTAGAGCCTATGATGAATCCATTAAATATAACGAGCCTGTGATGAATCCATTGATGCTACGAGCCTGTGATGAATCCATTGATGCTACGAGCCTGTGATGAATCCATGATGCTACGAGCCTATGATGAATCCATGACCGGTTAGGTCACAAACCCCAGGCAGCTCACCCCTGCTCTGCCCAATCCACCCTCCTGCTCTGGCCGGGCTGGTAGGAGGCTTCTTGCAGCCGCCCTTCTTTATTTCATTCTTTCCTCTTTCTTTCATTCTTTTTTGTCCTCGAACCCTCAACTCACGCACACACGCCTTGCACTAGCACGTCCCCGAGGGAAAAAAAGGACTAAACTGAACTTTCATTACATTTGGAGAATTCAGTGTTCGCGCGCACTGGATATATGAACTTACTATTGGGATTGAATAATTTTGTGCCTGATGAACTGTTGTTTATTTTGCAATTGTGTTTTTTGTGTGTATGTCTTTATAATATATGATGATCATCAAAACCAACTTGCCTCAGTCTCTCTCTCCGCTCCTTGAGTCAAACTAGGAGTCTTCTGAACTAGCCTTATAAAACTTTTAATTGTTCGTGTGATACACATGCTACATAATTCTTGGCGAGCTAGCCAGGAGCGGAGATAGTGTTCTGATTGTTGTATTGTGATTAATTATATATTTTGAGAGACTATGGACACATTTGAGAAACTTGGCATAAAAATTCCCAACTCAGTTTTGATAAAGGGCGCTTTAAAAACTGAAACCTCTGAGGAAGCCATAGATTTTTTAAAACAGTTTGGTTCCATTTCAAAATCAGTGTTAGTTGATGAATCTAAATCAGTTTTCCATCAGTCCATTGTAGTCGAGTACCGGTCCGGCCTACCGTTAGTTGAACTGCGTAAACTGCTGCCTTATACGTTCACTTGTGAAAATGATAAAGTCGTGTATGAGATTTTGGATCTGTCCACACTTTGTGCCGACGAGGTAGGCAAAACGCAGACTGAAAATTACCTGGTAGAATTACAAAAGGTAGCGAAATTAACAGGGCAGGACTTTGCGGTCGTGTTAAAGGGGGTGATGTCTCTGCTTGGCCAGACTGTCAGCGAGCTCCATCCTCTTACTGACGACATCGAGGAGGACCATAAGAGGGATCCACCACTTTCTCCTGCTATCAACAGGGATGTCGAGAGTGTTCCAGTGGTGACAGCTCCAACCTCCAGCGGAACGCAGCCGAAAGTTGAACCAGTCCCCACTGTTCAGCAAGCACCAGAAAGACTTGCACAGCCAAACATGACTTTTCATGAAATAAATCCCCCTGAAATTCAACGCTATGTTGTAGAGCACATAGTGAAAAATGAAGACAGCACAGGTCACTATTTGGCCCAACGCATCAGAATCTTCTCTGGTAGATCACCAAGACCTCAAAATGAATCAGACTATGACACCTGGCGGTCCAGCATTGAACTGTTATTAAAAGACCCAGCAATATCTGACTTTCAGCGCTCCCGTAAGATCTTTGAGAGTTTGCTGCCACCTGCAGCTGACATGGTGAAGCACCTGCAACTGGACACTCCACCCATGGTCTATCTGCAGACACTTGACTCGGCTTATGGCACTGTCCAGGATGGCGAGGAGCTATACGCAAAATTTTTAGACACCTTTCAAGATGCAGGTGAGAAACCTTCCAACTATCTGCAACGCCTTCAGGTTGCTCTGAACTCAACAGTTAAGCGAGGAGGTATCTCAAGCAAAGACACTGACCGACACCTGTTAACCCAGTTCTGCCGTGGTTGTTGGGATAACTCACTTATAACTGAACTCCAACTGAAACAACGAAAGTACAATCCCCCAACATTTGCTGAATTTCTGTTACTGTTGCGGACAGAGGAAGATTGTGAAGCTGCTAAGGCCGTAAGGATGAAACAGCATCTTGGTTCAGCAAGACCCAGAGCCACCGCTCATGTGCAGTACGCTCATACAGACAGGACAGAGAACAAAGAAATAGCTGCTCTCACTACAGTTACACAGCAACTTGCACAGCAGCTGGCAGATATCCAGAAGCAACTCTCATCACTCACAGCTGCTCAGTCACGGTTCAGCCAGTCTGCTGCGTTCAAATCCATGCCTGGCAATAAGTTGGGGGAGGGTCAGAGGGCAGGCAAGCAACCAAAGACCCTGTCCTCTGCACCTAAGCCCGGCTATTGTTATAGGTGTGGTGAAGACGGCCATATCAAGCCAAACTGCGAAAATCCCCCAAACTCTGCTTTAGTGGCAGCCAAGAGAAAACAGTTCTCTGATAGACAAGCCAGATGGGAAAAAGCAAACTCCACATCAAGACAGTCTTTAAACTAAACCCAGTTCCTGTTAAGGGGCAAACCGGAACTGTTGAGGATCCACAATGTCCCAACAAGAACAAGAAGAAGAAAACAGTAAAATGTGAAAGTCTGACTCCACCAACTATGCTATCTCAGTTACCCAAAGGGTTAGTTGGGTCCCGTTGCACTGCCAGTATTAAAGTTGCTGGCATTGAATGTAACTGCCTCCTAGACACAGGATCACAAGTTAGAACCATTCCAGTCTCCTTTTACAATCAGCACTTTTCAGACCAACCTGTGAAATCCCTGCGTGATCTCCTACATGTGGAAGGAGCTGCTGGACAAGATGTTCCGTATCTGGGGTATGTGGAGATGAGAGTTACGTTTCCCAAAGAGTTTATGGGAACTGACTTCGATGTGAACACTCTCGCACTTGTCCCAGACATCAGACCTGACGTTCCATCCTCAGTTTTAATCGGCATGAACACCCTGGAGCCCCTATACAGCCAGTACATGGGGAGTGAGTTTGCAGGTTTCCAGCCAGCTGCTCATGGCTACCGTGCCGTTCTCAATCTCCTGCAGATACGCCATCAGCAACAGCAGGCTGGCAATGATGGAATTGTTAGACTAGCTAGCAGGTACCCCGTTCTCATCCCTGCTGGGCAGACCACCGTTGTCAGTGGCTCCATTCAAACCAGCATGCCAGCTTCAGGTCAGTGGGCACTTATCGAGCATCCAGCCTCACCATTGCCAGGTGGGTTGTGCGTCAGGAATTCGCTCATTATGCTCCCAAAACAGACTCATACAAAGATTCCAGTCATCCTCACAAACGAGTCGAGTCATGAAATAAGCATTCCACCTCTTTGTGTAATTGCTGACCTTGCACTTTCACCTCAGATCCTGTCCCATCAAGTGTCTCCAGACCAGTCATCAACTGGAAATCAAATCAATGCCGTAAGTTTGGATTTTGGACAGTCTCCTATTCTGCCAGAGTGGAAAGAGAGGATAACCACCAAGTTGAATGAGATCCCTGACGTCTTCTCACATCATGATTTAGATTTCGGGTGCACTAACAAAGTGAAACATCGAATTAAATTGCATGATGAAACCCCTTTCAAGCATAGAGCCAGACCCATTCATCCACAAGATGTCGAAGCTGAGCGGCAACATCTGCGTGATCTGCTGAAGGCTGGGGTTATCAGAGAGTCAGATTCACCCTTCTCATCTCCAATTGTGGTGGTCCGTTAGGAGAATGGAGACATTCGACTGTGCATCGATTACCGTAAGCTGAACTTGCAGACAGTCAAAGACGCCTACGCCTTGCCCAACCTTGAGGAGTCGTTTTCAGCTCTAACAGGCTCCAAGTGGTTTAGTGTGCTCGAGATGGATGAGGTTGATAAAGAAAAAACTGCCTTCATCACACCAATCGGATTTTGGGAATTCAATCGAATGCCGCAAGGTGTAACAAATGCTCCAAGTACGTTCCAACGATTAATGGCGAAATGTATGGGGGATCTCCACTTGAAAGAAGTGCTTGTATTCCTTGACGATCTCATCGTGTTTTCAAGCTCACTTGAAGAACATGAGCAAAGGCTGCTGCGGGTGCTGAATCGACTGAAAGAATATGGTCTGAAGCTCTCTCCGGAAAAGTGTAAGTTTTTCCAGACATCAGTAAGATATCTAGGGCACATTGTTTCTGAGAAAGGTGTTGAGACTGACCCAGAAAAGATCATCACTTTAAAATCCTGGCCAGTTCTGAAAACCCTGAAAGAACTCAAATCCTTCTTGGGATTTGCAGGTTATTACAGAAGGTTCATCAAGGGGTATGCTGCCATCGCCAAACCTCTAAATGATCTGACCCGGGGCTACACATCCACCTCCAAGTCTCAACCCAAGACCAATTCAGTCAAGGTTCACGATGCGAAACAGCCATTTGGAGAGCGATGGTTGCTCACATGCCAGCAAGCATTCGAAACCCTTATAGACAAGTTGACCAGTTCCCCAGTTCTTGGATTTGCCGATCCCAAGCTGCCCTACATTCTCCACACGGATGCCAGTACCACGGTTGGGTGCAGCTTTGTATCAAGAGCAAGATGGTCAGCTAAGGGTAATTGCTTATGCCAGCCGGGCTTGTCACCAAGCTTAATCGAGGTACCCAGCACACAAGCTTGAGTTCCTTGCTCTGAAGTGGAGTGTGACAGAAAAACTGCACGACTACCTGTATGGAGCTAACTTTGTAGTGGTAACTGACAACAATCCACTCACTTACCTGTTAACATCGGCAAAGTTAGATGCTGCCAGCCACAGGTGGCTCGCTGCCCTGTCAACTTACACCTTCAAACTGCAATATAGAGCCGGAAAACAGAACCTCGATGCTGACGCTTTATCCCGCTGCCCTCGCAACCAACTTGCTGACACTACATCACAGAAAGACTGGGACTTGATCGATGCGTTCACCCGGGAACATGCCAGTGAACCCGGAAAAATGGATGAGGTGGGCCCTGATGTTGTTTCTGCCATTTGTCATCGCTGCCTTGTCACTAGTCAGCCAAGCAGATCAGCAGAGAGTCCTATCACTTTGATAGAATCTTTGAGCATGTCCGCTGATGCCATTCCAAGTTGCTATGCCAGTGAAACAGACCATGGGATATCAGTTGTTCCTTCCTTGTCCCATTCAGACCTGAAAGATAAGCAACGAGCTGATCCAGTGATAAGAGAGGTCATTCACCAGATAGAGACTGGAGAGAAAGTACCTCCCACAGTACGGCATGAGCTTAAAGACCTGGCATTACTTTTGAGGGAGCTAAATCGTCTTGAGCTACAGGAGGACGTCTTGTACAGGAGAAGACAAGATGGAGCACAAGTCTCACTCCAGTTGGTGCTGCCCACAGAGCTGAGGTCCCTTGTTCTAAAAAACCTTCATGATGACATGGGCCACATGGGCATTGGGCCAACCTTGGATCTTGTGCGTTCCAGGTTTTTCTGGCCACACATGGCAGCCGATGTAGAGTCTAAGATCAAGTCATGCAGCCGTTGTGTCAGGCAAGCTCTCCCGAGCGATCCGCACCCTTGGTTAACATCAAAACCACTCGTCCACTGGAGTTGCTGTGCATGGATTATCTTTCCCTAGAACCAGACCAGAGCAATACCAAAGACATCCTTGTTCTCACTGACCACTTCACAAAGTTCGCTGTTGCCATACCCACAGCAAACCAGAAAGCCAAGACGGTAGCAAAATGTTTATGGGAGAATTTCATTGTTTGCTACGGAATACCTGAACGTCTACACACTGATCAAGGAACCGACTTTGAGTCAAGACTGATCAAAGAGCTATGCCAACTTGCTGGTATTGAAAAAACCAGGACAACTCCTTACCACCCTCGAGGTAACCCCGTAGAGAGGTTTAATAGGAACCTACTCAGCATGCTTGGAACTTTGGAACCGAAACAGAAGGCCCGTTGGAAGGAATATGTCAAGCCCTTAGTGCATGCATATAATTGCACTCGAAATGATGTCACTGGCTTTACGCCGTATGAACTGATGTTTGGTCGATCACCTCGCCTCCCTGTAGATCTCGCCTTTGGACTACCTCTGCAAACAAACCAGTCAACTTCACATTCCCAGTATGTTGAAAACCTTCGATCTCGTCTTGAGGAGAGTTTCCAAATAGCATCAAAGAATGCCACCAAATCAGGTGAAAGAAACAAGGTTCGCTTTGACAAACGCATTACCCCCTCAAGTTTGATTGAAGGAGACAGGGTGCTGGTCCGTAACGTCCGGCTTCGTGGCAAACACAAGCTGGAAGACAAATGGGAACAAGAGGTCTACATTGTCCTGAAACGTGCTGGGGATTTACCTGTGTATACTGTGAGGCCTGAAACAAAAGATGGACCCACTCGCACACTGCACCGGGATCTCCTTCTTCCATGTCCATTCCTGGTGAGCAGTCATGATCCTGATCCTTCACCAGATCCTCCAATGAGTCGTCCTCAAACTCGAAGCCAAAGACCTGCGATTTCTGATGCTGAGCAGGACCCGGATGAAGCTGAGGAACTGGAGTATCCTCAAGCCCAGATCCCACCAGCCTCTTTCGTGTTCGAGAGTGAACATCCAGTTGCAAACCATACTGTGCCTCAAACTCGACCTGTAACAACTGTGCCTTCAGCCTGCTCAGAGAACCCTGTTGACACTGTGTCTACATCCCTACCAAGCAGCTTACCTGAAGATGGGGAGTCTTCTGCTGAGCCGAGAGCTTTTGGGTCTGTGAGAGAAGGACCGGAGCCTGAAGATGGGAACTTGCCTGAAGTGGTACAGCCCACTTGTGTTCCAGAGGAAGTCCTTGAAGAACCAGAGCTACCTGGCCAAGCAGAGACATCACCCAGTACCAATGAGTCATTGCCTAACCAAGTTGAGACTAGCACTAACATACCTATCTCACCTGATACTGCTGTTGAGCCTGATTCTGTATCCCGACGGCCTAGCCGACAACGTCAGCCACCCAGTCGTTTCCAGTACACAGCCTTGGGTAATCCACTCATTTCAGTTGTGCAGACTCTTTTCCATGGGTTAGTTGACGCTTACAGTGACGCTTTTAGAACTTCTGCAGCAAATGACCTTTTCCAGCCTCGTGTTTATGAAGTTTAGCATGCACCGGGAGTTGCATGATTTAAGTGGGGGAGGGTGTAACCCGGTTGAAATCAAGCCTTTCAGCTATCTGCCTCTCGGCGTGAGCACGTATTACGTCATGACGTTATGCTTTACCTGCGCGGTACGTCACGCGATCAGGTGAGCAAATGTAGCCAATTAGAACGGCGCATGCCGGAAGGAAAGAGACAGTTCAATCGATCGCTGATAGAGCACACTCTGGAAACGATAACTGCAGGAAGCCGAATACCAGCGCCGACAACGGAACATTTGCACTGATTGAACTCCAGAACCGGCCAGGTTTGATGGCGAGCGTAGAGCCTATGATGAATCCATTAAATATAACGAGCCTGTGATGAATCCATTGATGCTACGAGCCTGTGATGAATCCATTGATGCTACGAGCCTGTGATGAATCCATGATGCTACGAGCCTATGATGAATCCATGACCGGTTAGGTCACAAACCCCAGGCAGCTCACCCCTGCTCTGCCCAATCCACCCTCCTGCTCTGGCCGGGCTGGTAGGAGGCTTCTTGCAGCCGCCCTTCTTTATTTCATTCTTTCCTCTTTCTTTCATTCTTTTTTGTCCTCGAACCCTCAACTCATGCACACACGCCTTGCACTAGCACGTCCCCGAGGGAAAAAAAGGACTAAACTGAACTTTCATTACATTTGGAGAATTCAGTGTTCGCGCGCACTGGATATATGAACTTACTATTGGGATTGAATAATTTTGTGCCTGATGAACTGTTGTTTATTTTGCAATTGTGTTTTTTGTGTGTATGTCTTTATAATATATGATGATCATCAAAACCAACTTGCCTCAGTCTCTCTCTCCGCTCCTTGAGTCAAACTAGGAGTCTTCTGAACTAGCCTTATAAAACTTTTAATTGTTCGTGTGATACACATGCTACACATGCACACTACCTGTATGTGCACTACCTGTATGTGCACTACCTGTTTGTACACTACCTGTATGTGAACTACCTGTATGTGCACTACCTGTATGTGCACTACATGCATGTGTACTACCTGTATGTGCAATACATGCATGTGTACTATCTGTATGTGCACTACCTGTTTGTACACTACCTGTATGTGCACGACCTGTTTTTACACTACCTGTATGTGCACTACCTGCATGTGCACTACCTGTATGTGCAATACATGCATATGTACTACCTGTATGTGCACTACCTGTATGTGCACTACATGCATGTGTACTACCTGTATGTGCAATACATGCATGTGTACTACCTGTATGTGCAATACATGCATGTGTACTATCTGTATGTGCACTACCTGTTTGTACACTACCTGTATGTGCACTACCTGTTTGCACAAGACCTGTTTGCACAATACCTGTATGTGCACTACCTGTATGTGCACCACCTGTATGTGCACTACCTGTTTGTATACTACCTGTATGTGAACTACCTGCATGTGCACTACCTATATGTGCACTACCTGTATGTGCACTACCTGTATGTGCACTACCTGCATGTGTACTACCTGTATGTGCACTACCTGTATGTGCACTACCTGTTTGTACAATACCTGTATGTGCACTACCTGCATGTGCACTACCTGTATTTGCACTACCTGTATGTGCAATACATGCATGTGTACTTTCTGTATGTGCACTACCTGTATGTGTACTACCTGTATGTGCAATACATGCATGTGTACAACCTGTATGTGCACTACATGTTTGCACAAGACCTGTTTACACAATACCTGTATGTGCACTACCTGTTTGTGCACTACCTGTATGTGCACTACCTGTTTGTACACTACCTGTATGTACACTACCTTTTTGTACACTACCTGTATGTGCACTACCTGCATGTGCACTACCTGTATGTGCACTACCTGTATGTGCACTACCTGTATGTGCAATACCTGCATGTGTACTACCTGTATGTGCAATACATGCATATGCACTACCTGTATGTGCACTACCTGTATGTACACTACCTGTTTGTACACTACCTGTATGTGCACTACCTGCATGCGCACTACCTGTATGTGCACTACCTTTATGTGCACTACCTGTATGTGCACTCCTGTATGTGCACTACCTGCATGTGTACTACCTGTATGTGCACTATCTGTATGTGCACTCCTGCATGTGCACTACCTGCATGTGTACTACCTGTATGTGCAATACATGCATGTGCACTACCTGCATGTGCACTACCTGCATTAATACTACCTGTATGTGCAATACATGCATGTGTACTACCTGTATGGTCACTACCTGCATGTGCACTACCTGCATGTGCACTACCTGCATGTGTACTACCTGTATGTGCACTACCTGCATGTGTACCACCTGTATGTGCAATACATGCATTTGCACTACCTGCATGTGCACTACTTGCATGTGCACTACCAGCATGTGCACTACCTGCATGTGCACATGCAGACTACGTTCATATGCAGGATGTAGACGGTGAATTTAAAAGCAGTCTATGTTTTACAAACCGGCTGCTGAAGAAGAATTTATTTAAATTTGAAACTTTAAAATTTTTAGGCTTTTATTTCACAATCAGAACAACATGAGTCTCAGCAGACAAGACTTCTGAAATTTACAGAACATACACTGTCTGTTCTAATTTACCTCATCATTACTAAATGTCCACATAGATCAAACTTGAATTTATTAACCTGTTCAGCCCCTTTTAAAGCCTTCTGCTCCAAAGTGACATCCTCATAAAGAAAAGAGTGCATCTCTGCAAACACAAAGTCTATTTGAATTATTCTGGTGCCATAATAAAGTAACACTTGAGAGATTAGTCCAGATGTGAATTATCAGTATATGTGTTACTGGGACAGAGGAAATGAAGATAGAAGGCAGAATCATTCGAACATTTAAAGTTTTTATAGTGAATCTCTCTTTGGAATGATGCAGCTGCAGCTTTAGAACTCTATGAATGAATGTGAAAATATGTGAACATTACTTTTGCCAAGTTTGAGTCTGATAAAGTGATGCAGAGCAAAGTTAGAGAGGTTTTACCACAGAGTGGTCAGGCCCAATCTTGGCACAGTTTGGCCCCATTAGTCCCATTTGACATTTCTGATATACCAAACTTTAGATTTCACTTTTATGGCACTTTGGTGTTCATTACACCCAAAATACAACAGTTTTTATCTGCTTCTGCTTATCCAAGGCAGTTTTTGACTGTTTTTGAAAAAATAAAAAAGAAAAGAAAAGAAAGTATTTTTTGTTTTTCTTTTTGATAAATCCAGCAGAACTCTACATTTTCCCATTCAAATAAATCCATACAAATCAACCAAAGTTTTAATCAAAGTGAAACAGATTTGGATATTTGATAATTCATTTGCTTGGTGTTGACGTTGTGTTTAGTGTGTGTAAAAATGGCTTATATGGTTGAGTAGCTGAAAATGTCCTGTTTAATTTGATGTGCAGCATGACTATATTTCTACATGGACAGTTCAGATTTTCTGGCATTTTTATTCCTGAAATCATGAAGTTTGGGGCTGAGCAGGTTGAAGAACAAACTGTTCCTCACACAGACGGACTGAGAGGTGCAGGTCAGTGTTTGTGAGGCTTTGTGCTCCTGATAGAAAAAAATGTCTGCATCAGTGATCATGAGCAGAAACATCAGAAAAATCAAACCTCCTGCATCCCTACACTCACGGGGTCATCACTCATGTTTGAGGCTCAAATTAGACAAAAAAGAAGTTTGATTAAAGAGTGAAAAAGTCGTGATTAAGATCAGAAACATCAGCATGACGCTGGTCAAGACCAACACTGTGTGCCCCTATGAGGCTGGTCCATGCATCCTGACAACAACACTGTGCACCCCTATGAGGCCGGTCCATGCATCCTGACGACAACACTGTGCATCCCTATGAGACCAGTCTATGCATCCTGATGACAACACTGTACATCCCTATGAGGCCGGTCTATGCATCCTGAAAACAACACTGTACACCCCTATGAGGCCGGTCCATGCATCCTGATGACAACACTGTGCGCCCCTAAGAGGCCGGTCTATGCATCTTGACAACAACACTGTGCGCCCCTATGAGGCTGGTCCATGCATCCTAAAAACAACACTGTACACCCCTATGAGGCTGGTCCATGCATCCTGAAAACAACACTGTACACCCCTATAAGGCTGGTCCATGCATCCTGAAAACAACACTGTACACCCCTATGAGGCCGGTCCATGAATCCCTGTTGATAACACTGTGCGCACCTAAAAGACCGGTCTATGCATCCTGATGACAACGCTGTGCGCTGCTACTCTAACGCACTCACATCCATCCACTCCCGTTCAGTTGTTTACTGCCTCATTATCACCACAGCTGACAGAAAAACTGTGTCAAAGTTTAAGGTGATCTCACAGGTGATCTCACAGGTGATCTCACAGGTGAGGGACAGGTCCGAGTCTACTTAGACTAGGACCTGTCCCTCACCTGTCCAGCCTACACACCTGGACAGGTGAGGGTGTTCTCCTCAGGCTCTAACAGCCCACACTGCAGCACACTGATGTTAACAGTTAGCCCAGTGTGTGTGTGTCGGTGTGTGTGTGTTAGTGTGTGTGTGTGTGTTCCTGTGTTAGTGTGTGTGTGTTTATTTACCTGCGCGCTCTTGAAGAACATCCTCTTCCACCTGCCGCAGAGTGAAAACATGGCTCAGCTTCTCCTCTTCTTTAAACACATCCATTAATCGTCCAGTCCCTCTCCTGATAATCGATATCTCTGATCCGCGTGACACTTCCGCATTGCTCCGCAGCCTGCGATCCGTTTGGGAGCGCGCGTGGGCAGGTAAAGGTGTGCCGCGTCACCTGCGGCCTCTGACGTCACAATTCACAGGAATGGAAGAATAAATGGGTGCGTTCAGGTTCCGCAGCAGGCTGGGAAGAAAGAGCTTCTTTCCGTTCAAAGAAAATGTTAAATCTAAAGCTCAGGTGGAGTGTTGGAGCAGTGCTCCACCTGACGACCTTACATGAGTGGTTATTTATTTTAAAATATAACATTAAAGTGTGGGAAACTCTGAGAGTATGTCCAATCACTGGCCACAACATTAGGTACACCTGTTCAACTGCTAATCAACGCAAACAGTTAATCAGGCAATCCCATGGCAGCAGCTCAACGCTTGTTAAAGACGGCCTGCTGAGGTTCAAACAGAGCATCAGAGGAGGTCAAAGGTGATTTAAGAGACTTAGGAGGAGGCAGAGTTTTGTCAGGCTGCTGGTCAGAGAGTTTCAGAAACTGCCTGTGAGCTGTTTTCATGCACATCACCTCTCAGGTCTGTTATGGTTTAATGAGGAGATGCTATCATGTTAAACACGTACATATATCTATGTCTGCTTCTTTAGTAAAATATCCACACACACACCTGAGTGTGCAGCATTATATTCAGTTTGGCACTTTATAATCTTGGGCAGCAGAGTAATGAGCAAAACAACATGCACTTCATACCTAAGTGAAGAACTGGGTGATGTGCAGAGAAGGAGAGCCTGAGCTCCCAGCAGCTTATGACACTTTAATCCACTGTGTTTACAAAACCCAAAACCAGTGAAGTTGGCATGTTGTGTAAATCGTAAATAAAAACAGAATACAATGATTTGCAAATCCCTTTCAACTTATATTCAATTGAATACACTGCAAAGACAAGATACTTAACGTTCAAACTGGTAAACTTTGTTATTTTTTCCAAATATTAGCTCATTTGGAATTTGATGCCTGCAACATGTTTCAAAAAAGCTGGAACAAGTGTCAAAAAAGACTGAGAAAGTTGAGGAATGCTCATCACACACTTATTTGGAACATCCCACAGGTGAACAGGCTAATTGGGAACAGGTGGGTGCCATGTCTGGGTATAAAAGCAGCTTCCCTGAAATGCTCAGTCATTCACAAACAAGGATGGGGCGAGGGTCACCACTTTGTGAACAAATGCATGAGCATAAGTGTTTTAGTGTTCTTTTTTAAAGACAAAAAAG
The DNA here is from genome assembly GCA_036419115.1 of Scarus forsteni. NCBI lineage: Eukaryota > Metazoa > Chordata > Actinopteri > Labriformes > Labridae > Scarus > Scarus forsteni. The sequence continues at coordinate 4,358,872 of JAZDUH010000190.1, forward strand.
GTATGGTTACCTTGACATGTTTCGACGTAACTCTGCCGTCTTCTTCAGAAACTGTCATCCTGACAGCTGTGACGTGTCTTTTTATCAGCTGTTTCCGGTAGATCTGTCCCGCCGGCTACGTCCCCCATTGCCTGGCGGCCTCTGGAGAAGTGAATCCCAGGTGTGTGAGAGCTGGAAGGCTCCTTCATCCCTGTTGATGGTGTCCGTGCCCCGTTTCCTGATCTCTAAAGACTCCTTTATCCATCTCTTGTATTTGTTGCTTTCTGATCCGATTAAAGTTGATTTCTCTCAGTCCATTATGTGGTTTTCACGTTTGCAGTGGTCTGATATTGCTGATTTTAAGTTTTCCTGACTTGCCTTTTCCTTTTCTGCCCGGGTGAGACGTGTCGCTGTTTGTTTTTCGCACTCCTTTTGATGTTCCTTTTCTTCTTGTGCTGAAAGATCTCCCCGTCTCCCCAATGTATGATTTATTGCATGTTTTGCATGGTATGTTGTAGATAACATTGCATTTATTGTCCGGGTGTATTCTGTCCTTGGGGTGTACGAGTAGCTGTCTGAGTTTTGTGTGAGGTTTGATGATTGTTCCAATGTTAGAAATGTTGTTTCTTTATTGCTCGCTGTATTGGCTCTGTGATCCCCTGATGTATGGCACTGTGATGATGTCCTTGTATTGATTGTCCTTTTCGTTTCTTTCTTTTTCTTTTGAAAAATTGCCTATACCCAAGATGGGCAATTGAGAAGGGGAAGCATCAGGATTTTTATTTACTGTCTTCAGAGTCACTGCTTCATCATTGGGTACATCAGTATGATTTATGGTCTGTAATCACCTGGTCTGACATGGTGACCGTGGTAACAGACAGGAAAACCACGGTGCCGTCCTGGCTTTAGATCAAACTGTGGATGTTAAACAGACAGCAGGAGGTGAAGCTGAGGCAGCTCTGAACACGACAGTCTTACCCCGTGTGCCCCTAATCATGAGTAAAATGAACTTTAATGAGATCAGATAGTGTTTAGAAAGCCTCCTGCTGTTACAGTGTGACCATGAGAGATCTTAGTGGGGTCAGTAACATGTTTGTATCCACTGGTACAATCATATGTATGACTGTGTGGATGTAAGTGCCTCTGGTGACCACTGGTGACCTCCGATGACCTCTGGTGACCCTGAGGGAGTGTCTTGCTGACACTTCCGTAGCTCCTTCTGTCATAACAGAGATATTAACAGGAAGGACACCTTTCATTTGGAGCTTTAATTTTAAACACACTGTTGGAGGGAGCAGTTACAAACTTCAGGACACTCATAATTTGATATATATTCGAACTGGATTAAATTAAAGCACTCACTGCTTTCCCATAAAATGAACAAAACAAATGTTAAATTTGAAGCTAAAGAGTTTCTTTAAGGAGCTAAACATTGAGTTCAAGCTAATTCAAAAGACTTTTTAATGGTATGTGTAATATTTACAGTTTGAATGGTCTGTATGTAAGATAAAGAAAGATGTCCAACACACATTTATACAAAATATTTTATATTTTCAAAGCCTGTAGTGGTATTGTCTCACTTTCTACATTTTCTTATCAGTTTTTATCTTTTTGTTTCTTCATGGAAAAAATTATATCATGAGAGGGTGGGCTGAAGTCTGCTGTTATCTGTCCTCAGTCTCACCTGTCTCACCTGTCCTCAGTCTCACCTGTCTCTTCAGTCTCACCTGTCTCTTCAGTCTCATCTGTCTCCTCAGTCTCACCTGTCTCATCAGTCTCACCTGTCTCTTCAGTCTCACCTGTCCTCAGTCTCACCTGTCTCCTCGGTCTCACCCGTCTCTTCAGTCTCACCTGTCCTTAGTCTCACCTGTCTCTTCTGCCTCACCTGTCTCATCAGTCTCACCTGTCTCTTCAGTCTCACCTGTCTCCTCAGTCTCACCTGTCTCATCAGTCTCACCTGTCTCTTCAATCCTCACCTGTCTCATCAGTCTCACCTGTCTCTTCAGTCTCACCTGTCTCTTCAGTCTCACCTGTCCCCAGTCTCACCTGTCTCTTCAGTCTAACCTGTCTCCTCAGTCTCACCTGTCCTCAGTCTCACCTGTCTCCTCAGTCTCACCTGTCTCTTCAGTCTAATCAGTCTCACCAGTCTCTTCAGTCTCACCTGTCTCCTCAGTCTCACTTGTCCTCAGTCTCAGCTGTCCTCAGTCTCACCTGTCTCATCAGTCTCACCTGTCTCTTCAATCCTCACCTGTCTCATCAGTCTCACCTGTCTCTTAAGTCTCACCTGTCTCCTCAGTCTCACCTGTCTCTTCAATAATCACCTGTCTCATCAGTCTCACCTGTCTCTTCAGTCTCACCTGTCCTCAGTCTCACCTGTCTCCTCAGTCTCACCTGTCCTCAGTCTCACCTGTCTCTTCAGTCTCACCTGTCCTCAGTCTCACCTGTCTCTTCAGTCTCACCTGTCTCCTCAGTCTCACCTGTCTCTTCAGTCTCACCTGTCCTCAGTCTCACCTGTCTCTTCAGTCTCACCTGTCTCCTCAGTCTCACCTGTCCTCAGTCTCACCTGTCTCCTCAGTCTCACCTGTCCTCAGTCTCACCTGTCCTCAGTCTCACCTGTCTCATCAGTCTCACCTGTCTCTTCAGTCTCATCTGTCTCCTCAGCCTCACCTGTCCTCAGTCTCACTAGTCTCACCTGTCTCTCCAGTTTCACCTGTCTCATCAGTCTCACCTGTCTCTTCAGTCTCACCTGTCTCCTCAGTCTCACCTGTCTCTTCTGCCTCACCTGTCTCTCCAGTTTCACCTGTCTCTTCAGTCTCACCTGTCCTCAGTCTCACCAGTCTCACCTGTCTCTCCAGTTTCACCTGTCTCTTCAGTCTCACCTGTCTCTTCAGTCTCACCTGTCTCCTCAGTCTCACCTGTCTCTTCTGCCTCACCTGTCTCATCAGTCTCACCTGTCTCTTCAGTCTCACCTGTCCTCAGTCTCACCTGTCTCTTCAGTCTCACCTGTCTCCTCAGTCTCACCTGTCCTCAGTCTCACCTGTCTCTTCAGTCTCACCTGTCCTCAGTCTCACCTGTCTCATCAGTCTCACCTGTCTCTTCAGTCTCACCTGTCTCTTCAGTCTCACCTGTCCTCAGTCTCACCTGTCTCATCAGTCTCACCTGTCTCCTCAGTCTCACCTGTCTCTTCAGTCTCATCTGTCTCCTCAGTCTCACCTGTCCTCAGTCTCACCAGTCTCACCTGTCTCTTCAGTTTCACCTGTTTCATCAGTCTCACCTGTCTCTTCAGTCTCACCTGTCCTCAGTCTCACCTGTCTCATCAGTCTTACCTGTCCTCAGTCTCACCTGTCCTCAGGCCAACCTGTCATCAGTCTCACTTGTCTCATCAGTCTCATCTGTCCTCAGTCTCACCTGTCTCCTCAGTCTCACCTGTCTCTTCAGTCTCACCTGTCTCTTCTGTCTCACCTGTCCTCATTCTCACCTGTCTCCTCAGTCTCACCTGTCTCTTCAATCCTCACCTGTCTCCTCAGTCTCACCTGTCTCTTCAATCCTCACCTGTCTCTTCAGTCTCACCTGTCTCATCAGTTACACCTGTCTCTTCAGTCTCACCTGTCCTCAGTCTCACCTGTCTCTTCAGTCTCACCTGTCCTCAGTCTCACCTGTCTCATCAGTCTCATCTGTCTCCTCAGCCTCACCTGTCCTCAGTCTCACCAGTCTCACCTGTCTCTCCAGTTTCACCTGTCTCATCAGTCTCACCTGTCTCTTCAGTCTCACCTGTCTCCTCAGTCTCACCTGTCTCTTCTGCCTCACCTGTCTCTCCAGTTTCACCTGTCTCTTCAGTCTCACCTGTCCTCAGTCTCTTCAGTCTCACCTGTCTCTTCAGTCTCACCTGTCTCCTCAGTCTCACCTGTCTCTTCTGCCTCACCTGTCTCATCAGTCTCACCTGTCTCTTCAGTCTCACCTGTCCTCAGTCTCACCTGTCTCTTCAGTCTCACCTGTCTCCTCAGTCTCACCTGTCCTCAGTCTCAACTGTCTCCTCAGTCTCACCTGTCCTCAGTCTCACCTGTCCTCAGTCTCACCTGTCTCATCAGTCTCACCTGTCTCTTCGGTCTCACCTGTCTCTTCAGTCTCACCTGTCTCATCAGTCTCACCTGTCTTATCAGTCTCACCTGTCTCTTCAGTCTCATCTGTCTCCTCAGTCTCACCTGTCCTCAGTCTCACCAGTCTCACCTGTCTCTTCAGTTTCACCTGTTTCATCAGTCTCACCTGTCTCTTCAGTCTCACATGTCCTCAGTCTCACCTGTCTCATCAGTCTTACCTGTCCTCAGTCTCACCTGTCCTCAGGCCAACCTGTCATCAGTCTCACTTGTCTCATCAGTCTCATCTGTCCTCAGTCTCACCTGTCTCCTCAGTCTCACCTGTCTCTTCAGTCTCACCTGTCTCTTCTGTCTCACCTGTCCTCATTCTCACCTGTCTCTTCAATCCTCACCTGTCTCCTCAGTCTCACCTGTCTCTTCAATCCTCACCTGTCTCTTCAGTCTCACCTGTCTCATCAGTCTCACCTGTCTCATCAGTCTTACCTGTCTCTTCAGTCTCACCTGTCCTCAGCCATACCTGTCTCATCAGTCTCACCTGTCTCCTCAGTCTCACCTGTCTCTTCAACCCTCACCTGTCACCTCAGTCTCACCTGTCCTCAGTCTCACCTGTCTCATCAGTCTCACCTGTCTCTTCAGTCTCACCTGTCTCTTCAGTCTCACCTGTCTCATCAGTCTCACCTGTCTCTTCAGTCTCACCTGTACTCAGTCTCACCTGTCTCTTCAGTCTCACCTGTCTCATCTGTCTCACCTGTCCTGTGTGTAGCCTGAATGTGCTCCTTTGCTTTTCTGAAGGTCACTCCTGCTATTTTTCCTCGACCTCCTCTTGTTCTGTAAGGTTTTAAGTTTTAAATTCTTCTGACTTGTGTACCAAGTTTTGGTTTGACCACACTGTTTTTTTTCATAGACTCTGAGTTGCCTCCTGCATTTGTTTTGGTTTAGTGAACTGAAACAGTTCTCAGTCGTGGATGTCTACATATTTGTGATCACCCTGAATTATAGAATATCCTTCTCACACATACCCCCCTGAGCCACCACCTTAACGCAGCGGGGGGTTTGCATGTCCCACTGACCTCAGGAGCTATGTTGTCAGGGGCTTTATGCCCCAGGTAGGGTCACCCAAGGCAGACAAGTCCTGGGGAAGGGGCCAGACAAAGCCTGGCCCAAGAACTATTACGGAAGGACAGAGTAAAGGATCCAGTTTTCCCTGCCCGGACGTGGGCCTCAGGGGCCAGCATCTGGTGGCCAGGCATGAACCCCTGGGGCCCGGCCTGGCACAGCCTGAAGAAGGGACATGGGTCTGCCCTCAGATGGGCACACCACCCATGGGAGAGGCCATAAAGGTCGGGTGCGATGTGAGCTGGGTGGCAGCGAAAGGCAGCAAATTTGAGCGATCTGGAAATTTGTCTGGATGTAAAAAAATGTCAAAAATTTTGTAAAATCTCATACGGTAACATTGAGCAATATTTTAAAAAATATATAAACAATATCTTATTTTTTAACAGATTCACTTCCAGGATTTTACGGGGCCCATGTCTCTGTCGTCATGGTGGATCTCATCTGATCTGATCCAGACTGATGTCTCAACAAAACACTGACCTCTATGATGGGATATCACATTGACAACTTTCAATAATTAATATAAAATCTAATATTAAGTCTTTTTTTCCAAAACTTCTGTTCCTACAGGATAACAGCCTCCATGTCTGTGCAGTGTTTGGTCCTGATCCTGGCTCTGTTCTGGACCTGCTGATCCAGACTGAGCTGCTTGGTGGAGGTCTGTGCTCTCCGAGTGCTTCTCTACTTGCACCTGTGTGGACTTGTTGGTGCTGTAGCTGTAACTCAATGCATCTTCGTCTCTCCTGAGTCATGTGTAGCAACATGACTCCTCAAAAATCCTAAAGCACAAGAATGTCTTAACTCCTTCCTCCCTCTCTCAGGAGGACCCTGATCATAACTCTCCAGAGACACGTGGAGCCGTGAAGTCTCTCTTTATTTCCCACCAACTACAACGAGCAGACGTCTGTGTGGATGCTAGAGATGTATTTATTACTCTGGACTTCCTTGGTAAACAGTGATTGGCTGAGACCTGATCAGGTGTTCAAACAGACTACGTTCCCAGAGTTTAAATAATTCTGTTCCACCCTGGAAGATTCTTAGGTGCCATCTAAGTTGACTTTTGACCTCCCTGGTCATTCAGACCCCTCATCTGCTCCTCCTTATCTCTGTCCAGATGTTCTCAGCCAACAGCAAACCACAAACCTTAAAAACTCTTAAAATGAAACAATGGACACATCTAACAATGTGATATTTTATCCTGTCATGAAAAATGCATTCTGATGATGTGACTTCTGTGTTTTTTTAGCTCTACAAATGCCAAAGTTCTGAATAAGCTGAATTGTACTTGAAAAAAGACTTCTGATAGGTCAACACCGCCCCTCAGTGGAGACTGAGGAGAAAACGTCCCTCCAGGAATGCGCCTTTCCTCCATATTATTTCAATTCACTCTGTTTTATCGAAGAATACTTATAATAGGATTTCTACACCTTAAGTTTTGGTAGCATACCATCTCAAAGGCATGTTAATTATACAGTATGTCTAAGTTTAACCACATATATCTTGTGTGTTCTAATTGTTAATAAGATTGAAACTGTTTAATTCTTTTATTGTTTAGATATATATTGTTTGGTATCAAACCACTTATCACAAGATTTTCTACTCAGATAGAGTGCTTATATTGGATGTTTTAATCAAAATACAACTTAATTTTGGCCAAATTTCACGTGATAAAGTCTTTGTTACCTATCTAAAGCCCTCCTGCTGTGAGACCCATTCCTTTCACTCACTTCTTTAACTTCCATCCTTAAACTTTGTTTTACGTCTCCAAGGCTCTTCTATTTCTCCTACATCTTTTTGTCTAAGTTTAGTAACATGCCCGCCGGTTTTCTGTTTAAGCCAGTAAGCTATAAGACTTCAGAGATTTGCTTCATAGAAAATGAATTTTTGTTGTTAATTTTAGAATAATATTCATCAGGCCAAGAATTATAAATTTTTGAATTAATTACGAATCATTCTTTTTTTGTAATCGAGACCTCAACGCTCCAAGCTCCAGCTTCACCTGTAACAGAACCTGCCAGTCCAATCTAAGATGGTACTCCTCTCCAGTGAAACCTGGGACCAGCTCACATCGGAACATCATCCCTGGATCCATCATGCTTATAGAGTGTGGACTTCAGCCTCCCTTAGGGACGACTCCAAACCAGAACAGTCCTTCAGACTCCCCAGTAGCTCCGGACCAGTTTGAGAGCCGATCCAAAAGCAACTTCATAGTAAGACTGCAGTTCTGAATCCCTTCAGATGGGCTTGAGTGTGTCTTGGTTTAATTCTCCAATAATTTCCCCTTTATTTGACCTTTCTAAAGTAGGTTAATCTGTTAAATTAATCCTCTTTCACCACTCCATATACACTAATGTTTCTTGAAGGTTCATAACTTCTTTCCTTTTTCACAGCATCACTGATCAGTATTACTCTGTCATTTATTCTTTCCCAAGTCTTTTATTTAAATTGTTTTTTTCTAATATAAATTCATCATATACGTTTAATAAATCACCCTTAAAGTTCTGTCTGTTGGTATTCTATTTGGAGGATTGACATCATTGCACAAAAGTTCTGCCTTTAGACTTAAGATTGAAAAGATTGGTTTGATTTAAATGAAATAATTAACAAATCCATGAATTAATTAAAATTTCCCTTTGTTGTATAAAAAGGATAGTGCCCCTATAATTAACGAGAGCAAAACTGGTTATGACATGAATATCAATTTCTTTAATATCTGGTAATATCCCGAAAATAATCGCTACACACTTTAAACTGCAACACAAAGCATGAGATCTCCAGGTCTGGCTTCTAAAATGAAATCCATTTTTGCACTTAAGGGACTTTGTGAAAACTTCATGTCTCAGTCTCTGACATGTTGGTTACTGCTGAGCCTACAGAGCAGCAGTGTTTCTATGACCTTTGACACAGACAAAGTGTTTTTGTCTGAGAGAGATTTGATGACACTCCAGTGAATTCTGGTCATATCAGAAGGACTGAGACTATTTCAGCAATGATCCAAATCCAGATCCAGGAATTTTCAAGGATTTGTTAACAATGTTGAGGCAGTTTTCTACATTTTTGATAAATCAGCTAACTCACTTTTGAGCTTTCAGAGCTCCTCCAGTTTAAAATGATTTCCTGTGGCCACAACATCTCATAAAAGCCTGGAGAAACTGTTCTTAAGTCTTTTAACACAACAATCAGGCCAACTTTCTGGTCATATTTCCACTTCTGATCAAATTCAGCAAAGCCTGATAATCCTGTCTGAGGGTCAGAGGTTAAATGTCAAGGGGAAGCAGCTTTGTTGTCACTTCTGTAAAAAACATCTTCATCTGTTGAATGTTCTCCTGTTTTCTCCTGCACCCACTGCTGTGACACTCAAATCCCATCTGGGATCAAAAATTGATTATTTTATCTAATCTTAAAATGATTAAAAAGTCACTGAACATGAAACACTTATTTTTTCTATTTTTAATTTTCAATTAATGCACATTTAAATTCAAACAACTGATCTTTTTAAGAAACACTGCTGAGTTATTTCTACCAATTAATTTAAAAAAAATGGCCAAAAAACAGTAACAGGGAATTTAAAAATTGTTATTTGTACATTAAAAAAAACAAAACAGAAATAACAGACGTGTTAAAAAACAATTGTTTATCATATTTAATGGATTTCATTTGTATGCATGTTTCCATAGAGAAAAAAAAGCACTTTGAAAACTTTAATGGCAGATTTCTAAACTGTATATTTTATGTTTGTTGATTACTTGAGGTAAGGGGCCACATGTGGCCCTCAGCTCAGCCCCATCCCTGCCTGACAGGCTCATGAATGAAAGTCTGCCAAGAGTAAAACAATGAATCAAAAAAACCTTCCTGTTCATTAATAAACCGTCATATGATCCATAAGAAGAAATCAGACTCGGCTGGAAAGGTGTAAGGAGGACGACCCTTGACCTCAGCAGGGAGTACGACCCCTGACCTCAGCAGATTAGGGTGATGACGATGAATCTCTGGAGTTTACAAACTCAAACCAAAAGAAAAAACAGAAATGTAAAATTTTCTGTTTTTAGTGTAAAATGTTTTGTGTTCGGACAGATGAAGTCTCTGGTTGGTAAACGGAACCTCCTCAGCTCCTCAGTGTTCGGGCACAGGAGTCTGATCAGGGCTCCTGTTTGGCTGAGCTCCTCCTGTAGTTCTTACTGTTCATCCTCTTGAAGGAGGTGAACACAGCACTGCCTCCCCCCTCCTCTTCTCCCTGTCTCTCCTCCTCAGTCTGTTTCTCCTCCACCTCAGCTCTCCTCCCCTCGGCCTTTGGCGCCGCCCGGCCCTCCTTCCCTCCGTCCTCGTCCTGCAGGTGAGACAGCAGCACCTCCTTCTCCTTGTCCTGCAGGTGAGACAGCAGCACCTCCTTCTCCTTGCTCCTGGCAGCAGGCTGCTCCTTCCTCAGTCTGCTGGGTTTGCTGTAGATCATCTTTTTCTGGAGGTCCAACGGAGAAGAACTGCTGCCTGTGAGTTCGTCCTCCTCCTCCCTCCTCAGCTCCTCCTTCACCTCCTCCCTCCTCGCCTCCTCCCTCTGCTCCTTCAGGGCGGACAGGAAGCCGAGGGCGGCCCTGGCGTTGCCCTGGTCACTGGTCTCGCTGACGTCCTCCAGGCTGTAGTGAGTCCAGCGCTCCGGGTGCAGCAGGTAATCAGGGGTTCCTCTCCTCTTTGGGGGATTAGGAGGACTGAGAGGAGGCTGGTTGGACTTTCTTGAGGGGGGCGGAGCCTGAGGGCGAGCAAAGACGCCATCTCTCTGCTGGTTTATAGATGAAGAGGAGGAGGAAGAGGAGGAGGAGGAGGATGAGGAGGAGGAGGGGGGCTTGGCCAAACTGTCCAGACAGTCAAAGATGCTGTGTGAGCGGCTGGAGAAGGCCGAGCCTCCCCCCTTCAGGCTGAACTGACTCTGAAGTCCAACCGGAGCACGGACCACCTGCACCTCCTCATCCTCGTCTTCATCGCTGTGGTCCAGGTCGGGGTCAAAGGGCGCCATGCAGGGTCTCTCCTCAGGCTCAGAGTCATCGCTGACTGACAGCTCGTCTTCATCGTCTCCAAGGTTGGATGTTTTCTGATCACACATCACTGCACCGCTCAACAGCAAGCTGAGGAGGAGGAGTGAGGAGGGAGAGAAGGAAGTAAAGGAAAGGAGAGGAGAGAAGGAAGGAAAGGAGAGGAGAGAAGGAAGGAAAGGAGAGGAGAGAAGGAAGGAGGAAGGAAGGAGAGAAGGAAGGAGGAGGGAGAGGAGAGAAGGAGGGGAAGGAGAGGAGAGAAGGGAGAGAGAAGAAGAATCTGATTAAATGACATTGGTATGACAGTAAATCACTTCACTGAGTGAAGTTTACTGAAGCAGAGAATTAACTTAGCCTACAGAGAGAGAAGTTAAGATAACCTGTTAAGATGTTTGGATTTGATTCTTTTCCAACTACGTCACTCTGATGAAAACGCTGACAGCTGTTTGATAGTACCGAAACAACACAGAAGTCTTACGGTCCCTTTTCCACTAACACGCCTTGGCCCTGCTTGATTAGCAGTGTGTTTCCACTAGCCTGGTACCTCCTAAAACAAGCTAGTTTTAGTACCTACTCCGCTCTGGTTCAAGGCGAGCTGAGTCCATACTAAAAGATGACGTCACCGACTGCCGGCTACTGATTGGTCAGACAATGTCGTCATCGATGAGTCATGAGCGTGATGACCTAGCATGCTAGCGGTAGCTACTGTTAGCTTACCCTCATATGTCTTTTCTTTACAGCTGGATTGCTCTCGTCCTCAGCTTCATTCTGTTGTATAGCTTCCAAAACTGTCCTGTGCTTCTCAAGGGGTATTTCTTCTTACCACCTGCAGCCTTCTTCTGCTTTCCTTTTTTACTCGGTTTGTGACAAAAAGACACAGATTGTTGTGTCGCACTCAAAATGACGTCACCGCAGTGCCGCTCAGCTGTTTACAGCAACACTGCACCCTGTTGGGCAGGAGACTGGGGCTAATGGGAAAGCAGCACAAGGCGAGTAGAGTAGAGCTGGATAGAGTCGAGTTGAGTAGAGTAGGGCTAATGGAAAAGGGGCATTAAGACACTCAAACAAAGATCAGACTGAGGGCACTTGAGGAAAGCAGCCAATCAGAGGCTGGGGGAAGCCTCTGAGAGGGCCTCCTGTTGGCTCTGGCATAAAATGGAGGACACAAGCTGGAGGCCTGGAGGAGAGGGACAGTGAACTGGCCAGTTGCTGCTGATCCGCCAACTGGAGGGTGTTGTGGTTAAGGGTCAAAACACCCAGTGAAGGTTGGGGACCACCTGATGACTTTCTTCCAGGCCAAGGAATCACCCATTAGAAACAGGTGTAGGTTTGCATCGTTGATGTATTATACAGCGAACATCCATGGACGACCTGCGACTTCCAGGAAAGACTGGATGGTAACTGAGGAAGATTGGTGACACAGGGTAGCAAGGGCCAGCAACCCCTGTGACAGCACTCGTAAGAGGGTACCAAACAAACAGAAATGACAAAAGAGCAATACCCCCAGAGCCTCCCGAGAGGGGGGAGGATGAGAGGACTGATTCAATGGCTACGAAGAGGACAGTGACAGACGTAGAGAAGGCCCGGCAAACCCCCTTGACCGGGGAGGCACCAGAAGTGAATTGCTGTTGTGGGAGGACTTGCAAGGGCACAAGAGGGCTCAAATTACACCCGAGCAAGTCCAAGTGTGGACGGGGATGGATGCAAGCACACTGCTCAGATGAACCATCTGGTGAGACGCAGGAGAACCCGAGGCAGGAAGCTCACCATAGTCCTAGCGATCCCTCAGTGCTGGTAATCCTCCACGACCACACAAGGAGGGCCTCGAACACCATTCCAGAGAGCCAACCCCAGCTGATGAAGGAAAGAATCAAGTGGCCCAAGATGTGTGATGAAAAGCAGTGCTCTTTGTTAGATGAAGATCTAGACAAGGTCTTGGAGTGGCTTAAGCCGGTTCAGTAGAAAGGAAGGTGGATTCACTGATAGCTATCACCTACAATGTGGCAAGAGAACGGTTTGGACCTGCCAAGGGATGAGAATAAAGTCAGACCAGAGAAGTAGGACTACAGAAGAGAAAGGAAGATCAAACAACTTAGGAGGGAGTTCAAGACCCTGAGGAAGCAATTCAAACCGGCAAACAAAGGAGAAAAAGAAGGAATAAAGGAGCTGACGGACACCCTCCTCAAGCAGCTCATCAGAATAAAGAGAGCTGAGAGGTTGAAACAGATGTGGAAGAAGCAAGAAGCTGTGTGAACCCAGTTTATAAAGGACCCCTACCGCTTCACCAAACTACATCTTGGGGAGGCAAGACCCGGGACTCTAACTAGGCCCAGAGAAGAGGTGGAGCAGTTTGTTTAGGTGACATTTAGTGACCCCTCAAAAGACGATACCCTGGAAGGGAATAATGTGCTTACTGACATCGACCCACCTACCATATCCCTCAACACAGAGTGTCCATCATGGAGGGAGGTTCAAGAGGCTGTCAAGCATGCAAGATCATCTACTGCGCCAGGTCTCAGTGGTATACCGTACAAAGTATACAAGAATTGCCCTAAGCTCCTCCGAGGGCTGTAGAAGCTTGTGCGGGTAATTTGGTTTCCAACAAGCTAGAGACGGGCGGAAGGTGCTTTGTGCCTAAAGAACAGGGATCCACACAGATCAGCCAGTTCTGATCCATCTCCCTACTTAGTGTTGAGGGAAAGATTTTTTTTCTGTGCTGGCCAAGAGAAAGAGTGCATACATGACCCTGAACGGATACATCACCACCTCTATCCACAAGAGCAGTGTTGAAGGGTTTTCTGGGTGCTTGTAACACACTGGAGTCATCAGCAAACTCATCTAAGAAGCAAAGGAAAAGAAAGGCAGCCGAACAGTTGTCTGGCTTGACTTTGCAAATGCAAAGAGGTCAGTTCCCCATAACTTGAACCAAGTTGCTTTGGTCTTCTACCACATCCCATATAACATCCAGGACATGATCACCAGCTACCTCAGAGACATCAAGCTAAATCAAAGAAAATATTTTTGTACTGGTAAAAAGAAGCTCCTACATGAAACTGCTCACAACAAGGTCTGCAGATTATTCTGAGCATTCAGCTCAGAATGAGAATGAGACCCTGGTCTAATTTCAAATGTATTTTTGGTGTTTTGAGCACCACAGGAAGTTGTGAATTAGTCCAGTTATACCAGAGAGAAGGCAGACATCGCTACAGCTGATATCTGAAACATGTTCAACTCCCAAATACACAGTAGAAACTTTAAATGATAAACAGGTCCTTACGTCACAATACCTGTCTCTGCATTTAGCACTAACCAGTTTCAACTATTCAAATTGATAATTATCCATGTGGAATACTGAAAATATTTTTTAACTTTAAAAATTGTTTTGTTAACATTGTTCTTGCAGTCTTATTCTTCTCTGGGTCATATCTCGCTTTTGCAGTTTTTTGGGGGGTTTGGTAATTATTTGTATTTGTTTCTATTCATGCTTCATTCTTTTGCTATTTTGCTTTTACTGCTGTAACAATGCTTGATGCCATATTATGGATTTTATTAACCATATTTCATTACTTGGCCCAAATAATATCATGCTTAGATACTAAGATAATTTAACTAGCTAAAGTACATTTATACAATATATAAAAGGGTGCCTTCACCGGCTTCCTTTACTCACTGCAATCAGGATAAAGGAAAATTATTAGCTGTGTAGAGTATCTGCACAAAGTACACATAATACATGATGGAAAGCAGCCTCTGTATTGATTTATGTTCTGACCTTTACACAGAGTCATAATAAAAGTCCGTTATTAACTAGACCTAATCTCAATTTTTGATCACATGATTTCTGTTAACCGCTGATGTATTGTGAGTGTTGTATTGTCCTGTTCAGTCTGTGGACTTGATGCACAGACCGGATGTTTACCCCTGAGGTGCTGCAGCATTGACGACGTGCTATCATGCCAAGCTAACTCCGTTTGACAACAAACACACCGCACAATTTTTTTTTTTTAGACTGATCCCACACTCGGGATACTTTCTGCCATTTCTTCTGCGTACTCTCTTCTTTCTGCCCCTCTCTTTTCTCTTCCTGTTTGGTTTAACAATCCATGCTGCACGTCTACATTTCAGCAGACACACTGTGCCACATTTTTATTTAATTTTATTGGATTACTTTTACTACGAACATAGACGTGCTTTTCACTTGGATCTATGTACACATACATACACACACACATAGTATGTATATATGCATATATCTATATCTATCTATCTATCTATCTATCTATGTACACATACATACACACATAGTATGTATATATGCATATATCTATATCTATATCTATATATGTATTTATATATGTATGTATATATGTATGAATATATATATATATATATATATATATATATATATATATATATATATGTGTGTGTGTGTGTGTGTATATATACATATGTATGTATGTATGCACCTTCCAGACCTGCTGTTCTGTAATTTCTCATCTCATTTATTTGACTTTTGCTCTGCTGCTGCTCCTTTTCTAAACCACTTCTATCCCTTTTATTCCTCTTTTTACATTTACAGATCTATCTTCACGTAGTAGCATAAAGGACCCCTTCCCCTTAAACTCAGTTTTACCTTCTAACTTTTATGATCAACTGGTGTAACAACAGCTTCATCTATTATTTAATGAAATGCCTTTAAACTGTTTACCTGTACTTGTTCTTTTATTCTCAGTTCTTTAACTTCATACTTCCTGAAATCTGCCAGTTTATGATTTTTCTATTATTAATTAGTTTAAGCCTCTGTGTTCACATAATTTTCATCTTCTTGAATTCTCTAGACCTTGCTCCTTTCTGGCCTGATTATTGATGCACATTTTTTTATTCTACAGGGTATCACCTTTATTTTACTTCAAAATCCACTGATGAATATCTGCTTCAAAGCTGCTGTATAAATATATATTATTCTACGATTATTATATTTATTATAATTAATACATTTCTGGACCTCTGGATTTACACTGGGCCTGACATCTGTATGTATATATATTAAAACTCTGAGTATATTTATCTTTATCACTTTTAATAGCCAAATTCAACCCTTTTAGGAAAATTAAAACTATTTTTTCAAAACAGAATAAACAGCAACTGTCACTCTGCTGACTTGTGGAAGTGAGGTGATTATTTTACTGAACGAGATAAAGACTTTTTTCAGACTTTGTTTGGTCTTTAGTTCAAGACTTGACTTTCTGTTAGACATAAAGCTCTTTCCACGCTCTGAGATGGATGCATGTCATTTATTTCAGATTTCTTTGGCTCTCTTTCTTCATACAGTTGCATTAATCACTGAAACTGTTGAAGGGAACCAGCTGATGATTCAGTGTGACGGCGCCCCCTACAGGACGAACAGTGGTCATGTTAATCCTGCCTAATGAAGAAATATGAAGACCAGAGAAAATCTCTTATGCTCCAGTTAATTTTTGATTTAATGAAAACACTCATTGTCATTTTAATAATTACTGTTTAGATTGTTCCTCCACTAAGCAGGTGTTTGTCTGTTTGTTTGTTGGTAAGATCACAACAGAAATGACTGGACAGATTTAGAATTTTCAGGAGATGTTGGTAAAATGGTCCAGTTTAGAAATGAGTAGAATCTGATGTTGATCCTGATAACCTCCTATTGAACAATGTTTTTTGCTCAATACCTGTCTAATAATGATATGATCATGATTCTGAGTGACAGGTGTGAGTTTTCAGGGTCAAACACATTGTGATGGAAACTTTGTCATAGAACTATAGCTCATAGATGTTACAGCACCATGAGAGCTACCTTGGCAGAAGTGTGCGCTTTCTATTGAAGACATTAGTTCTTAGACATTAGTCTAAGATGTTAGAAAAATGACTTTGGGAAAATGAATCACCTGCTGATTTAACTGAATTAAGCACATTCATAAGTATTTATTAAGTAATTAAGTATTCCTAAGTATTTAAACATTTCCTATGTCTTTATCTTCGGTCAGAGCTCAGCAGAGACAGATCTTTTGTTCACTTTTGATTCGTCACAGGCTGTCAACTCTGAGTGTCTCCATGTTTTAATTTCACAGCTAACCTGCTCAGAAGCAGGTGTGCCACAGCGTCTCAGAGCAGATCTGTCCTGACGTTTGTCCCCGCTCTGCCTCTCTGATGTAGATCTGAGATTTAAAGACAGGACAGCATTTAACACTCTGAAGACATCCAAACATGTTTCATACAGACTTTATTTAAGAAGACTGATGATCAAGTTAAACTGACAAAGAGCAGCAGGCGAGTGCTGTCCACGTGTTCTTCCTTATGATGATGAGGACTGTTGTGTTTACGATTAGAGAGCACGTGGTCAGAAAGGTCATAGGTCAGATTAGACAGAACTGCATTAATCCCTTAATAAGACTCCCTCTGGGAAATTAGCATTATGCTTATACAGATGTATAAACAGAGATAGGTATCAATAAAATATAAATATATAAATGAAATTATGGCTGCGGCTCCTTCCTGTCCTCAGTCTTCCTGTTGCTCCTCCTCCCCTTGAGTGAGGAGTTGTACAGTCCTATACATAAGAACACGGCCTTGTATCAGCATCATCAGAATCTTTAGCTTGCATGTACACAGTCTGAATCTGATGAAGGCGGCTGATTTCACACCAGAGCCTCAGCTGAGGATCAGTTTGATTAGGGAGTCTAAAGGGGCCGATGTGGAGGGACACTGATGCTGCCTGGAGCTTGCATGTACAGAGTCTGGGTGTGCTGTTTACTACCCACACACATGACGGCCACCACACGCCATCTAGAATTACACCGACCGAAAAGGCAGCAGAGAGCAGAAGAACAGGACGTTTAAAGACAAACTGAACAGGCACAAACATGGCATGGAACTTCTCCTGTAGACGGCTGGACACAAGGTGTTTGAATCAAACTGGTGACCGTGTCCACTGGTGACTTTTGACACCTTGGTTAACTTAGCTTATTCCTCTGATGATTAAAGTGAATCTCTGACGGGTCACCCTCTGATTTTCTGGTGCTTTGGTCGATCAGCACAGTCCACCGCAATCATCAGTTAGCACGGTAACCCATTACACCAACACACCGACACAGTTCTGATGGTAATAGTGTAGAAACCAATGAGACGACGCTGATGGTGACGTCCGACCACAGCTCATCAGCTGTTAACAAATATTTGATGACGTTATTTTAAAGTTTTACTCTCAGAACAATCACCGTGTTTGTAGGTTACTTCAAACACAAGGTGGTTTATATCGTCAATAACTCATAAATATAAATATCTTGACACTCTGCAGGTGTATGTCTGGTTGTTCAGGTGCTGATGAAGACATCACGGAGCTCGAGCTCCTCAGTGAACTTTAACCTTTAATTACGGCACAGGTATCTTTGATCACTTCTTACAGTTTAATTAAGAGAGATGGACACACAGCTCACCTGTGCAGAGATGTCAAACACAGGTAATAACAGCACAAACTCGTGTGCTTGACATCATGTTAGCTTAAAGCTGCTGATGTTTGGGTCATCAGTCTGAGGCCTCTGAATGCTGCTGCAGGTTTTCTACTCTAATTAACACATTAAACTGTTCTCAGTTTAGCGGGGTGGACCAGAGGGGGAGATATAACTACAATATTCCTCCATGATGCGCAGGTATTCACCCTAAAGCTCAGGTTTAGCAGGTATTCACCCTAAAGCTCGGGTTTAGCAGGTATTCGTCCTAAAGCTCAGGTTTAGCAGGTGTTCGTCCTAAAGCTCGGGTTTAGCAGGTGCTCATACAAACACAACAGTTAGCATGCTAATGCTAACAGACACCGCAGGCTCGCTGCTCTAACCGCCTCCGCAGAAACCTTCATATCAAATCAAAACATTTCTATCATCCCTCTTTTATCTTTATAATATTTAATGTAAGATTCCCACTGGTTACCTGACGGTCTGCTTTACGACCACAGTTAGCACAGTTAGCAGTTAGCAGTGATCGAGCGCAACAACTTCCTCTTCTACGGTCCAGTCCGCCGCTGTTTCACACAGCACCCTGCGGCTGCTGCCCCCAGCGGCTCAGACCCGGAACTGCATCTTCAGCTCGGGTTAAATCACTTCTGTGCATTTTAAATATTATATTAAAAACAATAAAAATTATACGACAAAAAACAAACCACAGAATGCTCGGACAGTTACACTCTAAACTGTAAAATGATGTAACAACGGGGAGCAACAAAAAGCTGCGCATGCTCACTCGGCTAAACGCAGTTGATTGACAGTTCTGTGTTGTGGAGGCGGGACTTCCTGCTTCTTCAGCCGCTGATTGGCCGCTGCTCGGCGGACCGGGGATATTTCAAAAGTTTCTGGGCGTTTCAGTTTGGGCTCGAGTTTTCAAACCGTGACGCTGTCGAGTCTCCACCGGACAGTTTACCGAGAAACAGTCACTTTATTTTAACAGCTGATGGAGCAGGAGGCAGGAGGAGCTGAACACGACATGGCGGACATCTTGGTGGAGGATCAGGAGTCTTTCGTGAACGTGGAGCTGCAGGTGGAGGGGGGATGCCACACCTGTGAGCACAGCAGCGTCTCCAAAGGTCAGTCTTTACGTCGGGATGAGGTCACTGTGAAGGCTTTACGTTTATTTAATGTTTCTGCCTTTAAAAAACATCCTCCTGCATCATCTAATGTCTCCACCAACTGTAGGGCCACAGAGAGAGACAGAACACACACACTAAGGGCAGTTTAGGGTCACCAGCCAACTGTAGGGCTACATAGAGAGACATTACACAAACACTAAGGGCAGTTTAGGGTCACCAGCCAACTGTAGGGCCACATAGAGAGACAGAACACACACACTATGGCTAGTTTAGGGTCACCAGCCAACTGTAGGGCTACATAGAGAGACATTACACAAACACTAAGGAAAAAGAGCATCAGTCTGAGGAAGGAAGCTGGGAAGCCCAGAGAGAACCCAGGCATGCACAGAGTGACATGGTGTTTGAACCACCAACCTTCTTGCTGTGGGCCGTGTGAACCACTGCGCAGCCCCACTGCAATGTCAGCACCAGCAAAACAGGCACTGCAGTTAATCATAGAAGATGGAAAATAAAACATTGTCAACATGGAGTTCAGCTGATGTCTATTTAGATTTTAACCCTTCAACCTCCAGCTCATTGGTAGACCAAACTTGAAGTAAGTCTCATTAATTAATGCTTCAAACTTCTTAAACCTGATTAGGCCGTCTATTTCGTTGGGTTTTTGAACATAAGAAAAAAGCATTATCTAATTAAATAGGGGTATTTCTCAGATAGGTAAAAGTAGTGTTATAAAATGGTTGAAAAACAAAAAAATGACTTCTATGAATAAAAATATGACATCCAAAAAGTTATAAGTATTTTTGAAAAATGACATTTAACCTGATTTTTGATCTCTTCACTTTTACAACGAAAACACTTCTTCAACTCTAAGCTTCTACTTCAACCATTAGGCAGAGGGTAATAGTTTGTAAATATTTAGAACATAAAAAATGTTGCATTAGTGCCCCAGTATGTCAAAAAATACATTTTCCTGGCTATTTTTACGAGGAAGTTTAAGGGTTAATCTTTCCAAAGTTATTTTGCTGAAACCAAAATACACTGACAGAATGTGTTCATGGACTGGAGTGGTGGTATCTGAAAGTTCTTTATTTTTCATCATTTTTAATATTGATGTATTTAAGCTTTATTTAATCAGATTAAAACCCGCTGAGATGAAGATGCCTCGGCCAAGTTGCCATGGAAACAGAATCATGGGAAAGTAACAATATCAGTTAAACCATTTTTTATAAGTGGTATTTTGTAAGTAAGTTGTATTAAGAACACTTTGTTTACATGCACACAGAGAAACCAATGATTTAGTTTTCCTGTGAACATTATTAACACCATCTTCCTCTGGACACAGCATCATTTTTGTACAGGTACCTTTTAAAGTAGGGATGCACAATAGGTGAATGTAGCCAATGTATGATGTGCCAGTATTTCTATATCCGTTATCTGCCTACAGCGACATTTCTCTGATAATATTGTGTAAACCTTTAAAGAGACAGCAGCTCATATCTGACACGGTGCAGGTTCTTGTTTACCTGCACAAACCAGGACACCTTAAACCTGACATAAATGAAGATCTGGACCCAAAGTTCTGTTGCTCTTACTGTAAAGTTTAAGAAGTAAACCCGACCAGAATAATTTATTCTGAAATAGAAACAATGAATGGATTTCAAACATTTAGGGAACTACCTGAAGCTTCATTGTGTAGGTCTGGGTGTTATATCAGTTAATGCTCATTTTTATTTAAAGTAAAATAAATAAATAAATAATAGTTTTTTTCTGACTTTCTCTGCCTCTGGTTTGTGATCTTTGTGCTATTCTTAAAATTCTGATGACTGTTTGATGGTTGGCACTGGGGCTGTAATCAACCAAAGAAATTGTTGGTCGACTAAAACACAGCGATTGTTGACCAAAAATCGACCAATCTTAATTGGTTTATGTGGACAAGCCTCCACTGGTCCAGGTTCTGCATAACAGAATACAGCATGCACTTTAAATCCTGCAGGGATTCAGTTTACCTGTTGGATTAGGGGAGCAGGATTTAGATTTTTGTCATCATCCAACCTGCCGATGCTTCCAGATCCATCGTTGCCTACACTGGTATCAATGCTGCTGTGTCACAAACACAAATCTGTACTTTAATGAGATTGGTCAGTTCCTCTCATGGTTACATTTGTGTTAAAAACAGACGTGAAGAATTGACTTTGATTTTTTTTCCTTTTGAGATCAGAAATCAAAATTCATGTGGAAACTCTTTTCAGCCATATTGTCCAGCCCTAACATTAGCTTAAAATGGGCAGCTGCATTAACACTATATGTTCATGTACGTGACTTTTTGGATGTTTAAAGGAGAGGAGCTTCAAACTTGAACGTGTTTGTTCAGAACTTCTTCCTCCTGTGTCTCAGCTGATATCTGAAGTGCTGCAGGATCTGAAACTGTGATGGAGTTACTCTGTTATCATGTGATTTTGGTTTGCAGCTGCATTTCTAACTTTGTAGACTCGCCACTTTCTACTCCACCATCCTGAGTATCATCCTCTTAATTAGACTCATGAAGAGCTGATTTATTAATTAACTCTTTAATAAGGATGTAGTCAGGCTGAAATTGGCCCACTGTGGTTTTGGATAAAGCTCCTTAACTTCAGAAACCTAAACATGCTTTCTGAGTAGCTTCTGTCTCAGTCTTAATTGTTTAATTTACATCACTCTGCTCGTTTAAATGCATCCTTTAAAACTTTGACCATCATCTGTCTCTGCTGGACGAGGAGCTGAGTTTCTTCTTATCAGGATGTTGCTGCTGGAATGTGGAGTGAATCTCTGATTTAACAAAATGTACTCCTAACATGTACCTAATGTGCTTGAATCCAGTCCCAGGACCTTCACAGACACACACTGACTCTGCAGTCCACCTTAAGTCCACCTTCAGTCCACCTTAAGCTCTGATCTTGGTATTGGTTGTGCTCTGGTCTCACTGGTCTGACCTGTTTGAGGAGCTCAGCAGCTGTTTAAGCTAATGTGTGTGTCTCTGCATCAGCTCTGTTTCAGAACGGAGAGGACGACGAAGGTCACAGTGACGATGACAATGAAGATGATGATGAAGATGACGACAGCGGCACTGACCACTTCAACTCTGCCAGGGGCGGGACTCAGCTGCAGAGGTGTGAGCGCCGGCGATCAGGAGCGGCCTCCGGCATCCCCGACACCTTTCAGACGAGCCACCTGCTCTTCTACGAGAGATTCAAGGCCTACCAGGACTACATGCTGGGTACACACACGAGATTCATGTTCATACAGGCTGGGTACACACACGAGATTCATGCTAATACATGCTGGGTACACACACGAGATTCATGTTCATACAGGCTGGGTACACACACGAGATTCATGTTCATACAGGCTGGGTACACACACGAGATTCATGTTCATACAGGCTGGGTACACACACGAGATTCATGCTAATACATGCTGGGTACACACACGAGATTCATGTTCATACATGCTGGGTACACACACGAGATTTATGCTAATACATGCTGGGTACACACATGAGATTCATGTTCATACATGCTGGGTACACACACGAGATTCATGCTAATACATGCTGGGTACACACATGAGATTCATGTTCATACAGGCTGGGTACACACACGAGATTCATGCTAATACATGCTAGGTACACACACGAGATTAATGTTCATACATGCTGGGTACACACACGAGATTCATGCTAATACATGCTGGGTACACACATGAGATTCATGTTCATACATGCTGGGTACACACACGAGATTCATGTTCATACATGCTGGGTACACACACGAGATTTATGCTAATACAGGCTGGGTACACACGAGATTCATGTTCATACAGGCTGGGTACACACACGAGATTTATGCTAATACATGCTGGGTACACACGAGATTCATGTTCTTACATGCTGGGTACACACATGAGATTCATGTTCATACAGGCTGGGTACACACGAGATTCATGTTCATACAGGCTGGGTACACACACGAGATTTATGCTAATACATGCTGGGTACACACACGAGATTTATGCTAATACATGCTGGGTACACACACGAGATTTATGCTAATACATGCTGGGTACACACATGAGATTCATGTTCATATATCTTTTTTTTAAGAGTGAAAAGAATCGATTCACATCTTAAATTGTGTTTTGTGGGACAAACATGTATTTTTGTTTTCAGGTCGTATCGGCCAACTGTCCTCATGAAACTGCTGAGCCATGATGAGGGTTTGTGTGTTTGCAGGAGACTGTAAGCCGTCTGAGGTGCAGGCGTTCACTGCAGATTACCTGGAGAAAGTGCTGGAGCCCTGTGATTGGCTGGCTCTGTGGTGCACTGACGTCTTTGATGTTCTGGTGGAGGTAAGAGTGATACACGACCACTCGATTGACACCACGAGTTTATTTAAACCTCCACAGTGGAGTGTGGTCTTTCCTCTGCTGCACCAGGAAGCTGTCTGTGGATTTGATCTGAATGTTTGTCGGGGTTAAAATCCAAAGGTGTTTTTTTATTGTATTGGACCTGTTGGTTCCTGCAGGTGAGGGACTTGGACCTGAAGGACTTGAAGGCGTGTGTGCAGCTCGTCCTTCCTCTGCAGTGTGACACTCGGGGCTGTGAGCTCTCTGAAGAGTCCATGACGGCCCTGCTGGAGGCCACACAGCACCGGGTCCCCCTGCAGGAGCTCCACGTGGTCTACGACTCCTCGGGAGACTTCGACCAGACCGCCCTGGCCCTGGAGCACCTGAGGTGAGTCCCTGCAGGTCTCCAACACTCAGACACAGGCCAGTGTGTCTGTTTATGAGTCAGAAAGATCCAAAACACTTTTCTAGTCCATAGTGTCTTAAGCAGTCCAAATATCTCACTTTAAGGAGTAAAAGGGAAAAAAGGTTTTGAATTGTAATCAAGAGAAAATATCTGCCACTGAAACAATAAAGTTTGACTCAGTAAGGGGCCAAAAATTAAAGTTTAAATTAGAGTTTAATATCTGCTCAAGTTTAATTTGTCTTGTCTTAGTGGCAGATCTTTTTTATTTGTTTATTTAACAGGGCCGGTGCACATTAACAGACATCTATTCAGAAAACAATAGATGTAAATATTCTGGATTATAACATTAATGCTAATTTACATCCACAGTCCTGAGGCAGGTAACACAAACATGATGACAAAGACTCCACAGTCCACACACACAACAGCAGGACAGTGGTCACAATAAGAGCTCTTCACACTCTTTGAGCCACTGCTTGATGTGCGTTTTGACGGTTTGTAATGTAGTTACAAAGAGTGGGAGACTGTTCCAGATCTTACTGCTTAACAGAGAGTTTAGTCCAAAAGCGCTGGTTAAAAAATTCTGACATGTCCACGGAGCACCTTACACACCAAACAAGCACGTTTAACATTTAAAAGTTTTGAAGCTCAGGCCTTATTTATAATCTTTAAACCATCAAATCAGATGTTAATCCAGACTTGTAAGGAAATGGTGGATTAGAATAAGTTCAGTGAAATGTTTCTGCCATGAAACTAGACAAATACTTTCCCATAAATCTGAGTTTTTTCGATGTAGAGTCCATCTTGCAGGTCTCTTCTGTGTGACTCGGCCTCACCTGTGTCAGGTGTCACAGCCCTCCTCTTCTCCGTGTGTCCAGGTTCTTCTACAAACACATCTGGAGAAAGTGGGATGAGGAGGATGAAGATGATGACTTTGATTACTTCGTCCGCTGCGTGGAGCCTCGTCTTCGCCTGTGAGTCTGGCTCTTTAAGGGTTAGGGTCTCAGGTGTGCCCCTCGTCTTCCTCGCTAACACCTGTCCCGCCTCAGGTACTACGACATCCTGGAGGACCGTGTGCCTGCAGGCCTGGTGTCGGAGTATCAGGCCCTCCTGCAGACCTGCTCCCAGGTCTTCCAGCAGTTCAGCTCCCTGCGCAGCGAGCTGGGCTCGGACTCAGACTCGGAGCTGGATAACGTGTCCATGGTGGAGGGGCTGCAGCTGTACGAGCAGCTGGAGACGCTGCTGCGCAAGCTACACATCATCGAGAACCCGCTGCTCAGGTGAGACACACCATCATCAGCTCCTCCTCCTCACACCTCTTACTCCAGAGTCTGTTTTAGTCTTTCTTATTATTGGCAGTTTAATTTGTCATCACAACACTGAGCTTAAATGAGAATTCAGAAACAGGTCATCAGCTCAGACCTGCAGAAACAGTCTGAAACAAACACATGACTGAGTCTCAGAAATATCACCTGATTCAGTTTTAAGTTGCCAAAAAGCCTCTATCTTGAAAAAGGTCAAAGTAGATGAGATTTACTTTAATGTGGCTCCAACTGTTCAGATGTCTTTGTCTCCAAACAAAGGTCCATATTTACAAAGACCCTCAGTGGTCCTTTTCCAAGAGTCTGATCAGCTCTGTTTGAAGGAAAGTCTGGATCAGTGATTATAGGAGAATTAAATCTCTATTTATGTTAAGATTTTGACAGACTGCCCTCCAAACCCTGAGAGGAGATACTCTCATCTATTGTCTAAATTCTTAATGAATGATTTTTCATGTTTAGTGAAGGACAAAAACACTCAATGGTATGTGTGTATTTTTTATGTGTGGGTTTATTTACATCCACATCTTTAAATTTCTTACTTTTTCTGCTTGATAATAGTTAGGGATGTAACGGTTACCGGTAAAATGGTAAACCACGGTGATGCTGCTCTTTGACTGTAAAGTCTGAACTATGTGTGTCTGCTCCTCAGTGAAGCAGTCGTCTCTCTCAGTTTGTAATGTTTGGCCTCAGCAGCTGGAGCCTCGCTCAGACTCTTACAGGTTTACACACTCAGACAGACAAACAGGATTCCCATGCATCCTGGAAAACCTGGAAAATGATTGCCAAATTTTCCAGTCATGGAAAACAAATGGAAAATGAGGAAAAAGTGAAATGTCCTGGAAAAGCTTAAATTGTCCTGGAAAATTATCTGTCTTTCTTCTATCTTGAAACATAGGAAATGAAGTAAAAATGTACTTGGTAACTCATGTACACGTAGCCAGAAAATGTGAGTAGGTAAAATAATGTAAGTTAAGGCATAAAATCTAAAAACTCAAAGCAGTGGGGACAAAAAGAAATAATAAAATAATGGCAAAAAAAAAAACCAAAATAAATTTTAGGTTAAATTAACAAAATGTATTCATAAAAAAGCAGAGTAAATATAGACTAAACAATATGTTTAACCATAAATGTATAATAGTAAGACACATAAAAGCCGGAATAAACAGATAACTAAGAGACAGTGTTCGTGCTGAAGAGTTAGAAACATAGAAATTCTATGGTCAATATGATCAATAGTTAGAGATATTGTTCATCAACCTCTAATCTTGTTTTTTAGAAGGCTAACTAGAATTGAAAACTGCCCACAGCAACAATGTAACTTCAGTTGGTTATGTGACACTGGAAAACGTCCTGGAAAATGATTTCTAGAAAAGAGTGGGAACCCTGACAAAGTCTAAAGTCTGGTCAAAGTTTGGATTTTAAAGGATGTGGAGGGGAAACTGATTGATGACAGTCACCCTGTCTAAAACACCAAGCTGCGGTTAAAGACAAAAATGTGCATGATTAAAACTGCTGTAACTCCTCGAGTAAACGAGCAGATAGAGAGAGAGAGAGGATTCAGAGAGCCATACCTGAGTAAATTATAGGAGGTTTATCAGGATTTTCTGAGTAAAAAATGTATAAAGGTTGTAAATAACAGCATTAGTATCATTCTGGAGTGAGTTCCTGCCTTTCTTTCACAGTTTATTCTCTGTATTTTTTCATAATAGATCGTCTTTTTCTGTCATAGTTCGTGTTTTATGGATTTAATCAATCGTAATTTGTAAATTTTAAAGAAGGAGATGTGGAGGAGTGAGGAGTGATGTGGGGCTACTGACTTCACTGTTAAAAGACGAAAAGGCGTGTGAATGGGGCTCCTGACTTCACGGTTAGAAGACGTAACGGCATGTGAATGGGGCTCCTGACTTCACCGTTAGAAGACGTAACGGCGTGTGAATGGGGCTCCTGACTTCACCGTTAAGACGTAACGGCGTGTGAATGGGGCTCCTGACTTCACCGTTGGAAGACGAAACGGCGTGTGAATGGGGCTCCTGACTTCACTGTTAGAAGACGTAACGGCATGTGAATGGGGCTCCTGACTTCACCGTTGGAAGACGTAACGGCGTGTGAATGGGGCTCCTGACTTCACCGTTAGAAGACATAACGGCGTGTGAATGGGGCTCCTGACTTCACCGTTGGAAGACGAAACGGCGTGTGAATGGGGCTCCTGACTTCACCGTTGGAAGACGAAACGGCGTGTGAATGGGGCTCCTGACTTCACTGTTAGAAGACGAAACGGTGTGTAAATGGGGCTCCTGACTTTACCGTTAGGAGACGAAACGGCGTGTGAATGGGGCTCCTGACTTCACTGTTAGAAGGTGAAACGGCGTGTGAATGGGGCTCCTGACTTCACTGTTAGAAGACGTAACGGCATGTGAATGGGGCTCCTGACTTCACCGTTGGAAGACGTAACGGCGTGTGAATGGGGCTCCTGACTTCACTGTTAGAAGACATAACGGCGTGTGAATGGGGCTCCTGACTTCACTGTTAGAAGGTGAAACGGCCTGTGAATGGGGCTCCTGACTTCACCGTTAGAAGACGAAACGGCGTGTGAATGGGGCTCCTGACTTCACTGTTAGAAGACGAAACGGTGTGTAAATGGGGCTCCTGACTTTACCGTGAGGAGACGAAACGGCATGTGAATGGGGCTCCTGACTTCACCGTTAGAAGACGAAACGGCGTGTGAATGGGGCTCCTGACTTCATCTTTAGAGATGCACAGATGTAAGACAAATCAAAGTGTTGGCCTCTGCCCTCTCCCTCACTGCGGTCTCTCTTCGTCAGGTATGTGCTCGGCTATCGGGGGAACAGCCGGCAGCAGTGCGTTCAGAGTCGGGGTCTCAGGCCGTCAGGTGTGAAGGTCATCCACGTGGTCACGGCGTCCTGCAGCAGCCTTCAGCTTCAGACCCTCCTCACTGACAGACTGCTGCCCCTGAGCTCGACCGAGGACACACAGATACAGGTTTATACCCCAGTGTCTGTACTGATGTGTCTGTACTGATGTGTCTGTGCTGATGTGTGTCTGTACTGATGTGTGTCTGTGCTGATGTGTGTCTGTACTGATGTGTGTCTGTACTGATGTGTGTCTGTACTGATGTGTGTCTGTGCTGATGTGTGTCTGTACTGATGTGTGTCTGTGCTCATGTGTGTCTGTTCTGATGTGTGTCTGCACTGATGTGTGTCTGCGCTGATGTGTGTCTGTGCTGATGTGTGTCCGTGCTGATGTGTGTCTGTACTGATGTGTGTCTCTTGTGGTGTGTGTCAGTTCCACAGAGATCCAGTATCAGCTGTGGACTGCAGTCATCAGGGTGATGTGGTTCTGGTCCTGCCGGGTGTCTACAGTGTGAGCAGCTCCATGTTCATCCCAGACTCCATCTCAGTGGAAGGTAAACCCGTCAGTCCAAAACTGTCTGAACCCTGTCAGTCCAGAACTGTCTGAGCCCCGTCAGTCTAGAACTGTCTGAACCCCGTCAGTCCAGAACTGTCTGAGCCCCGTCAGTCCAAAACTGTCTGAACCCCGTCAGTCTAGAACTGTCTGAACCCCGTCAGTCCAGAACTGTCTGAACCCAATCGGTCCAAAACTGTCTGAACCCAATCGGTCCAAAACTGTCTGAACCCAATCAGTCCAAAACTGTCTGAACTAGGGATGTGCGCGACTAGTCGTTTAATCGGTTAACCACCTACTTATTTATTAATCGTTTAGTATTTTACTAGTCGGTTAAACGCTACATTAAGCATCATGCATCTTGTTCTTCACGCCTCTGCGCAGAGCTGTAAAGTCTCCTGTTTTGGCCGGGAAACTACCGTATTTTATCCCTCTTTCCCGCCGTCCTCACGTATTAATACTTTCCCGTAATTCTCCCGTATTACAAAAAAAACATTCCTCTGCCTCTTAATGCCACCTGCAGTAGCCTGCATGTTTGTTTTCCTCCTCTTTTACTACCAAAGAGGCTGAATGTGAAGATGGCTCACTACGTCTATCTTTCTTAACACCGGGGTGCATCGGTTCTATAACGGATTTAGCGGATTTATAGCCGAGTGAGCATCTGTCAAACATGCGATCTTCGGGGTGAAGACGGGGCCGCTTGCGCGGACACACGGAGAGAGCTAAAGTGATCGCCCTGAGGAGTAACGCGGAAACAAACGCTAATATGAATGGTGGCACAAAAGATACGGTTCTTAAGCCAGCTGCCCCAGTGTGAGAATGTGTTGGTTTTAAACAGGATGAACAAGGTGTGAGCTCATGAACACCTACTAGCTGATATGTCGCATTTGTTTGAAAGTAGTGGCGACGAAGATGTGCAGGTGCAGCGGAGCCTTTGTCCTGACAGTCAACACTTAATGAGGCATTTGGTCGGCAAAGAACATATAGATAAAAGTCCAAAATGATGCGCTCACAGACAGTGTTGTTCGCTACATTGCGAGAAGTGCAGCCCATCTATATGGTTGAAAAGCCAGCAGTTACAAACGTTTGACAGATAGTACGAATTGACTGGGAGAAAGTACATGTCACAATTCCTGAACTGTATAAACTCTATTTTATTTGGGCCAGAGTTTTTATTGTTGTGAGTTTTGTTTTTTCTTTACAGAGACAGGGTCTATTTTTTTTTTGTTTTTGACTAGTATAATTATTTTTATTTACATGCAGTTTTTTTCCAATCAGTCCAAAACTGTCTGAACCCCGTCAGTCCAAAACTGTCTGAACCCAATCAGTCCAAAACTGTCTGAACCCCGTCGGTCCAAAACTGTCTGAACCCCTTCGGTCCAAAACTGTCTGAACCCAATCGGTCCAAAACTGTCTGAACCCAATCGGTCCAAAACTGTCTGAACCCCGTCAGTCCAAAACTGTCTGAACCCCGTCAGTCCAAAACTGTCTGAACCCAATCAGTCCAAAACTGTCTGAACTCTAAAGTGGGTAAGAGGAGAGGAATGAAGAGCACTGCTGATGTGTAGGGTCCTTGCCCAAATGGTGATTGTTTTTGTATCGTTTCTTTCTTTCTTATTATTCAACCAGTCGCGTTAAGCTTAACTTGACCCCCTAAACATGCTCAAAAACTCAGCAAAATTGGCACGTACCTCAGAATTGGACAAAAATTGGATAAAACAAAAATATTAACCCCCAACATGCCAAAATGTGCTCTCTAGCGCCACCTGGAAACACTAAAATGGACCTCACAGCTACTAGGAATGTCATAGAGAGATCAAACCAACGCTTAAACCTAGGTCTCATCGACGCCCACAAATCATGCACTGACACTCCTGACCTATCTCAAACAGGAATCTGGCAATTTGGATTTCAAAATTGCTCTACAAAGACGTTATCCCGAAAAGTTATCTTCTCCCAGACCATGATTTGTATCAGCTAGAAAAGTATACATTTCACAGAGGAGGCATTGAAGGACAAAAGTTATTAAGGGATTTGTTGTTTCTCAAACGGTTTCCGAATGACAAGCCCTCAAAGTTGGTGAACCCCAAAGAAGACCTCGCAGCTCCTCCCATTCAAATGAATGGGAAAATGAAAACTCTGACTCAGACAAGCTGTGACAGTTAGGCCTCTACAGAAAAAAACAAAGATACAAAAGCTTTAAAAATGACACGGTTGGATTCCTGACACAATTTAATATAAGAATTTGTAATGTTTGCAGAGATTAGGTCAAAATTGTGACATCTATGAAAAAATGTTCCAGAGCTATCGTTGCTCTGCTGCTGAGGCATGTTGGATGATGTCTCTCCCTGACTGACAGGTGAGTGCAGTTGTGATAGACAGCATTATAAAGACTGAGGCTCCTGACAGAGCTGCAGGTACATGTTAGTCTAATTTTGAGCATATAAAAAAGGTCAAAAGGGATGAAACCGACAAAAGGAGGTCAAATGAGCATGATGGACGTGCGACAGAGCGAGGACCAGTCCAACTGCTGATTTTTAACCTCATAGCTCTTTGTTCTTTTCACATGGATGTAACTGTAATAGTACTGATTTATAATTAGTAAATCAGTATTTGCAGCTCTTAAAGAAGTGAAGCTTGATTAAATGTTGGCATATGTGACAGATAACAGGTTTATTTACGTTTTAGTTTTGATTTAAAGATCACCTCTGCTGTGTGTCAGGGTTTGGACTTCCTGATGAGGTGGTGATCGAGAAGAAGAGCAAAGGAGACTCGTTTGTGGAGACGACAGGAGCAGAGGTCCGACTGTCCAACATCAAGTTCATCCAACACGATGCCATCGAGGGCATCCTGTGTGAGTACACACAAAATACACAATTGCATCTGTGAGTACACACAAAATACACAACTGCATCTGTGAGTACACACTAAATACACAACTGCATGTGTGAGTACACACAAAATACACAACTGCTGCTGTGAGTACACACAAAATACACAACTGCATCTGTGAGTACACACAAAATACACAACTGCATGTGTGAGTACACACAAAACACACAACTGCTGCTGTGAGTACACACAAAATACACAGCTGCGTGTGTGAGTACACACAAAACACACAACTGCTGCGGTGAGTACACACAAAATACACAACTGCTGCTGTGAGTACACACAAAATACACAACTGCATGTGTGAGTACACACAAAATACACAACTGCATGTGTGAGTGGGGCTGATCTGAGTAAATGAAGCCTCCATCTCTCCACCATCACACCTCCAGGTCCTCCTGTTCTGTCTCTATGAGGCTCAGGGTGGAGACAAAGTGTCACAGGGTATAAATATCATGGCGTCAAGCCGCAGTGTGAATGGGGCCCGTGGTTACAGATTAATATGTCGCTGTTTTCCCTGTGTTTGGTCTGACAGGTGTACGTCAGGGCACGCTGAACATGGACAACTGTGTGCTCCAGTGTGAGACCACCGGAGTGATCGTCAGGACGTCGGCCTGCCTGAGCATGAACAGATGTGACCTGTACGGGTCAAAGGTGACAGCAACACACCTAACACACACTCAGTGCAAACTGCACTCACCTAACACACACTCAGTGCAAACTGCACACACCCAACACACACTAAGTGCAAACTGCACATACCTAACACACACTCAGTGCAAACTGCACTCACCTAACACACACTCAGTGCAAACTGCACTCACCTAACACACACTCAGTGCAAACTGCACTCACCTAACACACACTCAGTGCAAACTGCACTCACCTAACACACACTCAGTGCAAACTGCACTCACCTAACACACACTCAGTGCAAACTGCACACACCCAACACACACTCAGTGCAAACTGCACACACCTAACACACACTCAGTGCAAACTGCACACACCTAACACACACTCTGCAGACCCTCTGAGGGAGCAGAGTCGTGTCTGTCTGACATTAATTCAAGTCATCGTTCTCGCTGGCTTTCTTGACTTGACTGAATCATCAAGGTAATTTAAAGACTTACCAGTGTGATGTCATCAGTTTAAGCCCATCAGCTCAGGGAGCCAATGCAGAGCAGTGACAGTAGAGTGACTGCAGAGCTGTTGACAACATGGCACTCAGCAGTGCTGAACTGACTCATGTTCGAACGAAGTCGCGTCACAGATCAGACGGGCCTGACTCTGAAATCCTGCATGTCCGTTGAAGCGTCTCGTTTTTCAGGAACTACCGAATGAGTTGGCTCGTAACTTCTGCGAGGAAACGGCAGCTAAGATGAAAAACAGATGTGACAATGTGTGCTCTTCAGGTCAAAGAAGCACAAACGCAGGCACGGTCTATTTTTGACAAGCAATGTTTATTAAAGTTACAAAGTGAACAATAACAAACGGGAGTTGCTTTTTGTCTCCATGCCCCAAAACTACTGAAGCTCAAGTTCATGTTTTATAGTGATCGGTGAGGCTCCTCCTGTCAACCCGAAGGTTCCAGAAGGTTCCTCTCCATCTCACTTCAACATTCACTTTCTTTAATTCTTAATAATAGTTGTGTATTTTCCCTCCTGTAGGCCTTCATACACTTCCATGGAGTCCAAACCTGATTTATTTTGGCCATTAAGTCACAGTCATACTCCCTTCTTAATTCTATGGTTTGCTCAAAATGGCTGAATTGTTCCAAAATGACTTCCCCTTTAGGCCCAAATATGGTCATGCTTTCCTGCCCCACTCTTGGTACACAGTGATCTGTACACACAGATATAGGCTCAGGCTATCAGTAAAATAATGCACTGTGCGTCTCAGACAGAGAGAGAATACAGCTGGATCAGGACCACTGATTGGCTAATTAGCCATCAGATGTGAACATATCAGCTTGAGTTTAGGGAAACCTGAGCCTTGTCTGACGCTGGAGTAACTGATCTGTGTTTGTGTGTCTGCAGGGGGCCGGGGTGGAGATTTACCCCGGCAGTGTCTGCAGTCTGATCGGGAACGGCATCCATCACTGCAAGGACGGGATCCTCATCAAGGTGAGCAACGCCATGACCACAGCTTGGACAAAACTAAGCTGTCGCCATGGTAACTAAACATTCAGGATTAAGAGTCAGACATAAGGCCCCGCCCACACTGAGACCAAACTGCTCTCTGCAAAGACGACGACGCTTCAAGACGTGAAAATGCTGTGGTGCACGTACCAGAGCAGAAGATTAGAGACTGTTAACGTCAGACAGGAGGTCTTCATTCTGCTGATGGTTCTGTTGTTTATAGGTAAAGGCGGGGATGTGACGTCATTGTTTACCTGCATTTAGAGCACAAGGAGACACAAGGACAGCGTTTTCAGATTTATTACCTCTGTTTTTAGGCAGAAACTGAGTGAACGTAACGCCTTTATGATTAAAGGTGCTATGAGGAGAATCTGTTACCGGTGACATAAAGACTCTGCTACCCATGAGCACGCGTGGTGACTGTCGTAATGCTGCGTTCCAGTAACCTCGAAACTGGGAGTGACATCATCTCCGACTTATCGGCGTTCCAGTTGAAGTCAGAAAAAAACATGCCGATCTACCAGGCTATTGTTAGCTGTTGTTAGCACGCCCTGTGTTGTTGTTCACAAATATCACATGAAGAATGTGATTATCACTATGGCAGCATTTTTGTAAATATAAGTCTAACAATACTATGTATACAGCTGATCTAGAGCGACACACCCCAGTCAGAAGTGCAAATAAATGGATTATTACAGGAGCTAAATAACTGTTCACACTGGGGGCATCCATCTTCAATTGTCAACTCGGGGGTGGTGAGGTTTCACCGAGTTCCCTGTAGGAAATTCAGACTTCTTTCCAGTTGCAGTTTACCACTCAGAACTCGGAAATTCCTACTTCTGACTGCAACTGGAACGCACCAAAAGACGTGACCCAAGCCAAAGTGTGTGTTTGTTGTGATGCTAATGAAGACCTTCCTCAGAACTCTGCATTGCTTTACAACTTCTTTTTTCAACAACTTACAGGATGCAAAGCCACGAGGTAATGCATCTCTTTCTAGTTACGTAGTGGTAGTTTTTGATGTGTGACATTGTTGAGGAAAAATTCTCAGAGTTCAGTTCAGGGTTTGCTGTGGTGATGTGAGTTTATTAAGCATGCCGGCAAGCTGGTGGACTGACAGACAGAGTGCGGGTCTGTGTCTGTGAGCCGACCCCGACTGAAGGCAGAATAGGGTTTAAGTACAGTAAAACAACAAAAGGGAGGAGGGAACAGTGACAGTTTTGTAGCCAGCTATATATGGCTACTTACAGCCCGGTGCTCTGAGACGTGTCTGAATAATATAAATTAGCTCTAGTTTTAATTGTCTTGTTCCTGAAGTTGAGTATCCAGGCCAGTCCAGCCCTGTCCGACCCGACCGTGAAGCTAAGGAATAGCATTTATAGATAACCTGTTTTGATGCTATAAAACTCATCTTAAAGTGTGTATTTCCATCAGGCATATATCTAAAAGAGAGACTTTTTGTTATTACTTAGAAACTCCTCATAGCATCTTCAAATCTGGTGTGAAACTGGTCTCTGTGTGTAGCTGTCGTACCTGTCTCAGGTGGAGCAGCTGTAATGTTGGTGTGGTGTAAACTCAGTCACCCTGACCCTGATGGAGAGCTCTTATTATTCTCTGAACAGTCCTGTGAGTGACGGTGTGTTTCTGTGTGAGCAGGACTTTGCTGATGAGCAGGATGTGATGCCGTCCATCACCATGGAGAACAACGTGATCCACAACAATGAAGGATACGGAGTGATCCTCGTCAAGCCGACCGATGGAGAGCAGCAAGCTGAAGCAGGTGAGCCTCAGCGTGAACACAATAACATAGATATAATAACTCAGATCTGCACCACAGGGAAGGGAAAGCTTATTCTCAGACACAATATGTAGACCGTACTCTGAGACCCATCTGACCAATCACATGGCTGCACTGTTCTAACACTGTTCATTTTGTGAGGTACACATCAGGCTCAAACAGAAGTTTTTGTGAAGGTTAAGTTAGGACTGGGCAACATTTTGGGCTGTCAGGACATTTATGTTTGTTCACTTTAAATCCACGAGTATAAAATAATGATACATTTAATAAAGTGGATCTTACAAATATTTGTGTTTGAGTATCAGAAATGTTCGTTTATTGGTGCTCTTCCCTCTCCTTATTTGCCCTGCTGTGTTTTTAACCTGTCAGTCTAAGACAGGCATGCCTAAAGTCCGGCCCGGGGGCCAATCGCGGCCCGTGTTCAAATTTTTTTACTGGCCCGCAGTAGGGCTGGGTATTTCCAGCAACTTCACGATACGATACATATCCCGATACTAAGGCCCCGATACGATATGTATCCCGATACACATGAATTGTGAACATTGACTATGCTTTCAGCAAAATTCTTGACAAGTTTATTTTTTTCTTATAAGAAGAAAGAAAACAAGGATGAGTTTTAAGTAGTTCTACAACTTGAGATACATAAATTCAGATCCTCAAAGATGATAGACTTAAGTTCAAATTAAGAACATATGCTTCATTATGTAGCTCGTCTTCTACCATGAACTGTGCCACTGTTAATGTTACCCAAAGTGTATTTACAACAAGTGTCAAAATATTTAGGCCGTATCGATTCTGTAGAATCCGTATCGATACACGTATCCCAAAGGAGTGCGTATGATATTTTGCCGTATCGATATTTTGAGCACAGGCCTAGCCCGCAGTCTCTGTTAGAAAATCAGTTATATGCAGTCCGCTTGCACCATTGACTGCTGTATAAAATACTTGTGTACAAAATCCTATTTTACATTTCACCAGAAGATGGCAGTAGCGCTGTGACCACATCCTTGTGGCACTTGACACCTGTCAATCGGCACCAGACAAAACACGCTAACTAGGACAAGCTAACTGGGGATGAACGTGGCAAAAAATTGAAACAACTGGAAGCATTTTTAACGGCACATTAGCGCTTTTTCACAAGAGCCTGTGAGTCAAATGAAAATGCCACAAGGGCGAGCTACGAGGTGGCAACGCTGATTACCAAGCACTGCAAACCTCTACTGAGGGTGAATTTATTAAAGACTGTGCTGAAAATAGTTTAGAAAATTTGTCCTTAGAAGAAGCAAGATTTTGCCAATGTCTGCCTGGCTCATAACACTGTGGTACAGAGAATTGAAGACATTTGATTAGATATTAAGAGACAATTAGAGACAAAAGCTGAATGGTCGGCCCCCGCACATTTTTCCCTTACCAAATCTGGTCCTCGTGGCAGAAAGTTTGGACATCCCTGGTCTAAGAGAACTCCTGCAGCAAGGACAAATGCCCTAATGCTAGTAAGTTGGGAGAAGAGGAAGCAAAATGCACCCACACTCACAACATGAGGGAGAAGAGCTCTCCATGTGCTGAGGGAGGAGAGATGAAGATTTGTCAGGATGATGGAGCCTCATGGGGCCTTGATAAAAGGTCTGAAGAGGAAACATGAAGTCGGAGCACATCAGCAGTGTGCATCAGATGGAGTGATGATGAGAGCTTTGGATGGAAAGGTCAAGGAAGCTCACAGCACTCAGAACATACTCAATACTGCAGAAGGACAAATGGGCTCTCCTAAACTCTGCCTTCACTGCCTTTGGACAATTTTTTAAAATTATTTTAAATTCTGAAGTCAGCAGGATGACACAAAGTTAGACTTAATAATCCTTAACAATTCAACGTCAGTGATTTTATGATGATGTGTTCAATAACAGGACAGATAAGGACAGTTAATGTGATCATGATGTGTTCAAATGTTTATTTCAAGGAAAAGATCATTTCAGCTTCAGTAAATGCAGCTGCTTGGAGGACAAATTGCATTTGTTTTTCCACAATTATAAATTAGAGTAACAGGCACTTGAATGTGTTTTTGTGTTTATTTCTAATTCTACACCATAATCTGAAGCAAGGGTGATTTTATGGAGAGCTGAGCTTTTTCTCCTCAGCAGCTTCACGTTCTTCTAGAAAAATTGACTGAAATGAACAGAAGAATAAAATAAACCTTTATTCCTTCCAACACAGTGTCGACGCAGCAAAGGGGACAGCGTTCAATAAAAGTAGAAAAAATAGTCTTAAGTATAGAAATATCTGTATGTACATTTTCTGCCAATGTCAACAAGGACATGGATATGAAGTGCAATGCATTAGAATCTTACAAAATAAATTAATTACATTTAGAAAAAGGGGCCAAACCGAAAACCATGACCACAAAAACGAGTCTCTTACCATTTCACAGACTAAGTGTATTGTTGTTTTTTGAGTATTTACCTAATCAGATTATTTTTTTTAAGGAAATAACCACCTGCTTTAATATGATGGAAAATTCAGGTTAAATGTATCTCGTTCTGAATTCACAGATATGTTAATTTCTAAAATAGTGGGATCATGTGTTTACATGTACAATAAAGTCAGTGGGAGAATTTGACTGCAGTTTCAATGACAGAAAATCACATCATTAATGAATTAATTTATTTGTTTTTGTGATATAAAATAATTTCCAACATCATCAGAGAAGACATTTCTGAGATTCTGATGATGTGACGGCTGTTTTATTCACAGTTCAGAGTGTGGGTCAGTAATGTGATTTTTCAAACATCAGATTTCCGTCCGTCCTCAGGCGACTCTGTCGGACCCTCCGCTGACCCGCCGCCGTCTTCAGCCTCGCCCACCCCGACGGTCGACGCCCCCTCGCAGCTGGAGTCTGCTGACAACAACAACGGCGGCGAGGGCGGAGCCTCCACCTCAGGCAGGAAGTGGCAGTTCAGCCGTCAGCTCAGCAGAAACAAGGAGACTTCGTGTGTGAGGCGAGCGGCGGAGGAGCTGCAG
Source organism: Scarus forsteni (assembly GCA_036419115.1). Classification (NCBI taxonomy): domain Eukaryota; kingdom Metazoa; phylum Chordata; class Actinopteri; order Labriformes; family Labridae; genus Scarus; species Scarus forsteni. The sequence goes on from JAZDUH010000190.1 coordinate 4,397,067, forward strand.
GAGCTGCCGGTGTTCGTGTCCATCCAGGGGAACCAGTTCAGACGCAACGGGCTGGGAGACTACGGCACCTTCTTCTACTGACCCGACCCTGCAGGCTTACCTGGACAGGTGATGGTGTGACATCATCAGAGCTCTGAACATGCTTTTATCTAATTTATTCTCAGACGCTTCATGTTTTATGTTTTATTCTGATGTACAAACTCACTGGGCACTTTAGGAGCACCTGTGGTGGTCTGAGTTCTTCTGCTGATCTTCATGGACTTTTACCAAATGTTCTCCAGGCCGAGGTGGGCTGAGGACTCACAGAGACTGTTTGATTTCTTTGAGCTGATGATGTTGGGTGTTTAATGTTTAATGTTTAATAAATGTTCTGCTTTTATTTTTCACTGGGTGAGGCTTTAAGATCTGATCGGTCAGATTTTTGAGCTGGATGGTTTCCTGTAAATTAAAAAGTGTCTGTATAAACTCTGTTTCTGACTTCGTCCATCCGTCGTCTGCTCACCTGTTGGGGGCGTGGGGTCACAGGGCTGACGTGCTAGACAGTTGACCACTCACACATCGAGGGCAGGTAAGCTAACATTTTTCTGATCTGTGGGAGGAAGAAAACCCACCCATGCACAAGAAGAGCATGCAAACCCCACACATAAAGGTCCCACCTGATTCAGTAACTCAATAATAATGATTAAAGCAGCATTGGACGGGTCCTCGCTCTGTCGCAGGGCCCTCATGCCCCATTGACCTCCATTTTGAGGGTTTCATCCCTTTAAACTACTCTAAGGCCCCATCCACACAAACACAAACCGAGGTCTAAACGCGTAAGTTTTTTCCCAAATCTTCGTATCATCCATACGAAGACGGTGTTTTGGGGGTCTGTAAACGATCATTTTTTAAACCAGGTTCCAGAGTGGAAAGATTTTGAAATGCCGTATACGCCACACGCAGCAACAACAATGGCGGTGTACGGTGCAGCATATGTGCTGATGAAGCTAGTGACCCTACTATCCCTTTTGCAGCAAAATCTCCTTCTCAATCACCACTTCATATAGACGAACACATTTTCTGAGACGCCTTCGTCTTTATGATGATCGTTTTGGAAACTGTTCAGCGTTTTGTCTTTGTGTGGATGGGGCTTAAGTTAGACTGATATGTGTTTCTGCAGCTCTGTCTTTATAATGGACATGTACTACACTCCATTTTCCCTCCTGAGTCACATGACCAACTGCATGGAGCAATGACATCATCTAGACCTGCTCTTTTTCTCAGGACTCTGAAAACACCGCCTCACAGATGACACAATTTTGACCCATTCTGTCTATAAACAAGACCTTTTATGGAAAATTTTGTCAGGAATCCGGTCGTGATTTTTGAGCTGTACTTCGTTTTGTTTTTTCTGTAGAGGCCTAACTGACACAGGACGTCTGGGCCTGTTTCTTCACCCTCCATTCATTTAAATGGGAGGAGCTGCAAGGCCTTTTTTTGGGTTCACCGACTTTGAGGGCTCGTCATTTAGAAACTGTTTGAGAAAATCAGAACTTTTGTTCATCAGTGCCTCCTCTCTTATCTGTCCAGTTTTCAAGCTGATAACATTTACGGTCAAGGAGGAGACCATTTTTCCGTCTGGCATATGTTACCCTGAAATTTTGTTTTGAAAGGCAATTTGCCAGCTTCCTGTTTGAGATCGGTCAGAGGTGTCATCAGATCTGTGGGCATCGATGAGACCTGCATTTTGGTGTTGGTTTGATCTCTCTACAACACTACGAGTGGCCGTGAGGTGTTTCAGTGTTTCCAGGTGGCACTAGAGAGCAGATTTTGGCATGTTGGGGGTTAATTTTGTCATTTTATCAAATTTTTTGCTGAGTGTGAGGAGTGTGCCAATTTTGGTGAGTTTTTGAGCGTGTTTAGGGTTCAAATTAAGGTTTATTTGACCCCCTTGGTTAATAATAATAATAAGAAAGAAACAAAGCAGGAACAACAGGGGCCTCACCGACGTCCTTTCCCTTTGGGCGAGGAACCTAAATATCTTTTTTTTTATTTTATTTTTTTTTGTACCATAAATTAGAAACAGTTACATTGGCATAGAAATAAAAAAAAATGAAACAAAGTGCCGGAGAGGTGAAAAAACCTCAAAGTGGGCTTATCAAAGAAACCTCCCCAAATAGAGTTAATAAAAATAGAAGAAGAAAAAGAGAGAAAATGAAATAAACTCAAAATAATTCAACAACAAACAAACAAACAAGCAAATGAATTATGACTGAGAACAAAAAGAAGCTTTGGGATCTTGATGTTTTATATATGACTTTAGTCTGAAGTTAAAATTGGTCAGAGATGTTTTTGTTAAATGATAATATGAATTCCAAATTAATAAACCTCTGTAAGTAAAGGAAAACTGACATTGTGAAGTACAGCTAAAGGGAGGATGAAGTTTAATGGCATGTCTTGTATTGTGTGAATGAATCTGAGAGTTGATAGTAAAAAAATACATAAAAGATTTAATTTGTATAACGTTTGTTTAGCTGTGAGGCTCTGGTGTAACCTTCTGTAACGTCGGCTTTAACATTTATCTAACATGACAGACCGATCAGTATACTCGACGAGCTCATGGAGGGCTGAGCCTTTGAAAACATGTCTGGCAGGTGATTGGAGGAATCCTCTGTCACTCATTTATTACAGGCCAATCAGGTAATAAAGCAGGTGGGTGCTACTGCTGTGGTCTAAAGGACAGCATGAGCACATTCATAAAGTAGACTCAAGGCAAAACAATAAGAGGAGAAAGTAGCCTTTCTGTAGATCCGTCTTTAGTGTTAGCTATTTAACAAATCCATGCAGTGAAGATCAGGACCAGTGGGCCTAAAGTTCTGATGATCCTCTCAGAGCTCCTAACTGAACCTAAAAAACCTGCATGGACTCTGAGGTAGGAGTGATTCTCAGACAACTCTGAGCAGAGAAAGGACAGAAACTCTGATGTTATGGTCCTTTTCCATCAGCCCTACTCTACTCTAATCTGTGTCTTTTTGTCACAAAGGGAGTAAAAAAGGAAAGCAGAAGAAGGCTGCAGGTGGTAAGAAGAAATACCCCTTGAGAAGCACAGGAGAGTTTTGGAAGCTATACAACAGAATGAAGCCGAGGACGAGAGCAATCCAGCTGCAAAGAAAAGATGTATGAGGGTAAGCTAATGGTAGCTACCGCTAGCATGCTAGGTCGTCGCGCTCATGACCATGGATGTATTATAAGAACTGGATAGCGTGGCTCCGCCTTCCATCATGTTCCAGCCAGAATATCGATTTGAAGCCAGAATTGTATCCGTGGAGCCATTTTGGGCCATAATGTAGCTTGGAGCGTGAACGGTCGCAACTCCACAGCATACGCCGCAGACACAATCATTTGTGCAGCTGCTATAAACCGCGTCATTTTTAAACTCTAATAACTTATGAAAAGAAACTTTTCAGAAAAAGAGGACTCGGAGAAAAGACTGACTATATCACCACAGCAAATATGGGTGAAATATTTCTACGAGGTGTATTAATTTTTTATTCAATTTACTTCAGTCTCCCCGGCTCCAGATGAATGCGGGAGACGGAGATTTGACTTATACTGCAGCCAGTGACCAGGGGGAGCAGTTTTGCTTCAATTTAGCCTAGCATCATGGCGTCCATGTTTTTACATGGTCTATGCTCATGACTCATCGATGTCATGATCCGTCATACCGCAGTATCGGTGACGCTCTTTAGTAACCAGGAGTGTACTAGGCTCAGGAGCCAGTGGAGTGTACTAAACAGAGCTTGTTTTAGGAGGTACAGTGGCTAGTGGAGCACAGGCAAGAGAGTGGGAAGCAAGGCGCGTGGGAAAGGGCCATTGAGGAGGAAATATTCTTCAGATCCTGCTGGTGAAAAATAAATGGAATGGTAAAAACTCAGAATCTAATCTTAAGAAGACTGTGTGATAGTAAATATTTCAGATAAAAGAAAATATCTGTTAAATGAATGGTCAGCTGTACTTTAAAATGATCCTACAAAATATGTAAAAACTTTGGCCCACTGCACAGTCATATTTATATTTATCTGCTTATATTAGCAGTGTTGGTTAGCTTCAAATCTACACAAACCAGTGAACATCTCTAATGAGCTCAACCACAAACATGATCCAGTCTGTCACATTTCATTAACTCGCTATCATCCAGTGTTTGGAGAATACCTCTCCTGCCTCTCCCATCCACCATTTTTCCTCTGTTCAAGGACAAAATGGCTCCTAAACCGCTTTAAGTCGTCTTCCTGCTCTTAACAAAGACCAACGCTCAAGGCAGGTTTTGGTAAACTTTAGAAAGGATGAACAGCAGTGGGAACTCACATGGTCTGAGGGATTTGTTCTTATTATTCTGTTGAATTCAGAAACAGTCGGAATACGCGCTGTTTATGAAAGCTGTTGCTGCAGAGAATTGTGGGACAGAACAATCTCCTCTCCTTTCCTAAAGGATACTCCAGTGTATCCTATGCTAAAGGAAGCATTGAGCCTCCTTTCCTAAGCATTTAGACCATTCCAACAGCTCTGATCAGGAACTACTTCAGATCATTTCACTGTTCGGAACCTTCCTGAGCAAAAAGGACTATTCGACCGCAGTCCAAGACCAGAATGCACCAAGACCAAGAGAAGACCAAGAGTTTTGGGAGTCGAGACCAAGACTGAGCCGTGCCGAGACCGAGACAAGACCAAGACCAAGACCATCAAAATCTATTTTCAAAACCATGGCAAGGTTGAACAGTTAAGGGGGAGTCCCTCAGTCAGGGGCGGACTTACCATGAGGCAAACACAGGCAATTGCCTGGGGCCCCAAGATGTCCAAGGCCCCCAAACATCTCACAAAAAAGTGTTATTAAAGCTTTTGTTGATTCAGAGCAGTTATTAATATTTTAGTCTTAATTCACATGCTGTAGTCTGAAACAGAGAAGATCAACATCCATATTTCATCATCATTTTGTCAGTAGACCTCATACATTTGATGTCATTGTCTTTATTTTCAGTCATGATATCCTGTAAAATACTTTAATTCATAACTTTTCAAACTATATGACACTTTGTATAAAAAGCTTAAGGCCCATGCACTGGATAAACTTCTCATTTATTTTTGCCGATGTCCCTTCAGGGGCTCTGTAATCATAAACATTTAGATTTAAAATCTTTTTTTGGTCATAAATATTATTCCCTGGATGTGGAGGACATATAAACATGGGTATGTAACTTGTAACTTAAGCTGTCAGATAACTGTAACAGATTTCAAAAGCAGGATTAATGAACACACTGACCTTCTGTTAAAACTGAACTAAATTAGAGTTTAAGGAAATTCATTTAGTTTCATTATGTTACTTGGTACAAGATTAAAATAATAATGTATCAGCATGCTAAAAACCAATGAAATACTGAGTTATTCACCCTGTTTACTTTTCATGTTATTATTTAATCTAATTTAATTTTAGTTATTTATTTTATTTTCTAACCTCCATTTCTTCTTCTTCTGCCCATTTTTCCCCTCTTCTTGTTTGATATCTGTAATTTCCTTGTTCATTTTTTCTCTGCACCCATTCCATAAGCTGGGAAAATTAATAAAAATAATTAAAAAATGTATCAGCACAGTACAGGGAAGGGCCCTAATTGACTGGGTTTGCCTTGGGCCCCTTTATGACTAGATCCGCCCCTGCCCTCAGTCGTCACATGAACTGAAGCTTTTCGTTGTTTTACTAAGCTTATGCACGTTGTGGTTTTTGAGTTACTGTTTCCTTTTGTTCATCTCTAACCACTCTGACTGCTCTCTGCTCATCCTGACATCAACAAGGCTTTTCCTCAGAGCACTGAATACCCTCTCTTTACTGGACCATCCTCCTTTAATCCTGAGGGGCCAGAGTGATTAACAGTGACATTAACTGAAGGGCAAATGTACGGCTGTCAGGAGCATCGATTTAACCAACGATACATTTAAAGCTCATATGATAGAAGCAACAGCTGATCCAATGAATTAAAAACTAAATGTGATCCAGTCTCAGTTTTTTGTGGATGAAGGTCACAGATTTTATTGATCAGTAAAGTTAGTTTGTCATATCTGTTGTTTTTTAACAAATGAGTAAAAGAGTTCCACAGAAACAAAAACACACAGTTATAGCTCTGTTTTTATTTATAATTATTTCTATATTTGATTCTGTCACGTCAGATTTTGTTCTTAATAAACGTTAAACTGTTTTGATAGTTCACATGACTGCAGGGCCACATGGAGAGTAGGAGGGACAAGTTTCCCACCCCTATCCCAGAAATCAGCTGCCTCAGAAATATCCTCACCAGCCTAACAGCCACATTCAGAGTCCTCTAAATCACTGTTCTTCTTCCTGATGCTCAGTCTGACCCTCAGAAGTCATATTGATCATGTGTACTTACCTAAATGCACTGAGTTGATACCATGTGATTGGCCAGTTAGCATTATGTGTCAACAGGCAGTTGAGTAAGTGAATCTTATGGAGTGTCTGGTGAGTGTGTTTGTACTTCAGAAACACGTTTTTGGAGTTTGTTGCAGGCATCAAAATTGAAAATTAGAGCATGTTTTATTAATGATTTTATTTATTCTTTCATTTGGATTATACTGTTTACATTTGAGATTAACTCTGTGAACGATGATTGAGCCAAATATTTTTTTTCTAGTTTGGCCCTCAGGCCGTGGATGTCTGAAACTAAACTAACTAAACCAAACATCTGTATGTGTTTAACCCTCCTTGTTTCCCATCCCTGCCCCCGACCCGCAGGTACACCGTGATCCCCCTCCTCCTCCCTCCTCCCCCCTCGCTGCAGCAGCCATGCTGTGTGATTAACTCAAATCTCGCAGCGACCCCAAATCTCGCGGTGCTTCCATTCAGACATCTTGCATGTTATTAAGTGCGGTTTGGAAGAAAAATACATGTCATCCACCGTGAAAACTGCGGTTACGCTCAGCTCTGCGGGACCATCCGGTACTGGACCGAACGTTTACACGGTTTAACGGGACAGCAGCGGCAGCACCGAGCCTCCAGCACCGATCCCGCGGAGTTTGGACGCCCTGTCTCCGGGACTCTGGAGCCTTATTGTGCGGACTCTCCATCGCTGCTGCCGCCGTTTGTCTGACGCTGCATCTGCGGAACATGGCGACTCCCACCGCGGTCAACCCGTCAGGTAAGCACCGCCCGGCCCGCTCCGGGGACCGGGCCGTTACCGACAAATAACGGAGCGTCTCTCCGTTATTCGGCCGGACACCGAGGGCAGCTCAGACCGGAGCAGGCCCGCAGCCCGGCCCCTTCCCCCCGCCTCATTAGCATCCGTGGCCCGTCACGGCTCCGGTAACGGGCCCGCGGCCCCGGGGCGGCGGCCGCTCTGCCGTTAGCTCTGCCGTTAGCCCCGCCGTTAGCCCCGTGAGGCTAACGTCCTGCTCCTGTCCCCGGTGCCGAGGTTGAGATCCTCGGGCCTGTGAGTCAGGGTCCAGGACCGCTTTAGGGTCCACGGTAGACCCGGACACCGTGTTACCTGGACAGATAGGTCCGTTACCGGGACAGAGGGCCCGTTACCGGACGGAGTGACCCGTTACCGGGACACCGTTCAGACTGGAGGAGGACCGTTATAACGGACAGACAGACATGTTCAGGCTCAGGTGAGGAGCTCACACAGAGGACTGGATCAGGTTCTGCGCATGTCCGCACCTGCACAGGTGCTCCGGCAGCAGCACGTGAGCCTCTGACGGACTGATGGAGTCAGCTGATTACCTGAGACAGGTGCACAGAGCTGTCAGCAGGAGGACACTGAGCTGTGAGGATGAGACATCTGTAGAATCTCATTAAACAGATTTTACTAAATTATAATTTCTGATTCTAGAATGCAAAATATCAGTTCAGTTTTGGTGTGAACAGATAATCAAAAGTCAAATACTGTTATGTGCAGATGTGGAAAGTCTGCTCATATCAACAGCCAATATGTCGTCCATATATATTTATAGATGTGTGTGTATATATATATATATATATATATATATATATATATATATATATATATATATATATATATATATAAAATTATATATATCTTGTTTCACGTCTGAGTCTTTATGCTGATACAGAGTCACAGCATCAGGGAGGTGAGGACTGAACACTTTGTTTAAATATCTATTATTATTTAAATATCTGTTATAATGAGTTCAGAAATATCAGCATGTTGAATTTTGGTAAAGATCCAGTCTTCTGCTCCTCACGCTGTGAGTTTGTTTTTATATTAAACATTTTCTGCTCCTTTAATGAAGCTGCTGATTGTGATTGTCCACGCTCAGTGATGATAGAGTGAAGCATTGTGGGTAATAGATGCTTCCTGCTGGTGTATAAGGTCGATAACTCAGCTGTAAACTATGAAACAGTACCTGCAGGTGACAGTGTTTAGATTTTCAGCTGTTTTCTACAGACCCTGATGTCAGGAGGGATGTTAACAGTTCTGCTGATCGATGGGATTCCCTTTTCTTCTTCTGAGGACTAAAGTCAGCCCACACACTCCTGATTAAGGATGCTTCATCCCTGATATCAACACCTAACTAAATCAGACCAGATCCCTTCATGGTCTTTTCCTTTTTTAATTAGAAAACAGATAAACAGCCCCTTTGGTTTATAAAAATGGAGCCTGAGTGATAAAACGTCACAGCACATCTGATTATTTTAATGTTTTTATAGTCAGGCAGTTTGTACCTGTAAAGTATCAGCTGCTAATATCAGCACAGATGTTCATGTCTGATCTATCTGATGATATCTATACGCAGCTTTTAGCTGATCATCATGATTGTTCATCCCTGCTCCTCTGACATGCTGCGTAGGTAAAACTCGTTCATGCTGCTGACATTTTCATCCACAGTAATTTATTCACTAAAATGAAGCCACAGTGATGTTTGACTTTTTTAATCACTCCTGCGGATGAATCCTTTAAAAATCTCCTGGATCCAGACAGTGATCCAGATCACTCCCAAAATCTAATCATCTCTACCTTGTCCTGATCCATCCATAACTTTTTGAGTTATGTTGCTCACACAGAAACAAACAAACAGATGCTGGCAATGACACGACCTCCTTTGCAGAGGTGATAATATATGCACATATGAAAATATAACGGTAATAAGTTTAAATGTTTCTGTTTTAACACATTCGGTGGTTAAAAAAAGCTGAATGTTCTTTATGAATGTACTTTTTGAGCACATTTTCTCTGTGTTGAATAAAAGAACAAAACAACTAAAGGATGCACAATATTATCATGCCAATATTTATATCTGCAGATATTTGCCTAAAATTTGATTTTAGGTGTCAGCTGTCGACCCCCTGGGCCACATGAGGCCCTTTACTCACCACACCCCCCAGCACACTTTACAGTAAACTTTAAACATGGAGAAATAAAAACATGGAAATCTGAAAATACTAAAAGAATATGTTTAAGATGTCCACATGTACACAACAGCCACCAGGATTATTGAGAGTGATAGTCTATGGTTTGTGTTACATGTAATTTTTTTGTAAAATGTAATTTGTAGGATTGACAGGGAGATTTTGTAAATGCATTTAAAAAGCAACATGATACAAAATCCTGTTTAATACGAAGATTAAGTAGGTAGATTAAAACTACCCAATAAATCTTGATTTATTGTGTACTAAAAAACCTAATGCTCACACTCCCATGTTAAATCATATCAACTCTCAAAGCTTGTTAATTATGGCAGGGGGAATAGTTTTAAATTGGCCTGCTTTGTCACCAAAGTTGCTCCTCATCAGTGTAAAACATGAACCTGCAACAAATTTGAATTTGTGTCTCAGTGAAAGTGACAGAGAGACGATCAGCTCAGTGTGAGCTGTTTCTGTAAATCAGCTGATTACATCCTGAAATGGTCCTAAAGTACTGCACAGACTAATATTGTGTCAGTATTTCTTACACAGATGATGTAAACAGACTGATATTATTCCTCTGAATTTATATTTTAGTCTTATTAAAGATGCTATGAGAAGTTTCTAAGTAATTTCAAAAAAGTCTCACTTTTAGATATATGCCTGATGGAAATACACACTTTAAGATGAGTTTTATGGCATCAAAATAGGTTATCTATAAATGCTATTCCTAGGGATGGGAATTGATAAGATTTTATCAACACCAATGCTGTTAACGATCCTGCTAATCGATCCAATTCTTTAACCTTATCGATTCAAGCAAATATTGCATGTGGGCAAATGGTCTGATTTTCAGTGTCAACAATGTCAAACATACATCACAGTGTAGATAACTGCTTCTGCAAGTTGCTGGTGTTTCCACTCACTTAAGGTTGTGCAGTAGGTGTAATTAAAATTAAGCTACAATTCTGACGCTTCTGAACCCTGTCAGTGGAAGGAATTGATAAGCAAAAAGATTAATGATATTGATTCTCTGATGGAGCCGTTAACGATTCTCAACTGGAATTGGTTTTCGATTCCCATTCCTAGCTATTCCTTAGCTTCGTGGTCGGGTCGGACAGGGCTGGACTGGCCTGGATACTCAACTTCAGGAACAAGACAATTAAAACTAGAGCAAATTTATATTATTCAGACACGTCTTAGAGCACCGAGCTGTAAGTAGCCATATATAGCCTTCTACAAAACTATGATACTAAGTTTTCCAAAAATTGCTTGTTGTCACACATCAAAAACTACCACTATGTAACTAGAAAGAGATACATTACCTCGTGGCTTTGCATCCTGTAAAGTTGTTGAAAAAAGAAGTTGTAAAGCAATGCAGACTTCTGAGGAAGGTCCGAACTGCATTCATTAGCATCACAACAAACACACGCTTTGGCTTGGGTCACGTCTTTTGGTGTGTTCCAGTTGTAGTCTGAAGTAGGAATTTCCGAGTTCTGAGTAGGAAACTGCAACTGGAACGTCCCCCGAAGTCTGAATTTCCTACTGGGAACTCGGTGACGCCTCGTCACCCCCAAGTTGACAATGGAAGATGGATGCCCCCAGTGTGAACAGTTATTTAGCTCCTGTAATAATCCATTTATTTGCACTTCTGACTGGGGTGTGTCACTCTAGATCAGCTGTGTACATAGTATTGTTAGACTTATATTTACAAAAATGCTGCTATAGTGATCATCACATTCTTCATGTGATATTTGTCAACAACAACACAGGCGTGCTAACAACAGCCAACAGTAGCCTGGTAGATCGGCATGTTTTTTTCTGACTTCAACTGGAACGCCGATAAGTCGGAGATGATGTCACTCCCAGTTCAGAGGTTACTGGAACGCAGCATTACAACAGTCACCGCGCGTGCTCATGGGTAGCAGAGTCTTTATGTCGCCGGTAATAGATTCTCCTCATAGCACCTTTTTAAGATGACAATGTTTATTCCGACATGGGACCAGCCAAGGGATGTACCAGGTTAACGGTAAAATGGTAAACCGCGGTAAAATTTCCCATGGGGAGTATTACCATGTCCTATGAAAATTACCGTTAAACTGTGTTTGATCACCACACTGTTACAGACGGAGGAGCAGTTTGTAATGTTTGGCCTCAGCAGCTGGATCCTCGCTCAGACTCTTACAGGTTTACACACTCAAACAGACAAAGTCTAAAGTCTGGTCTAAGTTTGGATTTTAAAGGATGTGGAGGGGAAACTGACTGACGACAGTCACCCTGTCTAAAACACCAAGCTGTGGTGAAAGACAAAAATGTGCGTGATTAAAGCTGCTGTAACTCCTCGAGTAAACGAGCAGAGAGAGAGAGAGAGAGAGGATTCAGAGAGCCATACCTGAGTGAATTATAGGAGGTTTATCAGGATTTTCTGAGTAAATAATGTATAAAGGTTGTAAATAACAGCATTAGGATCTAAGGCTGTCACTTTTCCTAAAAATCAAACTTGAACGGTTTTCAGACATGCACCCAAATAATAGAAAATATCCCCCCCCAAGTAAGGGACAGACACTTTATTATCCACCCTTTCAGTAAAGACCCTGCAGAAAAAAATACACAGTCACACGGGGTTAAACTCTTGACGAAGCGCCGTATAACTTGGATGAAAAGCCGACGGCTGAGCCCACAAATAAGTGTCTAAAGTGTATAACACACAGCCTGGTCTTTGATTTGAAGTTTCCCATCAACGGTGTAGAGTCAAAACTACTCCCACACAGCTCTCCTCAGATGATTCAGAGCTGTTAATGTTAATGAGAGCAGCAGATGTGACTGACGGTCAAGCTACGCTCACAGCGCCCTCTGTCGGACAGAACGGTCCACTGCTCCAGGCCTGATGTTCCGCTACACTCAATATTTTACATTCAAATATTTATTTACTATTAGGTTACAGATATTTATCCTCATATTCGATCGGTTATTCAAATATAAAGGGACAGCCCTATTAGGATCATTCTGGAGTGTGTTGTTGTCGTTCTTTTGCTGTTTGTTCACCATGTTTTGCAGTATTTCATCAAAGATCGTCTTTTCCGTCATAGTTCTGGTTTTATGGATTTAATCAACCATAATTTGGAAATATTAAAGAAGGAGATGTGCCAGGAAAACAGGAGACCAGAGGAGAGTCATTAAAGGGGCTAACTGGACAGGGACTACCAGTAAAAACAAAGAAAACACACCTGAACATGGTCCAATATAACGAGCTGTGACATGGACACTAATGGTAAATTGTATTTGAGGCCCTGGTCTCCCTCTGGTTTGACTTTGGTTTGAGTTTCTGCTGCTTGATGCTGGACGAGGCGTCAGGGCCTGAAGGAAACTCTGAGCAGAAGTTCCAGTGGTGATGAAACTCCTGGAGTTAAGCAGATGATCAGCTCTGCTCTGTAGGTCATGCTAATGCTAATGCTAATGCTGCTGCAGAGGAGGGAGGGCAGCCGCTCTGGGATCAGCTGCTGCTGCCTTCTTCACACGGAGCAGGCTGCAGCTTTGGCCTCAGATCAGGAGGCTGATGTGGGAGTGCTGAGCTATCCCAGGATTATCTCCAGCTGGCTGTCATCAGATCCGATTGCTGCGAGGACACGTGAACCATGACGAGGGGGGGTACAGGTGCAGAGGCCTGTCACCTTGTCCTGGACTAGCTAACAGCATCACACAGGTTTATTCTTGAAGGATCATTGTACTGTGCATGACCTTTGTGACCTCTATGACCCTCTTAGGGGCCGTGTACACGAGGCCTAAAACGGTCAAACCCGATAAGTTTGTATTGCATTTTCATGGGAACTCTATGGGGATCACCTGAAAACAGAAACTTTCTAAACCATGGTCCAGAGCGGAAAGTTTTCTCCTCCACGCAGCTCCGTGTAAACAGAGTCAGAGCGTTTAAACAGACGTCACCACATGGTCAGTCCTCTTTCTCATGAAGGCTGTGCACACATACAGGAACAACAACAGCTTCATCGTCTACAGAGTAACATGTGAGCTGCTCACCGTGCTCGCTTTGTTATCCAGACTAAACTATCCACACAGATTTGTCGTCTCCTGCGTCTCTGTGCGTCCACTCTCCATTGTTGTTTGTGAAAAGTTTTTCTTCTTTGTGTTGTAGCAGCTCTGTTTCTCTGCAGACTAGGGCTGAACGATTTTAGGAGAAGATCTAATTTCGATTTTTCTGGCAGATATTGGAATTCACGATTTGTTTTCAAATCAAACTTCAGTGCAAAATTCACTTTGTTTACAGTATAGACAACAGTAAGGAAATAAATGATGAAAAACACTTAACACATTATGATAAATAATCTGTTTTCATTAACTTCTACCCCTAAACAGAGGCTTTGTGTTGTTGACCTGCTTACCAGCACTTTTAACATATAGACTGTCTACAAATTTGTAAAACAGTGTGTGTATAATACTTGACACAACAGATCCTGAGTCAGTCAGGAGCGCTGCAAAAAATTTCTGCTTTGGCGATCACAAAATTGCATTGTCTAAAATTGCGATTTCGATCTGAAAACGATAAATTGTTCAACCCTACTGCAGACCTACATCGCCACCTACTGGACTGGCATGCACACTACAGCGGTTTCATCTATTTACACTTCACTTCTGTCTGCTTAACCCTAACCCGTCCTCTGCTCAGAATTCAAAATGTGCCCAAACAACAGAGATGGTATTTTCCTTTGCTACCAGCTCCTCTGACAGATTGATGCTTGTCTCCTCCATGTTGGCAGCACGTCCTTCACTCTTGGCGAAAGTAATCACAGACCGTATGGAGGGGGCAGTTTACATGGGTCAAAAGATCCTATTTACAATCAGATTGAAAGGTCAGTCAGATTAGAAATGTCTCATTAAGGGGCGCTGGTTTGGCGGAGTGGTTAGCAACCAGGCACCCCATGTACTTGCTTCTGCTGGTCCAGGTTTGAATCCCGCCTGTGACCAGTTTGCAGAGTGTCTTCCCCTACTCTCTCTCCCCCTTTCACAAGCCTATCCACTGTCTCTTTCCTATCAATAAAGGCACAAAATGTCTCATGTAAACACCTTAGCCAATCTGATTCACCAGGATCTGATTGTATTTCTGATCTGAATCAGAATCAGAATGGCCTTTATTGTCATTATACAGAATGTACAACGATCATCATCATACAACTCTACATCTGATTGTAAGAGGTAGTCTACGCCGATTGATAATCTGCTCCATGCTTCATGTAAACAGCTGAGTGGAGCGGATTGGGTTGACAGAGAGGATTGTTTGGTCTGTAGGCACTCCGTAGTACGTAAGAGGCACGTAGTGTCGTACGCAGAGCGTGCCCAAACAAACATGGCGAACAAACAGAAGAACTGAGGACGGAGGAAACAAACTTTTAATAGAAACCCCAACAAAACACGACGTGGATCCATCTTTCTAGGGGTAAACAGGAAGCAGGAAGTGCACCTCTTCTTCTCTTACACATTTGCAGGTAGTGTCAAGAGTGACCTTCTGCACATGTCAAAAAAACAATACAGTCAGATTCAGCTTCATGCAAACACGGACTCAACGTGGATCTCTTTACTCAAAGTTCATGTATACAGATCGAATCAGATTCACTTAGTCTGATCAACCTCAATCAGATTGAGGAAAACTACCCATGTAAACAGTGCCAGTGACCAAAGCTAAAAATGAACAAAATCAGGAGAAACTGTAACAACGCTCTAACGCAGAGCAGAAAAACCCTGTAGTGATGGACGGGCAGGTGAATGGAGACCACAGAGACATTTAATCATGACCAGCGTGTGGAAAAAAACCCATTTATTTCTGATTTAATGAGCAGAAGAGTGAAGCTGAACCTCAGACAGCCTTTTAAAGTCTCTCCTTCTTTTCTGAAGAGAGGTCGAGTTTTCAAGGACAAGCCAAAACAGGACTGCTGAGTTTAACAGTTTAACAAACACTCTTAAATAAGGGTGCACCGTGTTGGATTTTTGTCATTGTTTGTTGTGTTGATGTTCTGAACTCAGTGTTGCTGATGTTTGGAAACAGGTGTGAAGCCAGAAAAATAAGTTTTTATTCTTTAATTAATAAAATGATGGATTTATAAAAGTGAACTGTGCATGACGAGGTAAATAATTACAATTCACTTTTTCCAATAAAAACAATATGTGGTGATTTGTGAACCAATGATATGGTCAAAATATTAGCTTTAAAAATGGACAAAAGTTTTTTTTATATCTGCGGAGATGATGATCAACTTTTTAGGCAAAAAGCTGCTGATAGCAATACTGATCCAATAACACTGTGCACCCCTAATAGACACCTAAAACTATGTACTTATGTTCAGTGTTGGCCTCACAGGTCATTTTGACACTTAGAGCCTGTTAATTGTACAGTTTTCTTACTTTAAGCATTTTAAATAGACAAAGTGTTTTTGCTATAAAGGACAGGGCTGCTTTTCCCAATATGGATCGTTGTTTCAGATAAAGGTGTCAATGTTCAGAATTATAATGTTGCAGGCTCTTAGTTAGGGCTGGGCGATATGGTCTATAAATAAAATCCTCAATATCTCCCCCACAAAACTCAATTTAAGATTTTATTAATTTTATTTCCTCTCAAACCAAAAAAACTCAAAGTGACATGAATCAAGTTTTGCCTTTATGTTGTCAAATATATTCCTAAATCAATCAGAGTTTCTCTCTATAAATTAAAGTGTGTGTCATAAATGTTGATTATGTAGTTCTAACACAGGCAGGTTTGCCTACATAAACACTGAGAGCTGACCGACATGTTTCTCTCTGATCAATATTTAATCTGATTAAATAAATAAATACAACCCTATAAAAGTGCTCGTGCAGATGTTTAACGCTCACCTGCTGTGCTTGTGTCTCACAGAGATTGGAAGCGAGTTGCCGGGCACGGTGGCGATGCAGGGAGCCGTCGGGGCGAGCCAGGTGAGGATGGCCGGAGCGATGTCGGGCCGAGGAGGCAAGAGGAGGTCAGGAGGGTGAGTACAAACCTCCTCAGACGGGACTGAAGCTCCACGCTTTAGCTTTGTGCCAACAGGACTGTAGCAGGCAGCTCCGCACTTTAGCTTTGTGCTAACAGGACTGTAGCAGGCAGCTCCACGCTTTAGCTTTGTGCTAACAGGACTGTAGCAGGCAGCTCCACGCTTTAGCTTTGTGCTAACATTACTGTAGCAGGCAGCTCCACGCTTTAGCTTTGTGCTAACAGGACTGTAGCAGGCAGCTCCACGCTTTAGCTTTGTGCTAACAGGACTGTAGCAGGCAGCTCCACGCTTTAGCTTTGTGCTAACAGGACTGTAGCAGGCAGCTCCACTCTTTAGCTTTGTGCTAACAGGACTGTAGCAGGCAGCTCCACACTTTAGCTTTGTGCTACAGGGCTTTTAAACATCTCCAGGCTGCAGCTCCTTGTTTAGGACATGTAGCAGGTCTTTACCTTCACTGAAGGTCAGCATTTTGACCTTGTCTAACCTTTACAAACACACGGACAGACCCGGGGTTGTATTAAGGGTAACTTTAGAAAAATGTTGAACTTTCCCATGAAGACGTCACAGAGCCGCAGCAGCAGGTCATGTCCCTTTGAGCAGGAGAAGACAGATGGAAACAGGCAGCGGTGCAGGTTAGCGGAGTTACGAATCAACGTGTCGGAGACACCTGAGGGTCATAAAGATCCACCTCTCTGATGATCTGAGGCTGCATGTGTGTGGACGCAGACCCTCTCCTCATGCCCTCCTGAGCCGTCAGCCTGAAGGCGTCTTAGTGCAGCTGCACCGCCAGCAAAGCAGCTGTGGAGCTAACACAGTGGGCCTGAGTATTTGACCGGGACATGTGTCCATCAGAACGTCTGACAGGCTGTCCAAGACTCTGTGAGGAGGCCACAGAGAGGAGTTAAAGTCCACGTGGAGACGGTGTTTTGAGAACACCTTTTTGAAAACAGGCCTAAAGTGTATAAATTAAAACAATGTCAGCGTTTCGTTTTGACATGGACGACAAACACAGGTAGTGTCTCCGCCCCCATCGTCCCGCCTCTTCCTGAATCCTCAAACTCTGACAGACAGTTCTCTTGACATGATGCCGTCCTTACAGAAAACGTTTTAAAAAACATTTTGGGCCTGGAGGATGTTAGCCTAATCCCGTCAGAGCGACAGTGTGGCGTTGGTTTAGCCTCCTGCGAGCATGATGAGTGTCACGTCAAACACAATGACTCGTGATCATCGTGTAGAGACATGGTCTTAGAAAGACCATCTCTGATACAGCGGCTGGTTCATCTTCACTCTCTTCGTCTGAAATAATTAAAGTATAATCTGAGTTTGTGTCTGCAGAGTCTTCAGCTCAGATCAGATCAGGCTAACTCTAACTCTGAGTCTTTGTCTTTTCTCCAGGATGGACTTTGACGATGAAGACGGAGAAGGACCCAGCAAATTTTCAAGGTATGACCTTCACCATAGACCATCACTGAAGTCCCACTGTGTCAGTGTGGGGCAGCGAGGGGCAACTGGTGGTCTGGGGTCCGCATACGGTCCCCAAACTCATTTAGTGCTTTTTGAAGAATTATAGAAATAAAAAAGTCCAGACCTGTGATATAGTGTTGGTGTCAGTGCCACAGAGACACCACGTGCACAGGAACGTGCACGGTGATATTAGAAATAGAGAAAGCTTCATAAAGATCTCAGCAGCTGCTGAGTCATAACTTTAATTATTTAAACTTTATACAGAATTAATGAATCACAGTCAGTGGATAAGAAGCTTTAATGACTGAGTTAAATGTTTGGAAAAGGGCTGTGGGCTTTAACTTATTTATTTAATTTATTTTATTTAAAATGAATCAGAAGTGCTCAGACTGTCCGTCAGTCTTTATAAACGGCCCTGTGAAGCAGTGATGACGTTAATGTGGCCTCAGACTGACCCACGCTGCCCACGTCTGTTTTAGAGCATCTGCAGGTGTCAGTGACAGAGTCATTATAGATGTTATATAGACCATGGGATCTATGATCCTTCTGTTTTAGAAATGTAAAACATCCTTGAAGTCTGAGCCTGCAGATGCTCGTGTGTTTGTGACGTCAGTTTATTTCTGTTCTGCTGCAGTAATCACTTCACTTTCATTCTCAGCTTGTTTCCATCCTGTTTCTCACAGCTCTTCAGATTTATTCATTTGTCTGGTTTGACAGCACAGAGGTCTTTGCTCCTCTGCATCCTCCATCTTAGTTACTCTGCTGCTCCCAAAGGAGAAGAGATCGTTCATGTAGGCTGCTCAGGGCGTCTGCGTGCACGAGGGCTAAAAGACATATCATTATCTATATCGATGAAAATTCAAAGTATTAATATAGAATAAGCATTGATATAAAGATATAGATTTCCCCCACGCTCGCCCTGCATGCACAGCTCTGGAAGTCACAATAAAATTCATTCTTACGATTGCCCTTGAATGCGCCACTTGACGCACGTACACAGTCGTGATGTCACCAGAAGAGTTGGTAAACAGTATCATCACTGTCCGGCAACAGAGCTCGAAAGTTTGGAGCATTTTACCAAAACAAAAGAAGAATGTGAAAAATCTGTAAGGCTGAACTTGATGGTGATGCATAAGCATCTGAAAAGGAAGCACGTCGTGGCTGATTCAGTTTCTGATGAAGAGGGACAGTTGACTCAATAAGCTAATCGGCTAGTTAGCTGCTAACATTAGCATCAACAGTCTGGTGATTTCCGGGGACAGTCCCTGTTTTGGATGAGCTGTCCCGGTTAAAGCTGTCCCTGAAAATGTGCCTGATTTCAGTGTTTGACTATTGTGAGTCTACTAGAACAAAGGTTATTACTACAGCTGTGTAGGAAGCAGAAAGCGTGAGGGAGCAGGCTAAGACAACAGTTATTGTGTTGCCAAGTCGGCTCATTAAAGTGACTTTGGGCTCTTCTGCTTGTGTGAATCCCACATGATTATCACCCAGCTGCCTCTACAGAGCAGACATGAGTGTGGTTGGTAGTTTGTCCTTTCCTCACCCCGTTTCCTGGTTATCACGCCGCAGGAATCAACCCAGCACACCCCGAAACACACTCACACATGGCACAGGCACAACTACACAGGAGCCATGGTTGCCAGCTCTGCCTATTAAAAGCGATTTTGCCCTCCAGCTGCATGTTGGTGCTGCAGCTCATGATGATGTGATGAGTCGACCAATCATAAAATACTCATAGTAGTCATATCGTATCATATCGATATCGAGATATCTGACGTGAATATCGAGATATAAAATTTGTCCATATCGTCCAGCCCAAGTGTGCACAGATAAGTCTGGTTACAGCTGTTTGATGGGATGAGTTCGACTGTTCCTGTCCTCTCTGACAGCATCGGTCAGGACCTTCAGTCGGTGTTTTCTGGCTCTCAGCATCTCAGAGGCAACATAATTATGATAATGGTAAACTTTATTTCAATCAATCAAGCTTTATTTATAAAGCACTTTTCATACAAAAAATGTAGTACAAAGTGCTTTACAAACAGACAGATAAATTAAAATAAAGGATATATGACCCAAACCCACCCACACCATAATCATACACAGTGTTGATGAAAAGCATCATAAATAAAAAAGAATAATAAAGCACACTGCTGTCCCCAGTACTTACTGAGGAAACTCCACCTTAAAGCTTTAAAAATGAGAAAACACTGGAGGTTAGGTTAAAGTGTAAAATTAAATATATCATAAAATAAAATTAAATAAAATAATTTAAAAAATAATAAGAATAAATAGTAAATTGAAATGAAGTTAAAAAAAAAAAGATAGAAAAACTAGAAAATAAAATAAAGGAAAGATAGCAAAGATAAAAAATAAAATAAGATGAAATAATAAAAGAGTGGGCTGTAAGTAGAATAAATAAAAACACTAAAAGGTAATTCAGGTAAAAGCCGGACTAAAAAAGTAGGTTTTGAGTTTGTTTTTAAAGACATTTGTAAAACAGAGGTGTACAAAGTGCTCTGACAGGCAGGAACATAAAGACAGAAAATCACAAGAGAATTAAAATCAAAAAACATTTCAGACAAACACAAAAGGCAGAATGAAACTGAGAGTCCATGACAACCCAGACAAGACAAGAACCCTGCTGCGTAAAAAGAGACTGAGGACCAAAATAAAAGCTAAAAACACCCAAACATAAAAAATAAAATAAAAAATAAAATAATGGAGATTATGAGAAAGGCAGAGAACAGTAAAACAATGAGCTCTGAAGTTTTCTATGAAAAGATTAAGAGTAAAGTAAGGTGAGGCAAAAATAAAACAATCAGAATTAAAGTAAATAAAAACACTGACCTGTTAACATGGCACTAAGGAGTCAACAAAAACAAAGAGCTAAATAATAAGAACAATGCTAACAAAGAAAAGGCTAAATCACAGATTGAAGACGAAAACACGAAAGATCCACCCACCATCACTCCTCCTCCTACGCCTGTGTGTGTGTGTGTGCGTGTGTGTGTGTGTGTGTGTGTGTGTGGTGTGTGCGTGTGTGCGTGTGTGCGTGTGCATGTGTATTTGTGTGTGTGTGGGCAGAGAGCTGCAGAGTGTGACGATGACTGTAGGTGGAGGTTAAGAATAAAGCAAAATCAGCTCAGAGCCGTGACGATGAAGGTTTCTGATGTGTCTGATTTATTCAGCTGTGGGTCAAAGGTCAAAGGCCGGCGTGAGGGTCCAGTGGGGCTGAAGCTTGGTTCAGGTGTTTCAGTAACAGAATAAAGAAGCAGGCTGACTGATGATCTGATTAACCTCTGCAGCTCAGCCTGAGTGTGAACAGACTCAGATGTTAAAGGTCATTATGACCTTCAGATCGGACAGACACCTGTCCGTCACACACGTCAGGCTGCAGCTGTTTCACCTGAACAAAGGTCACCAGGGTCAAAGTTAATGTTACAGACACTGTTACTTTAAAGCCTTCAAAAACTAGAGGAGTAAACAAATATTAATGCAGTAAATATCGTGATGTTTTGACCTCTGGTAAAATATTTCAAATCCTACTATAGATTTCTCTGTAAAGACTCATTTTTTATCATTTATGTTGTAAACAAAATACAACTTATAAATATGTATGCACAGTTTTTTTTAATGCAGTCTGTTCAGTTCAGACAGTGACAGAGAAATATGAGATTTTGTTTCTTCCTGTTGTGCTGTCAGTAACTCAAAGCTCTTTGTTCCTCATGTGTTCAGTTTGAGCTGCTCTGCAGGTTTGGATGATTTAATACTTTATTAAAAAGAAAACAAGAATAATTTAACATTAGTTTAAGTGACGTGATGCACTCCATGTTTTCAGGCTCAGTGTATGTATGTAACACTGCATTAGACATATTTCAAAACAATAAAATGGAAAAATTGTTTTTTAATCAAATAGTTTTGACTTGATTTGTACTTTAAGTTCTGAGTAATATTGTGTGATTTACACAAACACCATCTCTAGTTTATTTCTTAGTTAGCTGTAGAATATTGCAATATATCATGATATTGTGATATATTGTGACATTTTCGTATCATGACCTAAGTATTGTGATACGTATCTTATTGTGAGTTTCTTGCCATACTCACCCTTACTTCAAACAGAACAGTGTCTCTGCTTTAAAGATGCCAGCCATGAACAGTTTTTGTTTCAGCTGCAGACATTTGTATTTGGAGAAGATTATGAGCGCTGCGCTCAAACACAACAACAGCAGCGTCTCTCCCTCAGACCTGTTCAGGTGTTTCAGATGGTGTGGCATGTACCCGTGCTGCTGGTATAAGCCAGTTTAGCCTGACATAGCCGACACTAAACAGGATTTACACTGGTAGTTTGATGAAAAACTGCCACACAGTGCTCCGCTTGATGTTCACTGCCATCGCGTCTCCAAGGTGAAGTGACGCTGCACTGGCTGTGGCGCAGTTTTTTATATTAATGTAACATTGCGCCCCATTCATCTGTTATGTAAGCAGATAACTGCACTAGTCTGAACATTTAGGTGTATAGTTGGTTAATGTTTTTATCTAAAGAGGAGGAAAAAATGACGTTATTGTTAATGATTTTTCTAAACGTTATGATTTGTTACCCGTTTACACGTGTAGATGTTGACACCCCCGTAGAGTTCAGCTTTAAGCGCAGTAAAGCTTCAACACGTGGATCTGGAGGAAGATTCAACAGGAAAAACATTTCTTGACTTGTTCTGTCGATACTTTACAGTCTACATCAAACTTTTTCAGTTTAGTTTTTCTCATGTCGTTCTCATGACCACAGCTGCATGGCTTCAGTGTAGATGCTGATTTGTCTGACTGTGTTTGTGTTGTTTGTTGACACGCTGTCCTCTTCTCACTGTAGGTATGATGAGGATCAGGTTCCTGGTGGGGATAAGGAGAGATATGCCAGGTAGGACGAGCCAGCTTGGGCTGCAGAGGATTTTCCTGAGTCAGCAGACAGGGATCAACAGACTGTCCGACCTGACCACACTAACTATGACCAAACATCATTTTAGAGTTTAAAAACACTGAGCTCAAACAGCTGCATCAGCTGTCAGGGAAACATCTGGAATGCTCCATCTTTAGTTAACGTCTCTGGATGTTATTTAGTTTACACGACAGCAGAACAGGAAGGTTTTTCCTTCGTATCTTCAAACTCCACGTTCACACAAAAACTGTGATGATGCTGCTTGTTCACAGATCAGCAACAGCGACTGAACTGTAGTGTGCATGCCAGGCCAGTACATGGCGGTGTAAGTTTATAATGTCCTTGTGAATATAACAAATGCATCTCTGCTGGTCAGAGTATTGAAGCAGCAAATCCACATTTATTTTTTATTTGTTTATTTAACATGGGCTGTGCAAGACAAGGACTGTCAAGCCAGAGTTAGCTATAAGCTAATTTACATCCACGGTCCTTGGGCAGGAACCAGAAAAATATACAATACAGTAATAAAAAACAATAATAAAATACAAAAGTTATAAACAAGATAAATTAGCATTTAAAACAACAGTATTCAGCAACAGTCCATGGTTAGCCATAATTTCAGTTTGGTTTAAAGACACTGAAGGTAGCGGAGTCCCTAGCTTAGCTGGAGGTGTGATAAACTGGAAAGAGTCAGCAGCTCACATGCTGCTTGATGATCCACATAGCTGTCGCTGTCGTTGTTGTTGTTGTTGTTGTTCTTAGTGCGCTAACATCACTGATTCCTGTTTGCACGGAGACGATTACAAAACTGTTTTTAAACGTTCACGCTGGACGCCAGTTTCAAAAGTTTGTGTATTTAGGCATCGTTCTCATGTAAACGGAAGGATCCAACACAGCGAAAACTCTAAAACTAAAGATTTCACTTAGGAAGTCCAGATAAATATTTCACCACAAAAACCCAAAGGCAAAAATAAGGAAGTGAATTTAACTTAAGGAGAAGGAAAGATCGAGTGGAACAAGCAGTTTGACTCAGTGAGGCTCTAAATGTATTATTATTTATTATAAAACAATGTTCCAGTCAAATTTGTCTAGTCATTGGTAGATTATTGCTCAGCTGTTATTTTTAGCTCGATGTCTTCAGACTGATCTTAATCCAGACACATCAGGAGCTCGTGCTTCTGAATAAGTCCCCTGTCCTGAGGTCAGGCTCACCTGTGTGAGCCTTTAGCCAACAGCTCAGGTGTGAGTGGGGATTTAAGTCTAACCACAGTGTTGTTGCTCCATGAACGCCTTACGTTAGCTTCTCAACTATGTTAGCTTCTAAACCATGTTAGCCTCTAAACCATGTTAGCTTCTCACTGAACCATGTTCATTCATGACATATTAAAGCTGATTATGACTTTTTCTGACACAATGGCCCAAAGATAACCCAGAACATCAACTTTATGTGCTTTTATGTACACTCTGATGCCTTCAGTCTGATTCTCCAGGGAAAGGTTTTCAGATTTGATGTCTCATTGAATAAATGATTTCTTAATGAAGAACAAAACTAAGTTTCATAATCTTTTTGCAGTCCAACAAACATTAATATCAACTAAACTCCTCGAATTTTTCTTTCAGGACTTTTAGAGGAGTCAGTTTAGAGAGTTTTTAAACCCGTGTTCTCCCAAACACAAGACAGTCCTCTTAAAAACATGTTTTTTTAAATATGTTTAAAGTCCTAATGTGACTGAGGTGTAGGGTCGTCCCTCGTTACTTATTCAGCAGGTTGATTATTTTATCTCTCTGCTCTTGGAAAGTCTCTGATCCTGTCCGGTGTGTTTCTAAACCACTGGAGGTGCAGGTGATGGCAGCATGTTGGTGATGACGTAGCGTTAGCATCACCCAGGGCAGCGGGGTAATGGGAGGCAGCAAAGAAACATTGGAACAAGAGCCCCATTCACGCTGCCGTGCTCAGCTGTAACGTGAACCTCTGTTACGTGTGATTGTGGCTGTAAACAGAGACAGAGTAAGGGGAACATGCCGACCCTTCTTTGCTCTGTCTCCAGATGAGCTCAAGCGTATCCACACAAGGTTTTAATGGTTTATGCAGCAGTGTCACAGTGCCACTTACAGGTCTGGCATATGTACGACAGAGCTTCCTGTGGACAGACACACTGACACAATGCCGTCAGTTAGTGTTTATTTGAATAACTTCAGATCATAAGAGGTGTTATCTCCAGACACTTTACAGCAGAGCAGGCTGAAGGCATACTGTTCGTTTTATACATACTAGGGATGTAACGGTTACCGGTAAAATGGTAAACCGCGAAAAAATTTCCCACGGTAATCGTTACCGTGTCCAATTAAAATTACCGTTATACCGTGCTTGATCACCACACTGCCTCAGTAACGCACGGTGATGCTGCTCTTTGACTGGAAAAGCCTGAACTATGTATCTGTCCTCGATTAAGGAGCCTCACGCAAGGTGCACATGCGCAGTTTGCATTGCTTGGCCTCTGAGTCTGACACATTTATTGACAAAAAAGACAAAAGAACTGTTATGAATATAACAATAAAGGGGTTAAATGATTTCAATTCTGTGTAAATGTACTTTTAGAACATTTTGAGCACACTGCAACAATACCGCGATAATAATGATAACCGTGATAATTTAGGTCACAATAACCGTGATATGAAATTTTCATATCGTTACATCCCTAATACACACATATACACATATGAAATACACACAAATACACAAACATATATCATGAGCACAGGACTGTGCCGACCAAACTACAGGAAGGTGTCATGTCTGTATGATCGTAACGACAGGTTTTATAAAAATATAAACAGTAAGAAACATGATAAGAGTAATAACCTAATATTTACATTAAAGATGCTATGAGTAGTTTCTAAGAAATTACAAAAAGTCTCACTTTTAGATATATGCCTGATGGAAATACACACTTTAAGATGAGTTTTATAGCATCAAAATAGGTTATCTATAAATGCTATTCCTTAGCTTCACGGTCAGGTCGGACAGAGCTGGACTGGCCTAGATACTCAACTTCAGGAACAAGACAATTAAAACTAGAGCAAATTTATATTATTCAGACACGTCTTAGAGCACCGGGCTGTAAGTAGACATATATAGCTGCCACAAAACTACGTTACTAAGTTTTCCAAAAATTGCTTGTTGTCACACATCAAAAACTACCGCTACATAACTAGAAAGAGATACATTACCTCGTGGCGTTGCATCCTGTAAGTTGTTGAAAAAAGAAGTTGTAAAGCAATGCAGAGTTCTGAGGAAGGTCTGAGCTGCATTCATTAGCATCACAACAAACACACGCTTTGGCTTGGGTCACGTCTTTACAACAGTCGCCACGAGTGCTCATGGGTAGCAGAGTTTTTATAAATAAATAGATTCTCCTCATTGCACCTTTAACATCTATAAGTGTTATTAGGTAGAGATGGTGATGTTGAACAACAGCTGATGATTGTGGGGAGAGGAGATGTGACATCCCATCTTCAGAGGCTAATGCTAATATGGCCATGCTAATATCTACATTAACAGCTATAATGATAATGAACTGAAATGTTCCTAATGAATGGCCAGATATGTTTCATGTCTGTAATTGTAGTTATTGCAGCAGGCAGTCTCCACCAAGGATCCCAGACCACCTACAGACCAGAGCCAGAGACGAGTACAGACGAGTTTACAGAGAATATTTTCAATAACATATTTGTTTCTGTGTGGACATGGCCTTAGAGAAGGGATGGGCAACTTTAAAGCCAAGAGGGCCACATAACACCATTTTTACCAGCCTGAGGGCCACATTGTTACAAATCTTATGATACTCTCAATGGGAAAAAATAATGTTTGATAGGCAACTTATGCAAATATGGAGGAATCATAGAAATAGTGCATCAATATTCATATATTACTACACAAATAAACATCATTGTGCATATTTAAATGAACTTAAAATAGAATTTAGCCAATGTACACAGAATTAATGCCAATTAAGCTATTTTTAACCACTGAACCAATGAGTGTTTTCCAATTTTTAAAGTACAAATATTTCACCTATGCTATTTTTCTTAATATAATATTGGGTATAACTTGATCTAATACTCTAATGCTTCTTGAAAAAGATTTAGAGACACTATTAAAGCAAAGTAAGTTCAGTATACAGAATTATTTCTTCTTTATTACATATCTTGGTTTTCTTCATGTTTACAAATTTGTTGTTTTTTGAAATAGACTGATGGGCCACATTTAGTGAGGTGGAGGGCCGCATGTGGTCCATAGGCTGCCCGTTGCCCACCCCTGCCTTATAGTGAGAGGGAGCACACAGATACAGTGGGGGATAGCTGTACTGTCAGCACCCTGCCATGCTCTCTCGTGCTCATCCACAGTGAATGTTGTATAAATGTGCAGGTGTGTTGATGATGGAGCAGCTCAGCACTGTGAGCAGAGTCCTTAAGCTTCATCTCTGACATGAGCGTCACAGCTCAGGTGTTGTGTTTCCATGAGAGGGGGATGGTCTCTGCACAGAGAGACACTCCAGAGTGTTGTGTCTGTAGAAACACTGCAGTGTGTTTGACTCTTTCCTGTAGAGTCATTTTGTTACCTGTCCACAGTCCATGCGTGTTAGTCAGCTGATCTGTTGTCATTGCTGCTCGAGCGACGCCGCAGAAACAAAATGACCCAGTACATCACTGAGCTGTCTGACATGGTGCCGACCTGCAGCGCCCTAGCCAGAAAACCGGACAAGCTGACCATCCTGCGCATGGCCGTGTCCCACATGAAGTCCATGAGAGGCACCGGGAACACATCCACCGACGGCGCCTACAAGCCCTCCTTCCTCACCGAGCAGGTAGAGCTTCACCTCAGCATGAGATGGATTTCATGGTTCCTCTAGTCCACTTAAAGGCCTCTGCACTCCAACATTTGGGTTTATTTACATGTAATCAGTCATTAGTCCACTTTAAGGCCTCTGCACACCAACATTTGGGTTTATTTACGTACTATCAGTCATTGGTCCTCGTAAAGGCCTCTGCAATCCAACATTTGGGTTTATTTACATGCGATCTGTCATTAGTCCACTTTAAGGCCTCTGCACTCCAACATTTGGGTTTATTTACATGCCATGTGTCATTTTTTCCACGTTAAGGCCTCTGCAATCCAACATTTGGGTTTATTTACATGTAATCAGTCATTAGTCCACTTTAAGGCCTCTGCACACCAACATTTGGGTTTATTTACGTACGATCAGTCATTGGTCCTCGTAAAGGCCTCTGCACTCCAACATTTGGTTTATTTACATGTAATTAGTCGTTAGTCCACTTTAAGGCCTCTGCACACCAACATTTGGGTTTATTTACATGTAATTAGTCATTAGCCAACGTTAAGGCCTCTGCAATCCAACATTTGGGTTTATTTACATGTAATCAGTCATTAGTCCACTTTAAGGCCTCTGCACACCAACATTTGGGTTTATTTACGTACGATCAGTCATTGGTCCTCGTAAAGGCCTCTGCACTCCAACATTTGGTTTATTTACATGTAATTAGTCGTTAGTCCACTTTAAGGCCTCTGCACACCAACATTTGGGTTTATTTACATGTAATTAGTCATTAGCCAACGTTAAGGCCTCTGCAATCCAACATTTGGGTTTATTTACATGTAATCAGTCATTGGTCCACTTTAAGGCCTCTGCACACCAACATTTGGGTTTATTTACATTCGATCAGTCATTAGTCCACTTTAAGGCCTCTGCACACCAACATTTGAGTTTATTTACATGTAATTAGTCATTAGTCCACTTTAAGGCCTCTGCATTCCAACATTTGGGTTTATTTACATGTAATCAGTCATAAGTCCACTTTAAGGCCTCTGCACTCCAACATTTGGGTTTATTTACGTACGATCAGTCATTGGTCCTCGTAAAGGCCTCTGCACACCAACATTTGGGTTTATTTACATGTTATCAGTCATTGGTCCACGTAAAGGCCTCTGCACTCCAACATTTGGGTTTATTTACATGTAATCAGTCATTTGTCATCATTAAGGCCTCTGCACACCAACATTTGGGTTTATTTACATGTAATCAGTCATTGGTCCACTTTAAGGCCTCTGCACACCAACATTTGGGTTTATTTACATTCAATCAGTCATGAGTCCACTTTAAGGCCTCTGCACACCAACATTTGGGTTTATTTATGTGCGATCAGTCATTAGTCCACTTTAAGGCCTCTGCACTCCAACATTTGGGTTTATTTACGTGCGATCTGTCATTAGTCCACTCTAAGGCCTCTGCACACCAACATTTGGGTTTATTTACATGTAATCAGTCATATTGAAGCTCAGGGTGTCCAGCTGACTCAGAGACGATGTAGTGAAGCAGACGGCTGTTTTTTCTGAGACGAAACTTTAGTTTAAAACAAAGTAATTCAATATTTAATGTCTGATGAAGGCCAAAGGGAAATTAAGTTTTAGAGAGTTTATCTCCAAGTCTTTATCTTTATTACTTTTCCAAAGGGCAAGAGGAGAGACTGTTACTCTGACATCATGTACCGTAAAATACCAAATAAACACCGGGTGTAATTTATTCAAGCTACGGTCAAAGTTTACAGAACACACATGCTAACGCTGAGCTCACAGCTGACAGTTCACTCTTGAATAGAAACATGATCAGACTGAACCTCATCAGTCCACATGGTTTATTTGTCTCTCTGGACGTCCTGTCGGCTTCTCCTCCCTCTGTATGTCAGCAAATGCAGATTGGTGTGAGGCACTAATAGGGCTGGCCAATTAATCGGATTTTGGTCGTGATTCCGATTTTGCCATCTCACAACCATAAAAACATTATAATTGAAGAAAAATGATTAATATGGCACACAGTGTGGAGTGCTGTGTATGCAAGTTCCTGTGCTTCATAGCGCTTCTGTGTTCCACGTGCAGCCACAGCGAGTGTGTGTGACTTATGTGGATCAATAATACTGTATGTGCCACTCGCCGGTTCTTTAGAGTTGTGTTTGAATCAATATTGAAGTTTTTAAGTGAATGAATAATTGTGTATATTAATTGTGATTTCAATATCACTTAAAATAATCAGGATTCTTATTTTTACCATAATCGTCCAGCCCTAGCGTCCACAGAGGGCACTAGAGAGCAGAAAGCCTGAATCTCACAGACTAGAGCTTCACAAATCCAAAGAAGAAGACGTTGCTGCTGCTGCTGTGTGTCCTCATGTAACAGCAGCTAAAGAAAACTCACAGACCTCTTCACTGTGGTAATCATCACTCACCTTCACAGGTGTGTGTGTGTGTGTGTGTGGGGGGGGGGGGCTTCTCTGTTCATCCTTAAATAATCATTTTCTCACAGAAGTGAACGCTCACGCTGCAGTAAGGATCCTTCAGGGTCATTATCAGCCTCTGACATTAACTCCTCAGACTGGTTAGGCCAACAGTTTGTGATGAATGACCTCAGCATGATCACACCAACTGACACGATGGCCGTGGACTGACTCTGAAAATAGCCGACAAACACACCATATTTAGCACTGTGCTTATGTTTATCCATCCATATGTTAGGATGAATGACATGTTAGCTTAATGACACATTATTATTCTGTCCACCATCAGTCTGGTTATTTCTCCTTCATGGCAGGTCTATCTGTAAAAATGTAATTTAAAATGGATCAGAACCAAAGACTGCCTTTGTGAATTTCTATTATTGAAAATACAAACTAATGGGTGCTGGTTTGTGGAGTGGTTTGCTAACAGGCATGACACATATCCAAGCAGACTGTCCTCCCTCCCCTCTCACTGAAGCAGCCCTGTTCAATTAGCGACCCAAAATCAACGAGACTGGGACTTCAGTCAAGTGAGAAAAACAGAAAAACCTTTTATAAACACTGTCAAGGTCTTACAAAAATTCCAACATTATCACAGACATTAAATGCAACACGTTCTAAGAGGTTTCTGTTAAGCAAGTTAGTTTTAATGCACAAATGTGACCAAAAGATATTTTTAATCTGCACTTCTTTATGTTCATACACACCTTAATATGTTTTTGTATTTACCTGTCAAAATGTGTTTATCTGTTTGAAGAGTAAAATTTAAAGACACAGTATTTCAGCAGTAGTTTAGTTTAGTGCTGATCTTTTTTGAGTTTTTTCACTTTTGAATGTGGCAATAAACTAATACACATCCAGTGTGTTTGTTATCTATTTGTGTTTCTTTTACATGGTTAAATTTGCCAAAAATGTCCGACCCAGCTCATGTCCCAAGTCTGAAAATCTGGCTCGACTGAATTTCTAATTGAATAGCCCTGCACTGAACCTATCCACTGCTCCTCTGTCCTATCAATAAAGGCACAAAAATGTCCAAAAATAATCTTACAAAACAGGAAACACAACATATTAGAGTAGCACAGGCAGTCATGAGCATGTGCAGGCTGTCTGCAGCAGCAGTCCAAAGGAGGTGAAGATGTTTGTTATCCATCACAGAAACAGATGCAGCAGCTTCAGCAGCTGTTAACAAGCTAAAGCTCAGCTGAAGTTAGTCTGAGCCAGAGTCAGACAGCTGAGTGTGATGGGCTTCAGGTGTAACAGAAGCTCTATCTATGTTTTATATATCTATAAAACCCCATCTGAGTTTCATAGCTTCAGCTTAATAAAAGCACAGGTTATATGTGATGTGAGGAGTAACAGTAAAATTTCCCACAGCACTTTGACTTTGATAAAATGGTTCCAGATGCCTGCAGACTGTGTTTGTGCAGTCAGGACACTTTATGTTAAAACTCCGGACCTGCAGTTTAAACTCATGAATACGTCTGCAGAAATCTATTTAACAGTTTAAACTGTATGAAAACATGTTGTAGAAGTTTACTGATGTCTGGATTACTGTGTGAAGTTTGTTTCTCTGATGAAAGTGTTAAATCAGTATGAAAATGAATGTGTTTATAAAATAGGCTCTAAACTCTGAGGACAAATCTACCAGGTGACACAATGTTGTTTCCTAATAGTTGTGCTTGTGCCCGGTGTATTAGTCTGGTCTGTGCAGCCTTTTTATCCCATGACTATAAACACCTGAGACGTGGACGGACAGGATCGACCGTGGGGCTGCAGAGTTTCAGTGCACAGTTATGGTTAAGCAGCGGTGCACGTCGGCCTTTACGTCACGGCGTAGGCTTTAATCAGGGTTGTGTTTCGTGCTTTAGTGTCTGATCTCCGTCCTGCTGTGTCCTCCTGAAGGAGCTGAAGCACCTGATCCTGGAGGCGGCCGACGGCTTCCTGTTCGTGGTTGCTGCAGAGACGGGCCGTGTGATCTATGTGTCGGACTCGGTGACGCCCGTCCTGAACCACCCGCAGTCGGAGTGGTTTGGCAGCACTCTGTACGAGCAGGTTCACCCCGATGACGTGGAGAAGCTGAGGGAGCAGCTGAGCACGTCAGAGAACTCCATGACCGGTACAGCAGAGCCTTCTTTACTCTGTTTTTTTTTTTTTTATCTTATTTTAAACCTCTGAGCTGGTGTGACCTCCTGTATCTGATATCACATTAAACTGTGACCAGCCCAGGCCAAAGCCATCATCTCTCAGGAGAAGTTTAGTTAGATAACATAAGTTCTCAGACAGACACACAACACTCCTGAAAAATCAAACAGAGTAACGTCACCGGCGTTATAAACTCCAAAGAGGGAAAAACAAACTGGGAGATTCACAGCTGTGCTGATATTTGACTGAACATTAGAGAATCAGAGCGAAGCTGAAGCTCAGTGAGGATCGTCCCATGTCTGGACTTTTCCTGTGGTGTCCCTCAGGGGTCTGTGCTGGGACCTAAGTCATGCATCTGTACGTATGTTAAAGACCTACACGCAGTGTCCACCAGGGCGGGGACAATTCACTTTTCTCCTGATTTATTTTTTTAGGTGCTGATTTGATTTAAATTGCAATCCAAGATATTGCTGATTTTTGCAATCTTTAGTTAGCTTTTTTAACACCAGTGAAAAAGATGAACAATGATGATGCCTACAGACTATATCAGGAAAAATACACATCACCTGTGAGTCTCTTTTTAGGATTTATTCAGCAATATATTTTAACCAGCTGTTTATACTCTCTCTTCAAAAGACTGGACTGCATTTAAAAGTGGCTTATTAACACAGACTAAGATGAAGCACTTACATTTGGAAAGAAAATCGTCAAACCAAAAATCCTGATGCTCATGTGAATCAGTTTTTTCTTCCATCCCTAATGTCTGTGTGTTACAGCTGTTTATTATGTTGATGCAGTGTTTCCTCTACACTCATTTAGGAGTGGCGGCTCGCCACTCCTAAATCCTACCCGCCGCTCCTTCAAATTTTTTTTTTTTTTAAACTGCAAATACACCCTGTAGCATCATGTCACCGCCTTCACAGCAGAGTCCTGCATTAAGTCGGGTGTAAAAAAGGCCATAGCTGTTAAAATGGTGCTGAGTAGAGTTACTACTTTTCACCAGCAGATAGTGGACAGGTGACAGGTTTCTATTCAAAGTTTTGGCTTATATTTATTTTGAAACACACACACCGGACCAAGGGACGCGAGTGTGGCTGTAGAGCAGAGCAGAAAGACAGAGGGAGAGGAAAAGAGAGAGTGAGGACCAAACTGGTGGCGAGTGTACGCGCAGCAGGAGCGGGTCAGCGCGCCATTACAGTCCCCAAGCAGCACATACCGAGGCCGATGCTTTGCCTGTCCGGGGCCGGTGAGTGAGGGGACGTGGTCTGGGATGCAGGGAAGCTCAAAACACCGCGAAAAGTGACGGTGTTAGTGGGAATGAGAAAGACCGCGGAGCTCTGGTCAGACGAGGGAGAAGCCGGGGGTAAAAAGCACAGTGAAGGCAGCAGAGGCGTTCATGGTTGCCCGTTAATTACAGTGACGATGATGGGTGGGAAAACTAACCACTTTGAAACTACAGCCTTTTTAAATCTTGATAGCAAAATTGAATATTTTCTTGAAAAACTCTGGTGCCTAAAGGGTTAATAATCCACTTTTAAATGCAGTCCAGTCTTTTGAAGAGAGAGTATAAACAGCTGGTTAAAATATATTGCTGAATAAATCCTAAAAACAGACTCACATGTGATGTGTATTTTTCCTGATATAGTCTGTAGGCATCATCATTGTTCATCTTTTTCGCTGGTGTTAAAAAAGCTAATAAAGATTGCAAACATCGGCAATATCGTAGAATCGCAATTTAAATCTGCTGTCAAGTGTCATCTGTTTACGCCGCTACAGCTCCCCGGTGAGCCTGCCC
Organism: Scarus forsteni; assembly: GCA_036419115.1. Classification (NCBI taxonomy): domain Eukaryota; kingdom Metazoa; phylum Chordata; class Actinopteri; order Labriformes; family Labridae; genus Scarus; species Scarus forsteni. The sequence continues at coordinate 4,431,172 of JAZDUH010000190.1, forward strand.
CCGCTGCTGAAAAAAATCCTAGAGGAAACACTGTGATGACATGGTGTTTAGTTCTGGTAATTCAGTTATTATCACAGGGGATCAACACAGAGTATCAAAAACAAAGTTTATTGTCTTGAAGGAAGTCACCTAGCTGATCAGCTACTACTTTCTCCAGGATCTTTGAGGCAAATGGAAGGTTAGAAATAGGCCTGTAGTTAGCTAATGTTCCTGAATCGAGGTTAGGTTTTTTAAGGAGGGGTTTGATTACTGCTGTTTTAAAAGACTGTGGTACGTAGCCTGTTGATAGAGATAAATTTACTGTCTCCAGCAACAATGGACAAACTAGAGGGAAGACCTCGAACAGTTTAGTTGGGATCGGGTCTAAAAGGCAGGTTGATGATTTAGAGGAGGAGACGAGAGAATTTAGCTCCTGAAGGCTAATCGTAGAGAAACTGTCTAACTCAGGTCTAACTACTACTACATTTAAAGGTACGACAGGTTCAGCTGGAGATGAAGAGTTGCTAATTTTATCTCTAATTTTCAGAATTCCTATCATTGAAAAAGTTCATAAAGTCCTCACAGCTCAGGGCTAGAGGAATCACAGGCTCAATAGAGCTCTGACTCTGTGTCAGCCTGGCTACAGAGCTGAAGAGGTATCTGGGGTTGTTTCTATTTTCTTCAATAAGTGAGGAGTAGTAGGTAGGTAGTAGTAAATAAAGTTCACCTAAACTGATCTAATAGGAAACCATAGTCTGGTTGGAGATGTGTATTTTTTAAAGGAGGTAAGAACTTATTAAAAAGGATATTTTTCTAAAAAGTATTTTATCTTTATTAGTCAAAGATGATTTTATTATCTTTATTTAAGAAAGACTGTAAAGAAGAATTTGGTCTTCTTGCTCCTTTATCGAGCGTGTAGTTAAAATTATGAAGTGTTTTCTTGTTTTGTTCCTTGTTTGTTCACTTTGTTATTATTCTGCTGTGTATATACTTACCTTTATTTCCTGATTGGTCAGAATAAACTAATAAAGGACAAACTGTCTGCAGGGCGGATTCTGGATCTGAAGACGGGGACTGTGAAGAAGGAGGGCCAGCAGTCGTCCATGAGGATGTGCATGGGCTCCAGACGCTCCTTCATCTGCCGCATGAGGTCAGTAAACACTGCTCATCAAGTCTGCTCACCTGGGGAAGGTTTACCTTTAGTTATTTTAGCTTAATGGTGGACTTGTTAAGTCAGTAAAGTCTATGCTGCTTCATTAAACTTAACATTTTGACTTTTCACCAGCTGTAGGTCAGCACTAAACTGTAATCTGTAAACATACTGAACACTCAGTCAGAGTCTGTGGCTGTTTCTGAAACAGAAATAAATAAAACATGTCACAGAAGAACAGGACGGAGCTCTGGAGTCAGGCTGAAGCAGAGGAACGAGCCATAAACTCTGCTGACGGGAGCTTGTGTTTGTTTGCTCTTCATCGAGATCACGGGACATTAAAATGACTCCAGAGTAGGGGTGGGCGATATGACAAAAATATCGTATCACGATTTTTAAAAAATAAAATCACGATCACAATTTCATCACAATTCTTTTTTACGTTGATTTTTCTAGACTAATTTGCATGTTTGACCGTTATTTCCCCTATGTTTAACATATAAAACATGTAAAACCCTAAAAGAAAAAAATGGCAATTTAAGCCAAAGAAACTTTCTGAACAGGTTTTGATTTAAATAGTGCAGTTTTTATAAAAATGTGCAATAAATGTAAACATAAAAGGTAATGAACAACAATAAAGTGCACTTTAGTAACATTAAAACTAGACACACCAAATAGCTTATTGAAAGGGTCAAATATAAATGCAAACTTAAGTAACTGGTTATCTCTTAAAGTGCAACACTTTAGAACAAATGTTATCGAACTGCAATGTCTATAACCTGAGTGAATAATACAGCTGCTTTAGAACAGATTTTTGTTCAGACATCTTCAAGCTTTTACCTCCTTTTCTCTTTCCACCATGGCTTCATGCTACATAACCAAACAGAAGATCCCACCATGCATTGCGCGTAATGTGCTACGACATAGTCGGTGCTACAAAGTTCTACACAGACGATCTGACGATCTTTCTGCTTTATGAGATCATCCCCACGTTATAATCCTTAACAATTTAATATCGTCATATCGCACACCCCTACTTCAGAGTTTGGTTGGAAATAGGAAAGACACCTGTGCTGCACACCAGGCAGATGATCTGGCCCTTCGACTCCTGTGTGTCACGTTTAGACAGATTATGATGATCAGACGGTCGAGTTGTCTTTATGGAAACATCTACAGATGTGTTGATTGGATCTCAAGTTGTTCAAACACGAGAGTCTCTAATTTGAGCTTTAACACGTCACAGAGAGACGAGAGTCATGTTTATGAAAACCATCAGCACAAAGTTCTGCATTCACACATGTTTTCTTTAAAGTGTTAAATCAGCTGCCTTGTCTTCATGTTTCTGTGCAGGTGTGGAAATGCTCCTCTGGATCACATCTCTCTGAACCGACTGTCCAACATGAGGAAGAGATACAGGTACGGCAGCTCTGTTAGTCTGCACTGGGCTCTGCAGGACTCGCTTTGGGAGATAACCTAATTTCTGATTAAAACACACACCCCACATCTTCACGTCTTTTCTCTGTAAAAGTGCTGTGCTCTAACATAACACACACCCAGATTTACTCAAACCTGACTCTCAAAAAAATGACCTTTACTCAAAGTTTTAATCAAAGACATTTTAGTATTTTCACAACAAACCCTGACTGTAATGATGTGACCTCTGACCTCTGTCTCTGAGCAGGAATGGTCTGGGCCCATCCAAAGAGGGAGAGGCTCAGTACTCCGTGGTGCACTGTACCGGCTACATCAAGGCCTGGCCCCCCGCAGGTAAACTCTCTAAACAGACCAGAGCTTATGTCACAAGTACAAAGAGCACAAATGCATAGCCAAATACATTCATTCATAAAAATGATTTAAAAATAATTATAATATCTAAAACAATTATAATGAAAAATTATGTTTTGTAATATAAAGACATATTGTACAGAAAAAAAAACAAAATAATGGTAAGTATTAAAGTAAATCCATAAGAGGGTAGATGGTGGAGGCAGGCCGCCTGTTATTTAAGATTCATGGTCAATTTATCATTATCATTTAATTTGACTCAGATTTATAGATCTGTGCATATCTTTATAATGTCCATGCCTGCACATATGAAACATCACAGATGTATATTTTTATTAATATGTAAAAACACGCTGTGGATAACATTTTCATGTGCGAGTGGCCTGTTTTAATATTTTTCATCAAATGTATTTATCGTTCATCGTTCCATCCATAATTATTACTCTGCTGTATTGTAAACACACGTTTGTTTCTTTTCTCTTTTTCCTCTGCAGCTTTTTTCTTATTTTACTGTCTTTTCCTCATGTGTAAAAAAAACACACAGAAAAACCTAAATACAGAGAGTTTAACAAAGTCCTGGACAGAAAGACCACCCAGCTACAGTAACTTAAGACTTAAGTAATCTATTACTGCTGAAATGACAGAAGTTTGTCCTCGGAGGAGGACCCTCCCCCCTGGCTCTGGTGGCTCCCCTCTGGACCTCCGGCTGCAGACTCAGCAGGTTTTGATTGGAGCTGTTTCTGTTCTCAGGCATGACCATCCCGGACGAGGACACGGAGGCGGGACAGACGGGGAAATACTGCCTGGTCGCCATCGGGAGACTTCAGGTACGTGAGGGTGACTGACGTCAGAGCGACTTTATCGCCATCAGCTCACAGACGAGACCCGTAACTCTGTAAAGTGCTTAAACTTATACTCTGGTATTTAAGATCAGCCTTCAGAGAGATTAAATAAACTAATGTCTGTTCATATATTTCTAAAAACACTATTGTAAAAATACCCATAATGCTTCTCTGTGTTGGTGCTTTTCTGTTTGTGGGCTGTTTTCAGTGCAGCTGAACTCTGTCTGTTTACGGCTCTGTTTTTCAGTCCAGACTTTAACACAGTCTGGATCGTTACAGAAACTGTGAAACCACCATGACGTCCTCACAACAGCAGAGGAGGAAAACCATAAACTCCAGTCCCTGTGTGATTTTCTGTTACTTTAAAAATGGATGTTATTGATTATTCATGTTTATTTTGCAACTTTTAGAAGCTTAAACTGAATAACCCTGTGTCTGGCTCATATAGAAGATGAGTGGACACGTGAAAGGATAGATTCCCAAGGGTTTGACAGATCTAAATTCAGATCCTGAGAGCAGAGAGCTGAAGTGTTTAGTGATTAACCCCTTCATTACCATGGAAGCTTTAAGGATTGTGTCTACTGGAGTGTGTGGAAAATCTGGGATCATCTTTCTGTAAAAGTCTCGAAATGAAGTTATCTAAACAAATGAGACTTTGGAAGATGAAATCTCTCAGCCAGATGCTGAAATGAAGCAAAGACATCCCTCACTGTGCGGATACCATTCTGAAACCACAGCTCAAAGGCTTTGTCTTACATTGAAAGAGGAAATAAAGGCTTTTTACAAACTGGCATACTAAGTGGTGGTATGTGAACTCCAACATGTTTACAAAGTTGGCCCCATATGCTCAGTGTAGAGTTTACGAGCCTGTTGTTTCCATGTGAACCCCAACACACCAGGACAAGATAAGTGCAGAGAGAGAGAGGGGCCTCACGGGTTTAATGTGAGCATCTGATGTGTAAACGGAGAAGAACCTGCTGTGAAGATCTGGGCACCACGTGTCAATGTGTCCTCGAGCAAGACAGCTCACCCCGAGCTGCTCCCCCTGCTGCGTCAGTGCGGTGTAACTGTGCATGAAAGAGATACTGATGGAAACTGACATCAGTGAGTGAACGGGTCAGAGTGACCTGCTGTAATCTGGACTCAGTGTGTATTATGGCTCTTTTCCATTAGCCCTACTCTACTCTACTCTACTCTACTCTACTCACCTTGTGCTGCTTTTCCATTAGCCCCAGTCGCCTGCCCAACAGGGTGCAGTGTCGCTGTAAACAGCTGAGCGGCACTGCTGTGACGTCATTTTGAGCCCGACACAACAATCTGTGTCTTTTTGTCACAAACCGAGTAAAAAAGGAAAGCAGAAGAAGGCTGCAGGTGGTAAGAAGAAATACCCCTTGAAGCACAGGAGAGTTTTGGAAGCTATACAACAGAATGAAGCCGAGGACGAGAGCAATCAAAGAAAAGACGTATGAGGGTAAGCTAATGGGAGCTACCGCTAGCATGCTAGGTCGTCGCGCTCATGACTCATCGATGACATTGTCTGACCAATCAGTAGCCGGCAGTCGGTGACGTCATCTTTTAGTATGGACTCAGCTCGCTTGGAACCAGAGTGGAGTAGGTACTAAAACTAGCTTGTTTTAGGAGGTACCAGGCTAGTGGAAACACGCTGCTAATCGAGTAGGACCAAGGCGTGTTAGTGGAAAAGGGCCATTAGAAAATACAGAACCTGTGATGAAGCTCCTCCTCTTCCTCTCTGCCCCCCCCACAGGTGACCAGCTCCCCCGTCTCCATGGACATGAACGGCCTGTCGGTGCCCACAGAGTTTCTGTCACGCCACAACTCAGACGGGGTCATCACGTTTGTCGACCCGCGCTGCATCAACGTCATTGGCTATCAGCCTCAGGTGAGAGACTGTCTGTTTTAATGCCTCACTCATGCATTAAATCACAGATATAACAGAACTCTGCTGTAAAGAGAAATGATCAATATCACTGTCCGGACTTTCAGAAGCTTCTCTTTATAGCTCAGTAAATGTTATATTTCAGTCTGGAAAGTTCTTTAATTTGAATATTAATACATTTATTTATAAAGCTGCTTCAAAAACAGAAGTTCAAGTGCTCAAATCCAAATGTTTTATTTATGAAAATATGTTTCTGTAAATACTGACTCAGATATTTTAGATAGTGTCGGACACTGACGGGGGATTTTTTATTTTGTGTTGTGATTGCATCACTGTGGTAAGGCAGTCCTCACAGAAGACGGCAGCAGAGACATTTTAGGTTCAGCTGGTGACAAACTGCACAGTCCTATGATTAACAGGCACATTTCTGAAAGTTTCTCTACATTCTTTATATTTCGTGTTTATGTTTGCAAAAGCTGTGTTTGAAATCGTCCACTCATTCACTCACTCACTATCCCCTATGTAGTGTAAATGAAATAGTGGACTACATAGGGAATGACCAAACGACATTTCGGACACTACACTGAAATTTTCTAAACGTCGTAGTGTCAGAAGATGAGCCGGTTATTCCTGTGACGGAAGTGGATGCGCCTAAAATCACATAAACAAACCGGGCACTCTGGAGGATAAGTAGCAAATTTTGAAGCTGTTTACAGCCGCTAAAAGACGTTAAAGAGCTACGCTACGAACGTGTTAAAAATACTTCAATGACTGCATTGCATTGTGGTATACGGGAGTACAATATAGGCTACATCGTATGTACACTCACATTTGCAGTGCATTGTGGGTATTTTATAGTGCACCATATAGTGAATGAAATTAACTTCTGAGAATTCAAACAACACTACGAAATGGCGAACACACTATATAGTGCACTATATCCGTGATAGGGAACGATCATAAACACAGCTAAAGTGTCCTGTTGGTGTGAAAGTTTTATGTCATGACCTGATTGAAGAACCTACACATGCACGGGGGAACATGACTGACAACATGAGTAAATAAGTAAATAAGGCGAGCTCAGGCCGTCGACCCTAACCCTGACACTAACGGCTCATCGACCTTCAGCCCTGACCTTTACTGAGGGTCTCACGAGGGTTAATAATTCAGATGTGTAATTTAAGGCCTGTCAGAACATTAGAGTGTAAAGTCTGATTTTGTGATGTGGCCTCTGTCAGAGCTGAGCTGCTCTTCTCGTCTGTTTTGTGTCAGGACCTGCTGGGCAAAGACATCCTGGAGTTCTGCCACCCCGAGGACCAGAGTCACCTGAGAGAGAGCTTCCAGCAGGTGAGACAGGTGCCACACCAGACAGGTGCACTAACTAAACAAGTGCACCAGCACGTAGGTCAATAACACACTGGCACAGACATATGATGAAAAAAGGTATAGGAGAAAAGAGCTGCAGTTACACAGTTTATGTATTTATTTACCTTTTATTCAGCCAAGCTGGTGTCAGTGCAGACCTGGGCCCTATTCTACGAAGCAAGTTCAGCCTAGCGAGATAGCCTTGGAGCTACCTCGCTGAACTGAGGGCGGTAGCTGGCGGTCTCGCTAAACGGTTTGACGACGCTGGTTATCAACCTCATAAGTGGATCCAGCTTTGCAATGAGCACGTACACGCATATAAGGCGGAGCCCGCCGCATCTGACCAATCGCGAACATGGACCAGTCTGGAGCGTCAGAGCAGGCCGGAGAGAGAAGGACCGCATACTTCACACACGGGGAGCAGGAGGCGATCATGACAGTGTAAGAAGAATTAAAACATGTAATAAACGTCAAAAGCAACACCATCACCGCTGCAAAAGCACGGAAGGAGTGCTGGCAGAAAATTGCTGACAGTCTCAATGCTTAAGTAAAGTGCGCAAAAAATCTTTGGTGCCATTATCATCCTGAAATAGCACTGTTCAACATGCACTTTTACTGTAACATGCACCAGACATGTCTAATTCATTTCCAAGATGAATTAATTCATTTGTTCAGAAGCAGAAGTGTTGGCATTGAAGATCTTATTACGGCAATGAGAGTTCTTCATTCCCTTTAACTACCTGTAGAAAGTGTCATGTAGTGTGTAGTGACTCTATCTGAGTCTCGTTTCAGCACCGATCAAAGTGGCACAAAAAGAACTGGGGGGGGGGGGATTCCTCCCTCAGATTTTACTCCTGCAGAGGAGCTGGCCGAGAGAGCTCATTGGTCAGTGGGTGGGATTTTTATAGTCCGCGAGTTCAATCTGGAACCTAACCTGCCCCGGAGCAGATTAGCCGTTCAGCGTACGTTGCCATGGAGACTCGCCTCACTAAGGAGTGATCCCGTCTCGTCGAACAGGGAACCCGGAACCTAACCTCAAAGCTACCTTGCTAGGCAGTAATCCTGCTTCGTAGAACAGGGCCCTGGAGCAGCACAGCAGAAACAAACTCAAACAGAACGTGTGATTTCCGTGGTGACCGACTGTTTCTCCTCTGCAGGTGGTGAAGCTGAAGGGTCAGGTCCTCTCCGTCATGTATCGCTTCCGCATGAAGAACAGGGAGTGGATGCTGATCCGGACCAGCAGCTTCACCTTCCAGAACCCTTACTCCGATGAGATCGAATACATCATCTGCACCAACACCAACGTCAAGTGAGTCCTGCACTGCCCGGATGTAAACATGCTGCTGAGGTCACAGAGGAGCTGCTGATAGCTTCAGTCAGATGACTCTGTGTGTCCTCTAAACAATCCACATTCAGCCGGGCACACACCACACCGAAATGTCAGCTCAGATCCCAGCCTCAGACCAAAGTCAGCAGAGTCCTTCTATCCTTTAGAATCCTCTCAGAAGACAACCGGTGTAGGTAACAGATCTGTTCCTCCGGCCTGATGATGTTGCACATCCCAACATCCCCATTGGCTGTGAGGACATTCCTGCTTTGTCATTGGCATCACCAATCAACACAGAGGGGAAGAAGATGAATAACAGGAATAATGAACAAAATAATAAATCAAATTCCTAAAAAAGCTCTTGTAAACACAGAGTGACGACATGAACTGAAGAAAACTTCAGTGGGAACACGAGGAGAGAAACTGACCGTAGACTTTTGTAGTTTTAATGATCATTTGATGAAGATTTCAGTATTTATTTGTCCAAAAATGTGATTAAAGTATTCAGTATTAAAATGAACAACCATTTGTGTAATTTAAATATTTATATGTGGAAAAATATTTTAAAATTCCTGCAATTAGGACAATGTTTAGACAGTTACGTATTTGAATATTGTGTCATTTAATTATCCAAGAGTATTCAAATTACTGCATAAGTATGAGTAGCTGAAGTAAAGGGATACAGACTTATAAATGCATCAAATTACGACGAGCGTGGAGCTTGAGGACAGCCGAGCACGTCCTCTGTGTTCGTCACATGGACGGTAAAACGGCCAATCAGGAGCGAGCTGGCTGAAGCAGGAAATAGACACTATAACATCCTAGTGGAAGAGGAGCGAGACGCGAAGGCCAAGGATGTCATAAGAAGCTAACTGCTAACAGCATGCAGCTTCAGTCCCACCATGTTTGTTTACGCCAAAGCTGCGTTTGACCTTGTGTTTGACTCTGTGTTTGACCTTGTGAGATGAGCAGCTGTGAGAGAGCAGAGCCTGGCTGCTGCTCACTTAACTTTGACTCTTCCTGCTAGAGTCAAAGCTCCATTTGCCTCCTCTGTGGAGACACTCTGCAGGTTTCAGGACCAGACTCAGAGGAAAGAGGCTGGTCCATGAAGCAGGTCAGGGTTTTCTTCTTTGTTTGGCTGTAGAGTCCTGACAGCAGAGACGACGGCGCTCACACTGTCCTGGTGCGACGCCGTCGTCCCCCTGAGCTCACGGGTCAGAATGACCCAGTGTGAGAACATCAAACTGTTCAGTCTGTGCTCATGTGGGGCTCTCTCCCTGATCACCTCACTTATGATCTTAAACTTATAAACATATTTAGCTTTATTAAAGCAGAGGTCAAAGGTCAAGGTCACCACAGCAGCTCCCTTTACAGCAGAGGTCAAAGGTCATAGTTTCTGAGTGTGTGCTTGTTTTTCAGGCAGTTGCAGCAGCAGCAGCAGGCAGAGCTGGAGGTTCACCAGAGGGACGGACTGACGGCCTACGATCTCTCCCAGGTCTGAACCAAGCACAGAACAACAAAATGATCCAGCTGCACAGCTAGGAGTGTTCAGCAGAGACAGATGTGACGAGGACAGATTCATGGTCTGGGCGTCCATGAGTGTGTCTCTGTCATAAACTCTTTATTGTTTATACAAACATGTTTATTTATATTTATATGTTATATTTATTATTCTATGTGCTCTTAAACAAACATGAGCATCATGATGAAGAGTTTTCATGTTCTCGAGGGAACACTCGTTATGAACCAGAGTGGCATGAAGAAAGACTGATTGACTGAAGTGTGGTCCAGTTTTGTCGTTTGTGTTTTAATGGTGTTGTTCTTTGGGCTGTTTGAATCAGTGTTTTTAAGAACAGCTTTTATCAAGAAGGCACATAAGCTACATCACATCTTTAACATTTGTCACTGCTCCTCATCGGTCTGTGTGATTATTTTTCTACTTATATTTGATCCAATTTGACAAATAACTGGAAATAAATATTTATTTTACATCATGTTTAAAGAGTCATTTGAACTTTGAAAACTTCTCTGTTTGATTGGAAAGGATAGTTTCAGAGTTACAGACTCTGCAGTCAGAGCACAAAGTAAATCAAAAACTCATTAATGAGCTGTTTAATGTTGTTAAGGCCCACAGAGGAGCTCTGACACGTTATTAATGGACAATAACATGGACAAGTTTAGCAACACTATGCTAATGCAGGTCAGCCTCAGCTAGCACAGCTGTTTGTTCTGTTTTCATTTTTATAATATATTTTATATTTTTATTATGTTTTAGAAACATGTGACCTCTCCTCATAGTGTGAAGAAGAATCTCAGGTTTCAGGTTTCAGATCGGTCTTCTGCCTCATGAGTCTCAGTTTGTGTGCTTCAGGTTAAAGAAGCATGATGAACTAACGCTCCGTGCTTCTTCCTCAGGTGCCCGTGGCGAGCGTCAGCAGCGGCGTTCACGAGGCGGGGAAGAACATCGATAAAACAGAAGCTCTGTTCTCGCAGGAGAGGGACCCTCGATTCACCGAGATGTACACCGGAATCTCAGGCTGTACGACAGTCGGTAACATCAGCAGTGCTGTGCTTCTGTGAGCAGCTCTGTAACACACCTGTGTTTGTCTTGACAGCTGGAGACAAGAAGATGATGGTGCCCTCGTCCACGGCCGGAGGACAGCAGCTGTACTCGCAGAGCTCGCCCTTCCAGCAGGGACACTCCGGGAAGAGCTTCAGGTGAGGAGCACACACCTGAGGCTGAAACAAGCCCTAACTAACCCTAACAGAAACAGGCCCTAACTAACCCTAACCCTAACAGAAACAGGCCCTAACTAACCCTAACCCCAATAGACCATCAGATCCAGGAAACACCGTAGTAGCATATACAGACTCACAGTCCAGGCACATTTCATCTGGACCTCCCAGTCAGCCTGTTCACCTATCACTCTCCATTCATAGTCAATATACAGATGGGGCGGGGCTAACCCTCCCGCGATGCGACAGCCGCTTTTCACACTACCACATAGCTTGTCGCGCGATGTGAAAGTAAAAGAAAGTTGATCAATCAGCGGTGTGTGTGTGTGCGTGTGTGACGGTACCTAAGACAGACAGTTATTCATCCAGACTACAGAACTAATGTCCTCACTGACTAATGTTTCCACAGGGACATGGATTGTCACTCTGTAGTCCGGATGAGAAACTGTCTGTCATTGTACCGTCGCACGTACACACACCGCTGATTGATCAACTTGTTTTTACTTTCACATCGTGCGACAAGCTATGTGGTAGTGTGAGAAACGGCTGTCACATCGCGGGAGGGTAAGCCCCGCCCCATCGCAGCTGTACATTGACTTTACATGGAGAGTGATCGCTGAGGTAGTACAAGTAGCGTGCGGTGTGAACATACCTTCAGAGGTTCATGAGTAACAGCTGTATGGTTTTATATGGTTTGAAATCTTTTGATTTTAAATGTTAACATTCCAGCATGTCAAAGAGGATATTACAGTAAACTTGATTGACAGTTCCCATTCGTTCATTTTATACACTGCTAACAGAAGAGCGTCTGGGAAAAGGCTGATTATGCATTTCACTCTTTGCACAGAAGATTATTAAGAAGACTGCACACAGAGACAGTCAGAGGCTGTTTAAAGATCTTAACCTGCAGTTTAATCAGCAAACTTCAACCACTGATCAGTAATGATGCTGTGAAGATGGGACAGAGCTGGGCCGCACATGCTCAGATTATTTTAAAGGGACTATGAGGAGTTTCTAAGTTATTACAAAAAAGTCTCACTTTTAGATGTATGCCTGATGGAAATACACACTTTAAAACCCTCTGGATCCCAAACCCACCGGCGGGTTCAAAAACGCACTTATTGTAAAACGACTGGCATTTACAAACCGTTTGTCCTATTAAAAAGCCGTAAAAAGTGGCATTTTCGTCAGATTCTCAAGTTTCCGAGGGTACCTGAATGTATCACACATGATGTCAGCAACATTCCGAACAATGGCGGAAAAGACCCATGATTTTGCGCGACTGCCGTCAACATCACATTTATTCACACGTCCACTTCAAAAATCTGCAGAAAATAAACCGTTTGCTCTAGCTCAATTCTGTAAAAAACAAATAATTTTACACATCTTACAGCTTTTAACAAGCCTTGAATGGTTGATATACGTCCTGTATTTACTTCTAAATAATTATTTGAATATTGACTTCCATTTGCCTGGTGTCATTTCAGCTTGTGTCTGTTCATCACCAATCAGCATGCTCCATACGTCGGCTCTGTGTCTCCAGAGACTGTTTCAGGGCAGCAGGACCCCCCAAAACAGTTTCAGGGGAGTCCTGTCGCCTTGTACATAGTTATTCACAGTTTTTATTGTTCTGAAAATAAATATTCAGAAAATTTCACTGTCCGTTTTTCTTTGTTGAATAGTTTCTTGCATTCTGGTTATGTTATATTGCTATGAGACATTGTTGAATTATATCTGGCTTCAGCCCTAGTTCTCCTGAGCACATAGAAGTGTAGAACTTGATATTGCAGTGAAAAATGAGTCCACAGTGAGTAAAAATGTGACAGAAGCAAAAACAGCATAAAATTCCAATCAACTTATAAGGTCCCAGAATGTGTAGTTTCTGTAAAGGTAGAACCACACCACTTTTTTCCTGTGTTCCTTATGCTTGAGGGTACCTGAAAGTGTGTTGTATATACTCCCACCTTAGTTTTAGAATTTTTTAAAATCAGAAAATCAGAAAAATTAAATTTCCGTTTCTCTTTTTTCCGATGATTTACAGCCTTTAAATTTTGTTACACTGCATAAAGACATAATTGAGTTATATCAGCTCATAGCCATGGTTGTCCTGAATCCATAGAGGTGCTGGACTTCAGTTTATACAGAAAAATGAGACCACAGTGAGTAAACATATGACAGAAGCAGAAAACGCTCAGAAATGGCTTGGAATTCAGAGAGTTCAGATGAGTTTTATAGCATCTAAATAGGTTATCTATAAATGCTATTCCTTAGCTGCACGGTCGGGTCAGACAGGGCTGGACTGGCCTGGATACTCAACTTCAGGAACAAGACCATTAAAACTAGAGCAAATTTATATTATTCAGACACGTCTTAGAGCACCGGGCTGTAAGTAGCCATATATAGCCGGCTACAAAACTACGATTCTCAGTTTTCCAAAAATTGCTTGTTGTCACACATCAAAAACTACCGCTACGTAACTAGAAAGAGATACATTACCTCGTGGCTTTGCATCCTGTAAGTTGTTGAAAAAAGAAGTTGTAAAGCAATGCAGAGTTCTGAGGAAGGTCCGAGCTGCATTCATTAGCATCACAACAAACACACGCTTTGGCTTGGGTCACCTCTTTTGGTGCGTTCAAGTTGTAGTCAGAAGTAGGAATTTTGAGTTCCAAGTAGGAAACTGCAGCTGGAACGTTCCCTGAAGTCGGAATTTCCTACTGGGAACTCGGTGAAACCTCGCCACCCCTGAGTTGACAATGGAAGATGGATGCCCCCAGTGTGAACAGTTATTTAGCTCCTGTAATAATCCATTTATTTGCACTTCTGACTGGAGTGTGTTGCTCTAGATCAGCTGTATACATAGTGTTGTTAGACTTATATTTGCAAAAATGCTGCCATCGTGATAATCCCATTCTTCATGTGATATTTGTGAACAACAACGCAGGGCGTGCTAACAACAGCTAACAATAGCCTGGTAGATCGTCATGTTTTTTTCCGACTTCAACTGGAACGCCGATAAGTCGGAGATGATGTCACTCCCAGTTCCGAGGTTACCGGAACCCAGCATTACGACAGTCGCCTTGCTCTTGGGTAGCAGATTCTTTTATGTTGCCGGTAATAGATTCTCCTCACAGTCCCTTTAAGACAATTACTCTAATACATTCACTACCAGCGTGTAGTCTGTTCCCGCTCTGCCTCAGAGTGTATGAATCGTGCTGAACCAGGACACCTTGCCTCGGTGTTGGTTAACTGCTGTTCCAGATCACATATGACCTTCACACTGATCTAATGAAAGTGTCTCCTCATCATGTGACGGTGATTTATAACAATGTGTGCTAGGGCTGGGTATCGATTCAAATTTTCTGGATCGATTCAATTTGATATTAAGAGTTCTCAAATCAATTCAATTCACGATTCTAAATGTGTTCAGTCTGGGTTATCTCAGTAAAAATAATGCTGTAAATGACTTTTTGACCTTGTCCATTATTAAAACTGTTTTACTTTAAGAGCTGAACCCAAAGCAGTTACATTAATCACATATTAATGATATGCATTAATGCATATTCTGAAAGTTACTTGTTTTTTGTCCATCTTGTCTTTTCTTTCATGCTTGTTAAATCTGAAATATGTCCAAACGTCAACTTTTAAACTCTCCGGTGGTGTCCCTATAGTGCTACTCGCTTCCGCCATGTTTTTTTGACTGCTTGCAGTAACATCTCAGGAGATCTTGTTCAGTGGAAAGCAGCGCTAAACACGAGACTAGCAGAGTTGATACCACAGGCTGCTTCTCAGACCGTCCAATGAAGAAATATCTACCCATGTTAAAAGATTGATCTTTGGATTTTATGGATCGATTATGAACCATTTAAAGGGAAATACATTAAATTGATTTTTTTAACCCAGCCCTAATGTGTGCAATGATAGCTCTGATCTCTTCAGGTAAACCGGCTCTTGTTGTAAATTGTGCTTTAATGTTTACTCTGTGCTCAGTCTCAGGAGGATCATGTGTGACAGCAGCTGAGGACCATCAGTCCTTTAGCAGGTTAAACATGTTTACTGATCACAAAGATTAAAGGTTAACCTCCTCTGTCTGCACAGCTCCTCCGTCATCCATGTTCCTGGAGTGAACGACATCCAGCAGTCAGGATCGTCCAATCAGAACCTGGCACAGATCAGCAGGCAGCTCAACCCTGGACAGGCCTGGTCCGGCAGCCGCCCCCCCTTTTCAGGACAGGTGAGCACACCTGAACACTGACCTGTTAACGACTGCAGGTGTGTCAGACCTCTGGAATGATCCGCTCCATAAACTCACATCAGAGTGTAAAGTGATCCAGCTGCTCAGCCAGGCTCACCTGCTGAGTGGATCAGTCACTGCGGTGTGTTTGTTGGTTCAGAGCTGTGACTATAAAGAAAACACTCGTGATGTTAAGTTTGTGTTTTACCTGACGACCTGACGGAGGTGAGACTTCAGCCTCCATCAGCTGGAAGCAGGGAAAAGTTAGATCAGGGGTGTCCAAACTGTGGCCCAGGCCCAAATGCGGCCTGTTTCTCATTTAGAATCGGCCCTGAAACAGTTGAATGAATGAAGACTTTTTGATTACAGCAGCAAATACACATTTACTCCATATTTACTTTGTCACAAGCTCTCATGTACTAAGTATTTTTTAATATTCGTCTTCAAGCAGCAACATTCCTGCAGTTTGCTCTTGTTTTGTGTCTGGCAGTGAAGAAAAGCCATCACTGTCTGACACAGGGGTGGGCAAGTGGCGGCCCGGGGGCCAAGTGCGGCCCTCAACATCACTAAATGTGGCCCACCATTCATTCCCTACCAGCAGCTGTAAATATGCAGAAAACTCAGATATCCAATAGAAATAATTCTATATAATCTAGACTGATATTTTTATTGGCTTATGTAAGTTGTTTATGACCTTACTTTGCTATAATAGTGTCTCTAAATCTCTTTTATGAAGCCTTTGTACATTAAAGCAATTATTACTCAATACTATATTTTAAAAGATGGCAGCAGTAAAATATTTGAGCTTTAAAAAGTTGAATAACACTCATCATTTTATTGATTTGAAAATAGTTTCATTGGCTTTAATTCCATGTATGTTAGCTAAATTTGCTTGAATTCTGTATCAAGTTCATTTGATTATGCATAATAACTTGTATTAATCTTGCAATATATGCAATATATGAATATGGGTATTCTAATTTTATGACAAATTTGTTTTCTCATTTGTTGTTTAGCAAAAATTAATTTTTCCTCTTTCCTGAGAGTTTCTGAAAATTTGAAACAATGTGGCCCTCAGGCTGGGAAAAATGTTATGTGGCCGTCTTGGTAGGTCAAGTTGCCCACCCCTGGTCTTACACCTCTGCTGCTCAGAAGGCCACTCTCGTGGGTTAAAAAGGCCCCCTGACATGACAGAGTCCACCACTAAAACCTAAAACTTTAACTTAAATGCACCACAAAGGGAAGTGCAGCTCGTGGCTCAGCCCTCCATGTAAAAGTTTGGACACCCTGAGTTAGACTCTTACTGGAGGAACTCGTTGAGCCGATAGTTTTTGAGAAGTTTTAATCTGTAGGTGGATAATGAAGAGCTCCTGATTTGACCTTGAAGATGTCTTCTGGTCTGAGACCATCCTCCTCAAACCTTTTTTTATTGATGTGTAATTATCTGGGCTTCCTGTCATATGGCCCAGCCCGACAGGATTAAAACAGGACACACTGAAATGAGCTGCTGGGCTTTAATCCCTTTAGTCCCACATTAATGTGCATTGATGCAGATGAGCCAATCTAAAAAACAGAAACAGAAAAATGAATAGAAATAGAAACCCTGTGAGCCCTGATGACCTCTGACCCTAAAACACTTGGCTGTACAAACCTGTTTTTTCTTCAGTCAGTAAACAGAAACAGTCTGAATGTGTCTGGTGTCATTGGAGATGTTTTCTGCTCTCTTTGTTTCTCCTCCTGTTGGTGACTGAAGTTCATCACCCTGTCCTGTTGTGTTTTTATAGAATAATATAATCTGAGCCTCTCTGATGATGTTTGTGATCACTGTCGTCAGTCTGGCTCTTTAAGGATCTTCTGAAGTCCTGACTTTGGCGCGTTTTAACCCGGTGTGACCACATCACCTTTGTCGACCTCACCGTCCTTGACCCCTGACCTCTAACGAGTGTTTCCCTCTCCAGTCCAGTAAAGCCCAGTCCAGCCCCTTTGGTATCGGCTCTGGTCACAGCTATCAGACTGATCCAGCCTCCTACAGCCCGCTGTCGTCTCCAGCAACGTCCTCACCGAGCGGCAACGCCTACTCCGGCCTGACCAACCGCGGCGCAGCGTTTGGTGAGTTTGTCCAGCCCATTGACCGGCTGATGCTTCGTCTTTAGCTGATCTTATGAACCAGAAACAGAAAGGGATCATGGGTAAAGTTTAAAAGCTGAGCTTATCAGGCAGGCCAAGGAAATATATGACAGTAAAGACAACATGAAACCTCAGAGTCCCTCTGCCTACAGCTCAGCAGAGACAAACAAAGGGTTGATGGGAAATAAAATGTTTATAAATGTTTCTAACCCCAACTCTTTTTTAGCTGGTTTACTAAATAACTAAAAGCTCTTGGCATTCACAGCTGGGATAAAAAAGATTTAAACGCTTAACAAAACTCATGTTGAATATAAAAAAAGAATAAATCTGTAATAACTTCATACACTGCTTATTTACTCTTTACTCTCAATTGTTTTTGTTTTTGGCTTTACATTTATTTGTGTTTTTGATTCTGTTTTCAAGTTTCTATAAAAAATGTTTGAAAAAAGATTTAATAATATTATCATCACTATTGTTACTATCATTCTTGCTGAAGCAGATGGTTCAGTTAAGATACCTGCTGACTGATTAGTACACCTGTTAGCCTGATCCTCAGGCTGTGGTCTCATGTGTTTCTGGTGCTTGTGTTGTCAGACGTGTCCGGAGAGACCAATCAGAGTGGAGCTCAGTTCCAGGGTCGTCCGGGTGAGGTCTGGTCCCAGTGGCAGAACCAGCACCACGGCCAGCAGGCCGGAGAGCAGCACACACACACCAACCCTGGCCAGACAGAGGTCTTCCAGGTAACACACACACTCCAGGTGACACTCTTGTAACATGTCTGTAACATATCTGTAACACATCCGTAACAATCCTGTAAAAGGGCTGTAACAGGACTGTAACACACCTGTAGAACGCCTGTAACCTACCGTAACACAACTGTAACACACCTGTAGCACACCTGTAACACGTCTGTAACATGCCTGTAACAAGCCTGTAATAGAACTGTAACAGGACTATAACATGCCTGTAGAACACCTGTAACAAGTCTGTAACACGCCCGTAACGAGCCTGTAACCTACTGTAACCGACTGTAACAGACCTGTAGCACACTTGCAACACGTCTGTAACATGCACGTAACAAGCCTGTAACACACCTATAACAGACCTGTAACAAGCCTGTAACACGCCTGTTGCACATCTGTAACACAGCTGTAATACACCTGTAACAAACCTGTAGCACACCTGTAACACCAGTAACCTGCGTATAACACACTTGTAACAGGCCTGAAACACACCTTAAACATGCCTGTAACAGGCCTGTAACACACCTTTAACATGCCTGTAACAGGTCTTTATCACACCCATAACAGGCCTGTAACAAGCCTGTAATATGTCTGTAACATGCCTGTTACACACCTATGATATGTGTGTAACAGGTCTTTATCACACCCATAACAAGAATGTAACATGCCTGTAATGTCTGTGATACGCCCGTAACGCATCTGTAACACACCAATTACATGCCTGTAACACACCTAAAACATGCCTCTAACAGGCCTGTAACACACCTAAAACATGCCTCTAACAGGCCTGTAACACACCTAAAACATGCCTCTAACAGGCCTGAAACAGGTCTTTATCACACCCATAACAGGCCTGTAACATGTCTGTAACACACCTGTTACACATCTGTAACATGTCTGTAACAAGCCCGTTGCACATCTGTAACACGCCTGTAGCATGTCTGTAACACGCCCGTTACACGTCTGTAACGTGTCTGTAACATGTCTGTAACAAGGTTGCAATACACCTGTAACAAACCTGTAACACACCAGTAAACTGCCCATGACACACCTGAAACAAGCATGTAACATGCCAATAACACTCCTGTGTTACACGTCACCTGTCCCGTCTCCACTGGAGCTGTGACTGACGGCTGTGATCAGAGAGTTTCTGTTTCATCATCGTTCAGGACTCCTGTGGATCCTGATAAAGGATTTAAATAGATTTTTGAAAAATTAGGCTTTAAAGGCCTTAAAAAGCTTAAAAAATCCTTGAAAAGCGTCAAAAAGCTGAACAAAGCCTGATTTCTGGTCTTTGTGGTAAATACTCTCCCTCTCACTGTCTTAGTCTTTTTCAAACATTGACTTTTTTTAAAACTTGATCTTCTGCCCCTCAGTGTGGATGGCTGAGGTGAACCACGTTTTTATCCATCCTGTTTGTGTTTATCTCCTCTCTCTGACCGATGGTCCCTCTCTCTGCAGGACATGTTACCCATGGCGGGAGATCCCACCCAGGGGACGGCTAACTACAACATCGAGGACTTTGCCGACCTGGGCATGTTCCCGCCCTTCTCTGAGTAACCCTCCTCAGGACTGACTGCCATCTCCCTCCTCGTCTTCGTTTGTAAATTACTTCACGACCCCAGACTCTGGGCGTCACTCCTCATCTGCACTCCATCAAACTCATCCGACCACGAGGCTGCCAGTGAACACGAGGCCCCGCAGAAATAAACCCGCCGCCATGTTGACGGGACGACGGCGACATCAGAGAGACTGTGGACCAGCAGGGGGCGCTGCAGTCCTGACCTGCTGATCCTCACACCTGCACGGACGAAGGTGACCACGAGAGACTGTACTGAGGCTGGACGCCATCATGCCATCACACCCAGACCTGCTGATCCAGGCTGGACACAGTCTAAGCTCCTCCCGCCCTGCTCACGTCTTCATTCAGAGCGATGGTGAGGGTGTGAGACCTGCTCAGATCAAACTTCATGGTCACCTCAGTGAATCTGAATCACAGCTCAGAGTTCTGATGAAGTGAGGAGAAGAGTTCAGCATCACAGTTTGACCGCCCAGAAGTGAAACCAGGAAAACTCCTCATTTTAATGAACATAAAGTTTAAATCAGACTGAAGCAGTTTAATAAAACATGATGACCCTCAGCAGCTCTGCAGGACGTCTGTGGTCGCCTGTGTCAAAGTGTCGTTTTGATTTCTGAGCGATTTGAAGATCGGAGACTCGGTCTGAGAAAATAATTTATTTACACAAACTGTTGAATGAGGAGGATCAACGGAACATTTGAGTTTAGTTTTGCATTTACAGTGACATGAGCACATCTGACATTAAAGATTTAAATAAAGCAGAATCATAACAAACAGTCAGAGCAGAGACAGGTCAGAGCAGGGACGGTGAAAAAGAGCCCTTTCAAAATAAAACTTGTGCTTTTATTTTGAAAAACTTTAACAAACACAGCAGGTTTTTTTTTGTCCTGCTGAGTTTTCTGAGTCACAGGTGGAAAATAAAGATTAGACTCTCAAGGTCACAGGGCTTTGACCTTTCAGCTGACACTGAGCAGGAGGCGGGCACACCAGCCAGCCAATCACAGGGCCGCAAAGAGAGACAGACCACCATTCACACTCCCATATAAGGGCGGTGTAGAGTCACCACCTGATGAGAAAGAAAACACGGCTGACTCACCTGGTCACACCTGGTAACACCTGATTACACCTGGTCTCACCTGGTCACACCTGGTGACACCTGGTAACACCTGGTCTCACCTGGTAACACCTGGTAACACCTGGTCTCACCTGGTGACACCTGGTCTCACCTGGACACACCTGAGGACTTAAAGCAGGTGAACGACAGAGAGCCTGAATCTGCAGGGAAGAGGACAGAGAGAGCTTCAGGCTGAGCCAGTACAAGTCTACACCTGGTCACCCCGGATCACACCTGGTCACACTTGGTCACACCTGGTCTCACCTGGTTTCACCTGGTCTCACCCGGTCACACCCGGTCACACTTGGTCACACCTGGTCTCACCTGGTCACACCTGGTCTCACCTGGTCACACGTGGTCTCACCGGATCACACCTGGTCCCACCTGGTCTCACCTGGACACACACGGTCACACTTGGTCAAAGGTCACACCCGGTCTCACCTGGTCTCACCTGCAGCGATCCCCTCTCCACTAGCGCCCCTCATGCTGAAGGTCGTTGACGGTGTCGGCCTCCTCTGTCGTCCTGTTATTCGTCCGTCCGTCCGTCTGTCCGTTGTCACGTCCGCAGTCAGAAAAGTGAGTCGGTCAAACGGGGTCTGAGTGTAAATAAAACCAGAACTCATCGGACATTTGCTAAGCTAAAGCTCAAAGTGCACTTCTTTTAGCTAACTCATCCTCCTGACCTCTGTAAAGGGTCAAGGTCACGCTGTCTGAGCAAACTGCAGTATTTCTGTGTTTCGGTGTTTTTGGCTCTGCTGCTCGTCTTTCTGACTCTGTCCTCTTCATTTCTACAGAGACTGAAGAATCCTTTTTAGCCGGGAGCTTTTTCATGATAGATTGTATAGAAGGGCAGAAACAACGTCAGAGTCCTTTTGCTAAACTTTGAAATCAGTGTTTTTGTAAATAATGTGATTTTTATGTCCACTTGTGTTTCTTTCCAACAGTCATTTTTGGTGTGTGTAAGTTTTCATCGTGCAATGTGAGAACATATTAAAGTATTGGTATTTAGTTAGTCTGTTAATTGTACATTGAGTTTTAGACCTGTATAAACAGCGTAAATGTGACCCACTATTTTTGTGTAACAAACTGTGCTGGTGAAAATAAACGCTAATGAATTATGTGGCTTCAGTGATCATTTACTCTGTCCACAAACAGTTTTTATTTTATTACATGAAATGATTCAGTGGTCATAATAATATGTTTTATTTTTAGGAGCCTCTGGCAGCACTTTAGATTAAATTATTTAGTGCTTTATTAAACCCTGTGGAAGAACTCACTCAGGGAGACTGGGGCTCAGAAGCAGCTCAGTATTACCAGTTTAATAAGTTAACATAAATAAAGATGGAATAACTTGATCTGACTTGATAACAGTGGGAGGAAAGAAACAGGTTTTAAACAGGCATCAGGAGGGAGGGAGTTCCAGATGTGGGAACAGAGTGGCTGAAGCTGGTGGACAAGCAGGTGGGTGGTGCAGTGTGGTGGAGGGACGACCTGAAGGAGGCTGGGCTGAGAGGAGGGAGGAGTCAGTGCAGTTAAAGAACAGCAGTGATTGGTTAATGAAAGCTGTCATCGTTCAACAGCTACACTCACACTTACCGCTCTGGTTCGAGTTTTTGTTTGCATATTTCTTTAATTCTTAAATTGAAGGAGCCCTTGGAGCACTTCCTGGGATTTGTGATGTCATCACTGTACAGGCCCCGCCCACGTGCGTGCTCTCTGCTCGTCACAGGCAGATGCCACGACTGTTTAGAAAAGCCGCCTCTGCAGTAAAGTGTGACACAGGAGGACTTTACATCTAAAGAGGAGTTTATCTGTTAGAGCCACACATGAAGACAGAGTAAGACACTGATCAGTCTGATCGTCATGTGTGTGGTGTGAATTTAAACACAGAAAATTATTCACCACAGATCTACAAACTTTTCCTAGAGGCAGAAATCTGATCAAACATGATCTGACAAAAACAAAGAAGAAGAAGCAGCAACAACCGGAGAACAACAAGGAAGAGGTCACAGGAGGAGGGACTGATGGAGGTCTGGACCATGTTCGACAGAAAAATCTAGAATAAAAGAAAGAAGACTGTGAAAAGACGCATGACGGTTTTTGGTGAATATGTTCATAAATATTGAACAAGTTTTAAGTTTACGATTGTTGGTCCAGCTGATTATAAGGACCAATTCACTCTGAATACCTCAGACCGCAGGATAATCTTGTAAAACAGAGCATAATCTGACAGGATAATCTTGTAAAACAGCATAATCTGACAGGACAATCTTGTAAAACAGAATATAATCTAACAGAACAATCTTGTAAAACAGAATATAATCTAACAGGATAATCTTGCAAAATAGAAGATAATCCTACAGGATAATCTGACAGGATAATCTTGTAAAATAGCAGATAATTCTACAGGATAATCTGACAGGATAGTCTTTAAGGATAATCTTGTAAAACAGAATATAATCTGACAGGATAATCTTGTAAAACAGAAAATAATCTGACAGGATAATCTTGTAAAACAGAATATAATCTAACAGGATAATCTTGCAAAATACAAGATAATCCTACAGGATAATCTGACAGGATAATCTTATAAAACGAGATAATCTGGAGTTTGCAATTCTTGATCAGGACAGAAATAGCCCAACAATCCTTATGTGTGTACCCTCCAATACCTCTACTCTCCCATTCTGCTGTTTGGGCAGCCAATCAAAGCAGATCTCATTATCTCAGATCAGAGTGTTCCCAAAGGGGAGGAGAGAAGAACTGCGTCATGGATTTGGTCAGGGGTGTAAATAGCAGTGTGTCTATCTATCTATCTATCTATCTATCTATCTATCTATCTATCTATCTATCTATCTATCTATCTATCTATCTATCTATCTATCTATCTACGTGTGTGTGTGTGTGTGTGTGTGTGTGTGTGTGTGTGTGTGTGTGTGTGTGTGTGTGTGTGTGTGTGTGTTTGTGTGTAAAGACTTGTTTGAATCTGGATCTGGACAGACCAAGACAGACACCAATATCTGAGAAGTAACATTAATTATTATTGACACTATTAAGATTACTATTATTAAGATTAATCTGTGTGAAAATATTTTAAGACAAATTTACTGGAATCAAAATCCAACTTTTACAGACATGAAAAAAACAATTTGAGTACATTTTATAAACGAAAAACAGTATACTGGAAAAAATCGAAATACAGGGGAAAGGGACAAAAGTGCCAGGGGTTTGATTGAAGCTAATAAAATTCATGTGCCATAAATAAACAAGAAAAATGAGTACACAGATAGATAGATAGATAGATAGATAGATAGATAGATAGATAGATAGATAGATAGATAGATAGATAGATAGATAGATAGATAGATCAACTTTATTGTCCCTTGAAGGAAATTTGTCTTAGACAGCAGTACTACTGGCCATGGATGTGATTATAAATAACAAAAATACTAGACAATAGACATATAGCAAGTGAAAGCATGAAATTAAAGCATAGTTTTAACCTATAAAGCATTTAGGTCCACTACACTTTTCTGAATCTACAAAGTTTTTACCCGAAGAGAGTCTGAAGTTTGGAGACAAAGTCAAGTTTGTCTTTAGAGGCACCGAATCAGGTTTGTTTTTTACAACCACATCCCTGTGAATATAGAACTTCAACAAAATGAGACTCACAGCAAAAATGACACAATAAAATACGCATAGAAAAAAGGATATAGAATAAAGTAAACAGGGAGTAGTGTCCCCATGGAGAGAACTGTCCAAAACATTAGACCATGAAGTGACAGTGTTAAAGTCCAGTCCATCCTCAGGTTATGGGAGGTGTGTGAGGAACTCGTGTTAGAAATAAAAACATCACCTACAGCTTCTGCTTATCCCGGAACATTGGGCTAGATGCGGGGTACATCCTGAACTGACCAGCCAATCACAGGACCACAAACAGAGATGTTCAGCCTAATGAGCATGACTATGGTCTGTGTGAGGAAGCTGGAGTGCAGAGAGAACCTACACATGCACAGGAAACATGACTGACAGCAGGATCAGGCTGTGAGGCTGGAAACTTTCTGTGGCTCATCTCAAATGAACAAATGTTAGAGATGAATGAGACGATTTCATCAGCTCTGGCAGTTTCTTTCTCTTCCTGCAGTCAGTACAGAGTTCAGATGAACAGCTGCTGTCTGTCTCTAACACACAGTAAGAATCTGAGAAATGTGAACATGTTTCAGTTATTTTATTTAATTTGTTATTGTTTGGAATTTCTTCTTTTGTCACCTTGTCTATACTGCCTGTAAAATCCTGTTAAGCCAATGTTTGATAAAAAAAAAAAAAAAAATCTAAATAAACAGGATGAAGACGTCAGAGGCTCCCACAGAGCCGGGATGTGAGCGGATATCCGGTCGGAGCGGAAGTCCATCCCGTAATGGCTGCCCCTGCGCCTCTGCAGTGACAGCCGTGTCCGTGTGGGGCCGTGATGTTTGTCCAGGGTGTGACTGCTGCTCAATAGCTGTGTGCCGTGGACCGTGTGGACGTGGCCTCTCATGCGTGGGTTCACCTGCTTCACCTGCGTCACCTGAGCCGCGAGCGCCGGTGAGCTAGCGAACCTCCTGCTAACGCGTTAGCCGCGGCTCCGGCAGCGGGCTGTGCGATGAGAGCGGCCCGCGGACGCGCGCAGTTCACCGGTGAGCCGTGAGGCGGGAGCCCGCTCAGGCCCGAGGATGAACGGCTTCTCCCTCGGGGAGCTGTGCTGGCTCTTCTGCTGCCCCCCCTGCCCCAGCCGCATCGCCGCCAAGCTGGCCTTCCTCCCCCCGGAGCCCACTTACTCCCTGCACACCGACGCGGACGGCGCGGCCCGCCTGCACCTGACGGAGCGCGCGGACTGGCAGTATTCCCAGCGCGAGCTGGACGCCGTGGAGGTGCTGAGCACCCGGAGCAGCCGCGGGAACCGCGTGGGCTGCATGTTCGTGCGCTGCGCCCCCAACAGCCGCTACACGCTGCTGTTCTCCCACGGGAACGCCGTGGACCTGGGCCAGATGTGCAGCTTCTACATCGGCCTGGGCTCCAGGATCAACTGCAACGTGTTCTCCTACGACTACTCCGGGTACGGCGTGAGCTCCGGGAGGCCGTCAGAGAAGAACCTGTACGCCGACATCGAGGCGGCCTGGCAGGTGCTGAGGAACAAGTGAGTGACCGGAGAGGCGGAACCAGTCTGTGTGTGGACCAGGTCATGTTCTTACCCGGAAGTCTGTGTGTAGACCGGGTCATGTTCTGACCCGGAAGTCTGTGTGTGGACCGAGTCATGTTCTGTCCCTGAAGTCTGTGTATGGACCAGGTCATGATCTGACTTAAGCAGTCCAGAGGATATGTGACAGACCTGCTGGGCCATGGTAGGACCAGGACTCTGGTTGATGTGGTTCCGTATGCCTGCTGTGATGAGCAGCAGCGTTAGGTGTGACGATGTGTCCATCTAAATCACTAATCTTAGCCTCCTGTTTCAGCTCTGCTGTGTTTTAGCCTCACTTCTCTGTAGAGCTTCAGCTCTGCTGTGTTTTAGCCTCACTGCTCTGTAGCACTTCAGTGCTGCTGTGTTTTAGTCTCACTGCTCTGTAGAGCTTCAGCTCTGCTGTGTTTTAGTCTCACTGCTCTGTAGAGCTTCAGCTCTGCTGTGTTTCAGCCTCACTGCTCTGTAGAGCTTCAGCTCTGCTGTGTTTTAGTCTCACTGCTCTGTAGAGCTTCAGCTCTGCTGTGTTTTAGTCTCACTGCTCTGTAGAGCTTCAGCTCTGCTGTGTTTAGCCTCACTGCTCTGTAGAGCTTCAGCGCTGCTCTGTAGAGCTTCAGCGCTGCTCTGTAGAGCTTCAGCTCTGCTGTGTTTTAGCCTCACTGCTCTGTAGAGCTTCAGATCTGCTGTGTTTTAGCCTCACTGCTCTGTAGAGCTTCAGTTCTGCTGTGTTTTAGCCTCACTGCTCTGTAGAGCTTCAGCGCTGCTGTGTTTTAGCCTCACTGCTCTGTAGAGCTTCAGCGCTGCTGTGTTTTAGCCTCGCTGCTGTGTTTTAGCCTCACTGCTCTGTAGAGCTTCAGATCTGCTGTGTTTTAGCCTCACTGCTCTGTAGAGCTTCAGTGCTGCTGTGATGTTAAATAGTGCAGAGAAGGAGGCACACCCTCTGCCTTGTTTTCTGCTCTGTGTTGTGACCTTGAGTCCTCACACACAAAGTTAGTCATGGATATTTTCCTGAGCTTATTCAGGATTCAGAAGCAGCTCTAAAAAGCTACACATTTAGGTTTTAGCTGGTTGATCATTGGTAAGCTTAGCATTAGCTTGTTTGCTAACTCTGTCCTGCACCATGACTGTCACCTCTGCTGACCTCACCTGCCTCGGCTCAGCTGTGTGGACTTTTTCTGTAGAACCAAGAGCTTTTTTAAATGTTTAGGATTCCATATTAACTTACATCAGTACAGTGTAGTGAACTGATTAGTTTATCCACATCAATTCTGGGGTGGATCAATGTTCAACCCCTAATTAATATCCAAAGCTCAAAGGTTTTTTATTATTTTCTTGATGGTCCCCTGTGGTTCAGCTCCATGCTCACAAACTTTGACCCCCGTGCTGCTCTGTGGTTTACTGAGGGATTCCACTGGATGCGTATCCGGTCCTTCTCCGCTCCACTCCGTCATCTGACGTGCATCAACTCCCACTGGATCCGTCTGCGGAAGCATTGCGGCTCCGCCTTGCAGCGGGTCGACGAGCTCATAAAGTATTTTGTGGTTTTGCACCTCCAAAATCAAAAGCTCCTCATCCATGGTGAAGTGGGGTGAGACTGAACTTTTGACACCAGGTCTGTCTCCGCCCTAAATGACGTTTTTCCAGGTACAATACTTTTCCGTTGTTGACACGGTTTATTTTATTTTGAAACATCTACAGATGTTTTATTTTGTTTTTTTGCTCAACTTCCTGTCCCGCACGATATTCTGTGTGCTAAATTGCTGCTCCGCTGGCCTCCGGCATCCGGCAAAAATAGAAGCTCTGCGTATCTGCTCCATCTGCCGGAGGCCAGCGGAGCAGATACACAGCCGTGACGGAGCCGTGCCGCAGCTTGTAGAAGTACACGCATTGCTTATAGTGGAAACGGATCGGCTCCGCTGCCGCAGCGGAGTGGAGACGGACCGGATACGCATGTAGTGGAATTTGCGCTTTAGAAGCCCTCGAGCCTCCTCCCGGTTTGTGTGAGTGAAGCTTCACCAGAGCCAGACTCGATGGGGACTCGCTGACCTGTTAGCTGGTCTGTCTGTGTCCCGCCTGTTTTCAGCCTGCTCTCATTAACAGGGGGTAGAAACAGCTGTGTGACGGTCCAGGGCCGTAAGGAAACATCTGTACTCTGAATCCTGGACCTTTTTTTGTCCGGCTAAGCTAAGTTAGCTTCTCGTTGCTGCACATTGTGAGTATGTTGTGTTTTGTGATGTGTTCACATGGAAATTTAGATTTTGGCTGAACCTTGAATAAATAAAATTAAGTTTGTGTTTTTTTTAGTAATGTGAAATAATGACAGCTGTGTCGTGGAACTAAGGTAAGTTCTTCTGTGTGCAGTAAACTCTTAGAAAGTTTCGTATAAAAACAGGAAATGATTTGTCGGTCTGTCACTGTCTATGATGACTGGCTATCAGTAACATAAGGCTAAGACCGGCCCTCCCTGAGTCTGTTTGTGTTGAAGAATCGAACACCGCCTGCCTCTGTCCTGATTGGCTGTGAGTGACTCTGGCTCGTCGTCTGTTTGTGCAGGTACGGCGTCACACCTGAGAACATCATCCTGTATGGTCAGAGCATCGGCACCGTCCCGACCATCGACCTCGCCTCACGTTACGAATGTGCTGCAGTAATCCTCCATTCACCGCTCATGTCAGGGCTCCGGGTGGCGTTCCCCAACACGAGGAAGACGTACTGCTTCGACGCCTTTCCCAGGTGAGCGTGAGCCCTCAGAGGGGAGGACACATAGGTTTGTCATTTCAGCTACATGATCAACCTGAAGGAGGACAAAGCCAACCAGCCAGGCTCAGAGCCAGCTTTTGCTTTAGCTGTAACTAGGCCTGTCACGATAACAAATTTTGCTGTACGAAAAATTTCCCTAAAATTGTTGCCGATAAACAATATTACTGTCAATGTTATTTTGAAACATCATTTTTTTCATTAATGTAATTATATGTCAAAATTAAGTGTGTACACCATATCAAAAGCAACGCACTTTAATTTCCTAAGAGTATTTAACTGTAATTGAAAGGTCAAGAGCTTTTAAATTAAAAACAAACAATGTAACAAAAAAAGAGGAAAAAAAACATGAAAATGAAATGGACTCTTTTGGGAAATACTGCATGTAAAAAAATCATTATAATCAAAAACAACCAAAAAATAGAACCTGTCTCTGTAAAGAAAAAAAAACAAAAGTCCAATAAAAACACACACAACAATACAAACAATAAATAAAATGGAGTTTATACAGTTCAGGAATTGTTTGTGACATGTACTTTCTCCCAGTCAGTTCGTACTGTCTGTCAAACATTTGTAACATTGCTGGCTTTTAAACCGTATTGAAGGGTTGCATTTCTTTTGCAATGTAGTGAACGACACTGTCTGTGTGCACACCATTTTGCTCTCTTTTATTTATATTTACTTTACGGACCAAACGCCTCAGTAAGCTCTGACTGTCAGGATGAAGGCTCTGCTGCACCTCCTCTTCTTCATCACCACTACTTTCAAACAAATATCGGCTTGTCAGTGTTCATGAGCTTCACCTTGTTCATTCTGTTTAAAACAAAATATTCCCACACTGGGACTGTGGCAGCCGGCTTAGGAACTGTTGCTTCGTGCTAGGGGTGCAACGGTTCAGTTAGCCCACGGTTCGGTTTCGGTTCGTGTTTTGCATTAAGAAAAACAAGAAGTTTGACTTTCCAAAAGACTCCCTTTATTTTGCTTTTAACAAAACTATATTATGACAATGCCTCTTGGTCTTAACTATTATTTGGCTTGAATAAAGTATTATGACATTTATATAAAACACTTCAAATGTAAACATTTTAAATGGTTAGAGTGCCTCTTAGCTCCCTGGCTTGTGTAGTGACTGACTACTGAAATGCAATTTACTATTATAGCATTTTTTTTTGTCCTAAAATAAAGAGTTTTAGTTGTTTTTCCAGCTACAAGCTTGATTAAACAATGGATAAAAGGAGGAGTGATGAGAAAAAGAGAGAGTGCTGGGCGATCGACTGACGTCTCCATAACACACAAAATAAACTATAAACGTGAATGAATCATATGTTTGTATTATGATTTCTGATAAACTTAGTTTATTAACACTGCGCCGAATTTTTGAGTGGATTAATCAGACTAAAATAACAAGTTTACAGGACTTGGAGACTCTGATAATACCGCTGTCCGATCTCATCCGTGAGTATTTGCGCGCTGCTGTATGTTCCTATGAGACAGCGTCAGTCAGTAAACAGTCTGATCCTGTTTGATCTGCCCTCAGACAACCTAAGAAACATCAGAACAGATGACAAAACTAAGCTTTTGCCTTTTTGTCGCCTGTTCAGCGCGCTATGGCTCTGAGATGTTTTTCTCTCCAACAGCGATCTGTGATCGCCAGGGTCGGTGGGAGAGACCCCAGTGAGGGAGAGAGCGTCCGCCTTCAGGTTTATAAGAAATAAAATATAGCCGTCATTACTTTAATAAGAGCTCACTCGAGGTGAGCTGCTGTAACATCAGGTTCTACATTACGGGAACAAACTTTTCCAGCATTGTGAAGCTCACTTTTGCTCTGTGTTTGTTGTCTCTCAGCACACCGTGCTGTGCTGTTGTCATTTCTGTCAAACTGAGCATGCGCGTCACTTCTGCAGTCTGGGACGTTTTCTCTCCCTCGTCATTATAATCCATAAGGAAACCGAAATGTTCCCACACCGCAGACTGAACAAAGCCAGTGCTTCTTCAAACTCCGGTCTCTCCACCTCTCCGCTCGCCATAACTTTTCTTAGAGTTTTTCTCCGTCTTCGTCTCAGTTTTTGTGAGGCCCAGCTGAGCATAGACATTATGGAGCCGAGCTCCAGAGTAAGAGACGCCGCCCACTCAGCCATGTGCTCGGCTCCTATTACACAGTAGCGATTGGATATTTACTAGCGGGGCGGGGTTTTGTACAGAGCTGTGCGAGGAGGGAGGGCTTGTCAGCAGAGCCAAAGAGCAGAGCAGTCGCTGGCAAGAGAAAGCCGTCTCACAGCTGTAAGAAATGAATTAATTGCAAAACCGAAAAAGCGCGCTTCATAAAGGCGAATTGAGCCGTGCAGGGCGAACCGTACGGTTCGGTTTTAAACCGTAAACCGTTGCACCCCTACTTCGTGCCATCATTCATATCAGTGTTTGTTTCCTTGTTACTCCTCACGACGCTCACTTCAGCTCTCTGTGTGTGAGCGGCAAAGATTGAATGAACGACAGATGCATCACTAACCCTAACCCCCGCTCATTCAGCTGTAGAACCAACGTGCCCAGGCGTTGAGAAAGATGGACAGAGTGAGCCATCTTCTCATCCAGCCTGTTTGGTAGTAAGAGAGGAGGGAAACAAACACACATGCACGTCAATTTATCGAGACCAGCAAACTTACTGAGGACGTTTTTATTTATCGTTCGGTTAATTGATTTATTGATTATCGCGACAGGCCTAGCTGTAACAATAAACACTTTTTATAAAGTCATTTTGAAAACAAGATGTCCAATGCTACATGTCCTGCTACTTCGAGTGACACGCCAACATTTTTTTCCTTTCTGTGTCCTGCCTCACTCGTGACAAACAGAAACCTTTCTTGGACTGTCAGCGGAGTAACAAAGAAGAGACGAGCAGAGCCCAACACTAGTTAGCTTAGCTCAAACACTGTGTCAGTGGGAAGTGTTAGCCTGCCTCTGCCTACTGTCATCAGATAAACCCTTCAGCAACTTTATACAGTCCTGTGTGTTTTACCATGTTACATTGAGTAATCTTCTACCATTACATTATCTTCTCGTCGTAACAGAGGCTTTGTGTCTGTGGTGCTTTTGCCCTGCAGATGTGACGTACGCGAGCGATACAGGTCTTTTGAATGGCTCCTTTACATTTTTGCAGGTAGTTTTCATTTAAGAACGGTTCACAAATGAGCTGCCTACTCACAACTGCAAATCAGTTCTCTTCGTTCACTTTAAACAGCTGTTCAAAAGACTCTGCTTGTTTTTTTACATCCCATCTCAAGCACAAACCACCACAGAAGAATGTCAACAAAACAAAATGGTAAATGGACTTGAGCTTATATAGCACTTTTCTAGTCTTTGACTACTCAAAGCTGCTTTACTCTGCAGGTCACACTTACCCATTCACACCCATTCACCCTCACATTCACTCACTGATGGTTCAGAGTCTCTATGTTAGTTATCCATCAGTATCTCTAACACATTCACGCCCTTTGATGCCCATTTACACACCACTGATGCAGCAGTGGGAGCAACTTGGGGTAAAAGGTCTTGCCCAAGGACACATCACCATATGTTGCGTTGAGCTGGGCTTGAACCTGCAACCTCCCGATCACCAGCAACACCTCTGTGCAGAATTAGATGACGATAATGCCGAGGAGAAGAGGGTGATATGATGATGGTGGAAGATCACGTAACATAACACAGTAAAAACACAAGCACACAGGACAGTTTAAAGTTGCTGAAGAGTTAAGTAATGACTGTGGGCAGAGGCAGGCTAACACTTCCCAATGAGTCCCAGTGCTTGAGCTAAGCTTATTAGTGATGGGTGAGTTTTGCCCGTCTCTTCCTTGTTTCTGCTTGCCTGTCTTGGACTCTGGAGTGAGGCAAGACACAAAGAAAAAAAATTGGCATACCCCTTTAAAATCATGAAAAGACACTCACTCTGTCCATGCTTCCCTGGAGACACCACTGTCTGCATAGACGTCTGAGTCCACCAGCGACGTCACGTACTGTCAGCATGATCACCTGAGCTTTCTCACCACTTAGTTTGTCATATTTAATCATACACACTAAGTTCATACTAAAGAAACAAGGAAACAGGACTTTTCAGGCTGTGCTGTGTTCATAGAGCGAGGCACAGTCTGTCTTGATCATATATATCTGTCATCACTGAAAATCAGTAAATACACTGACCGATAGTGATGTCCATGAGTATAAAACACAGCTGCCTGTTCAATGTGGAGGAAGAACCAGGCGGATGATCAGCAGGATGAGAAAAAAGAGCTAAAACCAAAAACTCTGAGCACTGTTCAAACCAAAATCCTCTGTTCCTGTGCTTTTATGAGTTTGACTGCTTTACCAAAGAATGTGTAGCGAATATTTTCTGGATATTATTGGATATTAATTAAAGAAATTAGTATTCATTTCATAACCAGTTTTGCTCTCGTTAATTAAAGGGGCACCATCCTTTTTATACAAAAAAGGCAAAATTAACTTAATTAGCTGATGTATTAATTATTTCATTTAAATTAGATAAATCGATTAAGTCAAACTTATCAATTTAATCAGTTAAGTCAAACTTCATCAGTTTAATCAATCTCAAGTCTAAAGACAGAACTCTCATGCAGTGATGTCAATCTTCCAAATAGAATACCAACAGACAGAATTTTAATATAAGGGTGATTTATTAAAATGAATATATAAGACAAAATAAAAAAAAAACACTTAAGAAGGAATAAATGTCAGAGTTATTCTGATCAATGATGCTGTCAATCAGGAAAGAAGATATGAACCCTCAAGAAGAATTTAAGTATATGGAGTGGTTATAGAGGACTGATTTAACGAATTAACCTACTTGTAAAAGGTTGAATAAAGGGGAAATTATTGGAGAATTAAACCAAGACACTCTCAAGCCCATCTGAAGGAATACAGAACCGCGCCTTACTTTGTGCAGCTTATGATCGGATCTCAAGCTGGTCCTGAGCTACTGGAGAGCCTGGAGGACTGTTCCGGTTTTGAGCCGTCCCAGTAGTCCCAGAGGTTGAAGTCCACACTCTATCCAGCGCGATGGATCCAGGGAGGATGTTCCGATGTGTTGGTCCCAGGTTTCCCGGAAGAAAAGTACCGTCTTAGATTTGACTGGCAGGTTCTGATTGAGGTGAAGCTGGAGCTTAGAGCGTTGGTGTCTCGATTGTATAAAAATTGATTTGTAACTAATTCCAAAAATCAAGAATTCGTTGGCCAGACGAATACTATTCTGAAATTAATAACGAAAGTCCATTTACTATGAAGTAAATCTTTGAAGTCTTATAGCTTTCTGGCTTATAAAGAAAATCGGCAGGCGTGTCACAAACTTAGACAAAAAGGAAGAATAAACATGGGAGCTGAATAGACGTGAAAGTCAAAGAAGTTTGATGAAGAGAGGAAGAAGAAGAAGAGAGCGAGCAGAGCACGTGTCTCTCTGGTTTTAAGCTACTCGCAGGGGGACGGCCTTTAGATGAGTAACAAAACTTTATCAACTTATATTTGGCCAAAATAAAGTTGTATTTTGATTAAACATCCAATATAAGCACTCCAACTGGATAGGAAATCTCATGGTGATCAATTTGATACCAAATACTAAATATCTAAACAATAAGAAAGAACTTTTCAGAACTTTGGCATTTTCAGAGCTAAAAACGCACAAGTCACGTCATTAGAAAGCATTTGTCATGACAGGATAAATATCACATTGTTAGATGTGTCCATTGTTTCATTTGAAGAGTTTAAAAGGCTTGTGGTTTTATGGACATCTGGAAGAGCAGATGAGGAGTTCGAATAGCCAGGGAGGTCAAAGGTCAACTTAGGTGCCACCTAAGAATTATTTATGACTTGGGAAGGAACTGTCCTAGGACACACTATTAGGCCTCAGCCAATCACTGCTTAAGTAGAAAGTCCAGAATAGTAAACACATCAGATGCAGATGTCTGCTCATGGTAGTTTGCAGGAATTAAAGGCAGACTAGGTGGCGCCACATGTCTGTAGGAGAGTTACAACCATGGTCCATGAAGGCACAGTCAGGGAGGAATGAAGTGTTTTTGTTTTTAGAGTTTCTACAGTTTATAAAGTTTTCATCTTGCTACAAATGAATAAACGGAGTGAAATGGCAGAGGCCAAAACCTGTTGTTTTGTTAAGGATGTGCTGCAGATAAACTCAATATTCAACCAGATTCTGTGAGTCAGAGTCTGACTTTGCTCATGAGGTGTTTTTTTTAATTCAGCTTGTTTTATTTCAGTGTTATCAGTGTGTGATGGAGGATAAAGAATCTGCAGGCACAGATAACCCAGTGATAAGACTGAGCAAGTTCAGGCAGCAAATGAAAGCTCCACAAATGTGAAGCTAAAATCTACACCTAGTACAGGTGCTGATT
This sequence comes from Scarus forsteni, assembly GCA_036419115.1. Lineage (NCBI taxonomy): Eukaryota > Metazoa > Chordata > Actinopteri > Labriformes > Labridae > Scarus > Scarus forsteni. The sequence continues at coordinate 4,466,426 of JAZDUH010000190.1, forward strand.
AGGCCTGTCACGATAACAAATTCTGCAGAACAATAATTGTTCAAAAATTATTGCTGATAAACAATATTATTGTCATTATTGTTTTGAAACATCATTTTTTTAAGTAATGTAATTATAATATATGTCATAGTAAAGTGAGTACACCATATCAAAAGCAATCTTTAATTTCTTAAGAGTATTTAACTGTAGATGGAAGGTCAAGAGTTTTTGAATAAAATAAATTAATCAAACAAAAAAGAGAAAAACCCAATGAAAATGAAATGGACTCTCCGGAAAAATTGCATGTCAATAAAAATCATGATAACCAAAGACGATAAGAAACAGACCCTGTCTCGAAAGAAAAAAACAAAAACTTTAATAAAAACACACACAACAATAAAAACAATAAATAAAACTGAGTTTATACATTTCCTGAATTGTTTGCGAAATGTACGTTCTCCCAGTAAGTGTTCTCCCTGACATGTTGGCTGTTCAACCATATTGAAGGGCTGCATTTCTTTTGCAATGTGAGCGTGCACTATTTTGCTCTGTTTTATTTATATTTACTCGACCAAACATCTCAGTCAGCGCTGACTGTCAGGATGAAGGCTGCACCTCCCCTTCTTCGTCAGCACTAATTTCAAAATCATACAAAGTATCATCGATTTCGTGCCTTCATTCATACTAGTTTGTTTCCTCCACACGACACTCACTCGCGTACATGTGAGAGGCCCCGCCTCCCCCCACAAACATTGAATGACTAACAGATGGCTCACTCTGCTCACTCCGCTATAAAACCAACGCACCCAGGTGTTGGGACAGACGGACAGAGTGATCCCAGTTCCTGCAGAACCTCACAGCTCTCTCTCTCTTATCCCTCCACAGCATAGACAAGGTGTCCAAGGTGGCGTCCCCGGTGCTGGTGATCCACGGGACGGAGGACGAGGTGATCGACTTTTCTCACGGCCTGGCCATGTACGAGCGCTGCCCCTGTGCTGTGGAGCCGCTGTGGGTGGAGGGAGCCGGCCACAACGACATCGAGCTGTACGCCCAGTATCTGGAGAGACTCAAGCAGTTCATCTCCTTTGAGCTTCAGACCTCCTGAGGTCCGCCTCCACCGCCTGACGCTCCTGTCCAAGCATTCTAGCATGAAAGCAGTAAACTGAGCACAGGGTTCAGCCCTGGCAGCCATCTTAAGACAGACGTGGACTGGAGGAGGCTGACTGTGGTGCAGCTGAAGGAGGACCGGTGTGGGTGGACCTGCCTGGTCCTTCTGACACACTCACCTTCTGTTGGATCACTGGAGCTGGATTCTTTTGTATTCCTTTTTACAGCTGTCAACTGCTCTCTGTGATCCAGATGCTTTTTTAATTATTCTTTTTTATTTTAAGTTACGATTCAGGATCAATTTGACATTTGCACTGTCCATGTGCAGATACTTCAGGTATTTTTGTTGTCTTCGTTTATGTTGATGTCAGATTATCACATTTCATGTTTTTGTGTACAGGTCGTTGGTTTGTTTGCAGGGGTGTCCAAACTTTGGCAAAAATCAGAAAACCCAAAGATTTTGGTGTTTTCACATGAGGAGGAGCCCCCCACCTGTCCACATCACACAGGTGTCCTCATCACCTCTGGTTCATTAGACCAGGTTAGCCTGAATGTTCAGGTGTGTGCTGCTGCAGATGGGCCGCCTTCACTCTGCAGTATTAAAGTACAGCTGAAAACACAAACAGTGTCTGTTATTGAAAACTGTGATGTCACCTTTACATCAACTTTCCCACAGCGAGCTGCTTTGCATTGACACTGTAGTCTGCGTTTTGGTCTGCAGAGGGCACTAACGTCACTACAGACCAATAAAAATGAGCTAAAAATTCCAATGACTGAGCACAGTCACTGATAAATCCTGTTCCTCTGGCTCAGTTTGGCTTCTTGAAACAAAGCAGCACACCGTTTGTGTTTTCACCTCTAACTCCTTCGGTGAGGCAGACATGGTGGCCCCATCTCCAGCAGTATGAGCCCTCTTTCACAGATGTAGAGCTCATCTCTGTCACTGTAGCTGTTGCTCAGGCAGATGCCACATCCCTCAAACCCACACGATCAGAGAAGAAGTCCAATCAGGGCCCGTACAGGTCAGGAGGAGACTCTGCTGCTGATGTCCTCAGCAGTGGAAAAGAATTCATGGTGTGATTCCTCTGTGATGATTCAGTGGGTAGAAGAGAACATTCATTGGATAGAAGAGAACATTCAGTGGTTAGAAGAGAACATTCAGCGGGTAGATGAAAACATTCAGTGGATAGAAGAGAACGTTCAGTGGGTAAAAGAGAACATTCAGTGGGTAGAAGAGAACATTCAGTGGGTAGATGAAAACGTTCAGTGGATAGAAGAGAACATTCAGATGATACAAGAGAACATTCAGTGGATAGAAGAGAACATTCAGTGGATAGAAGAGAACATTCACATGATACAAGAGAACATTCAGATGATACCAGAGAACATTCAGTGGATAGAAGATAACATTCAGTGGGTAGAGGAGAACAGTGGAGATGAAAACATTCAGTGGATAGAAGAAAACATTCAGTGGACAGAAGAAAACATTCAGTGGAGATGAAAACATTCAGTGGATAGAAGAGAACATTCAGTGGATAGATGAGAACATTCACTGGAGATGAAAACATTCATTGGGTATAAGAGAACATTCAGTGGATAGATGAAAACATTCAGTGGGTAGAAGAGAACTTTCAGTGGGTAGAAGAGAACATTCAGTGGATAGATGAAAACATTCAGTGGGTAGAAGAGAACGTTCAGTGGATAGATGAAAACATTCAGTGCATAGAAGAGAACATTCAGAGGATAGAAGAGAACATTCAGCGGATAGAAGAGAACATTCAGTGGATAGAAGAGAACATTCAGTGGGTAGAAAAGAACATTCACTGGGTAGAAGACAACATTCAGTGGGTAGAAGAGAACATTCAGTGGGTAGAAAAGAACATTCAGTGGGTAGAAGAGAACATTCAGTGGGTAGAAAAGAAAATTCATTGGATAGAAGAGAACATTCAGTGGATAGAGAACATTCAGTGGGTAGAAAAGAAAATTCAGTGGATAGAAGAGAACATTCAGTGGGTAGAAGAAAACATTCAGTGGATAGAAGAGAACATTCAGTGGATAGAGAACATTCACTGGATAGAAGAGAACATTCATTGGGTAGAAGAGAACATTCAGTGGAAATAAAAACATTCTGCAGTCATTTCAGACCAGCCTCTGTGGTCTTAAACATGGCGCTGTGAGGCTGTTCTGACTGAATCTGCCAGAGCAATAGCTGAACATTCAGACATGTTTTTAGAAACTGGCCAATGAAACATGGTCCATGGGCTGCAGCTGGTCCACAGGCCTCAGTTTGGACACCCCTGTGTTTGAGCTCCACTCACTGGTGCACATCTGGTGGTTGTAGCTGATCCTTGTCGTCTTGATGCCTGTTTGTCTCTCATGAACGCTGTGGTCTGATAAATCAGGAAGACTCAAATCCTTCAGTCCATCTGAAATGTGATGTCAGGGCACAGGCCGTTAGGGCTGAGCTTTAAAAAACAGATTCATAAACTGTTTCCACTCAGACAGAAACAACGGCCAGCTTCACCCTCATAGAGCGGAGCAGTGGTGTTAGCATGTTTTAGTTCTCTGTAAAGGTGGAGAGATGATCATAAGACAAATGAACACCTGCATACAAGCTCTAGTGTTTGTTTTCTATGACATGACACTGAAATGGCCTCAGCTGTTTATTAAAGTCTACCATAGATCCTAAACAGAATCGTCTCTGGTCACGATAACTACAGCTCCAGTTTGACCAGGTGAGGCTAAAGATAGGCATGGACTGAACGACCTTTACCTCAGTCATGGTTATCAGCTGACTCACTGCGACTGAACCGTTTATGACCGAAGAAAAGTGCTGAGCTCAGAGCTGTTCAAATGTCTCAGTCCGTCTGGGAAAGAGCCTGTAGAAAGTGTTGAGGGAATATCCGGCGGGTGATTGGACAATCAGTCTGTCAGTCAACATTCATAAAGGCCAAATAGATGAGCAAAAATTTAGAAGTACCAGGCAGTAATAAAGATGAAGAATTTTGTTTTTCAGTGGAGAAGTGTGAGATCTGATCAAACTGAGCCAGTATCACCTCCACAGAGTCTACCTGTGGAGTCAGACTCACCTGTGTGAGAGAGAGGCAGGTATCAGGACCTTGTGTTGATGTTGGAAAAGACTTGACTCTGTTTTCAGTCTGTGCCACAGACTGGAGCAGCTGCTGCTTTTTTACAGACTGAATCTCTGTTTTTCATACTCGGATCGAAGCCTTATGTTTACAGACATGTCAGCCAGTCCTGCAGACCACAGCGGGGCCTCGTGCTCCTCAGGAGGACTGGACTCTGCTGCTACTCTCTGGACTCAGTCACTGTGACGGACAGACAGACAGACACTAATGTGACTGCTCATCACCCCACGCCCAGGTCACCATGTCAGGACATTCACAGAGCTGTAGTATAGTGCTCAGACTTGACCCTTAGACATGGCGGACCACACTGCAAGGCCACAGAGAAGAGAGCTGGATGCTGACGCTGTCTAATGGACGCTGCCATAGTCATCCTAACCCAGCTTTAGCTCCGCCCACTCACAGACAGAGAGGCGGGACTTAAGCCCATCTGACCAATAGCATCACTGCAGTGAGAGCACGTAGACATGTCATAGTTAAAGACTGAAGCTGATCCTGAAGCAGGCTGTTCATTTATTTCCTATTGAGCCGACCATGTCACCTGTTGTCAAGCCCCGCCCTCTCCAGTATGGTTTCACTTTCAGACGGAGAGCAGGTCCAGAGCTCGGTGCTTCTCCCACATCTGTGTGGTTCTGTTCTGGTTTGAAGTTTGTCTTTGCTCTGATTGGTTGACTCGCTGTGCCACACGCTGTGTGTTAAAGGGCTGAAGGGGGCGACGGTGAGCCCCTGTTCGAACAAGGTGTGGACATCAGGTCTGGGCCTCAGGTCCTTGTGATGATGCTGCAGGTGCACAGGTGTAACGTATGCTGAATGGGTTTGAAACCAAAGGCCTCAAACAGAAACGTAGTCCAGCCCTGACCTGTCCGCTGAGGTCACCCACAGCACTATGCCGCCTACAGCTCTGCGTTAGCTCAGAGTTCTTGCAGACATGCCAGCAGCAGTTGGTCAGGGTTTATGTGGACGTGGCACCAGCAATCCGTTGGAATTCATGTGAATGTGGCAGTAGCAGCCGGTTGGAGTTCTTGCGGACATGGCACCAGCAGTTGGTCAGAGTGGATGTGTCATTAACAGTCAATCGGAGACCATGTGGATGTGCCAGCAGCGGTCTGTTAAAATTCACATGAACGTGGCAGCAGCAGTCAGTTGGAGTTTGTGTGGATGTGCCAGTAGCAGTTGGCCAGAGTTCACGTGAACGTGGCAGCAGTAGTTGGTCAGAGTTCTTGTGGACGTGCCAGCAGCAGTTGGTCAGAGTTCTTGTGGATGTGGCAGCAGCAATTGGTTGAAATACACATGAATGTGGCAGCAGCAGTAGGTTGGAGTTCACGTGGACGTGGCAGCAGCAGTCGGTCAGAGTTCTTGTGGAAGTGGCAGCAGCAGTCGGTCAGAGTTCTTGTGGACGTGCCAGCAGCAGTCGGTCAGAGTTCTTGTGGATGTGGCAGCAGCAATTGGTTGAAATTCACATGAATGTGGCAGCAGCAGTAGGTTGGAGTTCACGTGGACGTGGCAGCAGCAGTCAGTCAGAGTTCACGTGGACGTGGCAGCAGCAGGTCAGTCAGAGTTCACGTGAAGGAGGCAGCAGCAGTCAGTTGGTCCTTGTTAGCATCCGCTGAGTCTGGAATAAGAGGTGTCGGCACATCCCTCGTAGTAAGCAGTCAGAGTCTTGGTTGTCCTGGTAGCGTGGCAGGTAGTGCTTCTTTTGCATGTTCTCCTTGTGCATGTGTGGATTTTCTCTGAGTACACTAAATCGCCCTTTAGGTGTGAATGAGTATGAATGGTTGTCTGTCTCTCTATACCGCCCCTGTGATTGTCCAGGTGTCCCCTGCCCCTCCATAGTCTCAACCCCCTGACCTCAAAGTGGTGTAGATGACAGACTGACGACCTTCAGCGTGACCTTGGCTGCGATCAGGGTCGTCCTCTTGGTGTTTAGGAGAGCAGCTGTGGCAACAAACGTCACACCTTCCTGACCAATGAGAGGAAACAGACTGAATATTCTGGAAACAAAAACACACCTGACTACAGGTGAGCTGCTGAGAGGGGGCGTGTCCTCTAAGGTGGTGTTTGATTGGTCGATGTGATGCTGTGAAGTGATTGGTCCGTTGGTTTAATGTGTTCTTGAGCTTTTGTTGGACGAAGGCTCTGAATCATTCTGAGATTCTCTCTCATTGGAGGACATGAAGCCCCTTCTTCTTCTTCTTCTTCTTAAATGTTGATTATTGCATTTGTACGATTTTATGACCCAAACGTCTCCTCAGAGCAGGTTTGTATTATAAATCTTTGTAATGTTAAATTGAACATCCTCGCTCTGCGTAGGAGTCCAACTTGAGTCGGTTTAATCACTGGAAATGAGAATGCTAATAAAGGCAAATGAAGCTCGATGAGTCTGATCATGTGTGAAACTCTAAAGAAGCCTTAACGTGATGTTGTATCATGGAGGCGCGACAGTGGATGATTTAACCATGGAATAAAGTGAGTAGAAAACAGTGTGTGGCCTGGTTTTTGTTCTGTAACAGATAAAAGGAAACAAGATGGATTTACACAAAGAAGAGCTGAATCCCCATTTCTGTGTAGACTTTGGCTTTGAAGGCTGTGGTCGAAAACTTTAACTGATGAACAGCCTACTTCAATTTAATGCTTCTTTTTCTAATGGCTTCATTTTTTTGTCTCACTCCCATTTCCTCTTTTTGAAGCTCTCCTGAGAACTTTCTCAGGATCCAACAGTGCAAAATGTCAATTATTGCCATTTTTCAACTGGTGTTAAAACTCTGATCAGGAGTGTGTTATGACGGTAACTTTGTCAAAGAACTATTGCTTCTACAAAACCCAAAACCAGTGAAGTTGGCACGTTGTGTAAATCGTAAATAAAAACAGAATACGTTGATTTGTAAATCCTTTTCAACTTATATCTAATTGAATACACAGCAAAGACAAGATATTTAATGTTCGAACTGAGAAACTTTATTTTCTTTTGCAAATAATCAACTTAGAATTTAATGGCAGCAACACATTGCAAAAAAGTTGTCACAGGGTCATTTTTACCACTGTGTTACATCGCCTTTCCTTTTAACAACACTCAGTAAACGTTTGGGAACTGAGGAGACCAATTTTTGAAGCTTTTCAGGTGGAATTCTTTCCCATTCTTGCTTGATGTACAGCTTAAGTTGTTCAACAGTCTGGGGTCTCCGTTGTTGTATTTTACGCTTCATAATGCGCCACACATTTTCAATGGGGGACAGGCCTGGACTACAGGCAGGCCAGTCTAGTACCCGTACTCTTACTACGAAGCCACGCTGTTGTAACACGTGCAGAATGTGGCTTGGCATTGTCTTGCTGAAATAAGCAGGGGCGTCCATGAAAAAGACGTTGCTTGGATGGCAACATGTGTTGCTCCAAAACCTGTATGTACCTTTCAGCATTAATGGTGCCTTCACAGATGTGTAAGTTACCCATGCCTTGGGCACTAATACACCCCCATACCATCACAGATGCTGGCTTTTGAACTTTGCGCCTATAACAGTCCGGATGCTTCTTTTCCTCTTTGGTCCGGAGGACACGACGACCACATTTTCCAAAAACAATTTGAAATGTGGACTGGTCAGACCACAGAACACTTTTCCACTTTGCATCAGTCCATCTTAGATGAGCTCGGGCCCAGTGAAGCCGGCGGTGTTTCTGGGTGTTGTTGATAAATGGCTTTGGCTTTGCATAGTAGAGTTTTAACTTGCACTTACAGATGTAGACGAACTGTAGTTACTGACAGTGGTTTTCTGAAGTGTTCCTGAGCCCATGTGGTGATATCCTTAACACAGTGATGCCGGTTTTTGATGCAGTACCGCCTGAGGGATCGAAGGTCACGGGCAGTTAATGCTGGTTTTGGGCCTTGCTGCTTACGTGCAGTAATTTCTCCAGATTCTCTGAACCTTTTGATATTACGGACCGTAGATGATGAAATCCCTAAATTCCTTGCAATAGCTGGTTGAGAAATGTTGTTCTTAAACTGTTGGACAATTTGCTCACGCATTTGTTCACAAAGTGGTGACCCTCGCCCCATCCTTGTTTGTGAATGACTGAGCATTTCAGGGAAGCTGCTTTTATACCCAATCATGGCACCCACCTGTTCCCAATTAGTCTGTTCACCTGTGGGATGTTCCAAATAAGTGTTTGATGAGCATTCCTCAACTTTCTGTCTTTTTTGACACTTGTGCCAGCTTTTTTGAAAAATGTTGCAGGCATCAAATTCCAAATGAGCTAATATTTGCAAAAAATAAAGTTTACCAGTTCGAACGTTAAGTATCTTGTCTTTGCTGTGTATTCAATTGAATATAAGTTGAAAGGGATTTACAAATCATTGTATTCTGATTTTATTCACGATTTACACGACGTGCCAACTTCACTGGTTTTGGGTTTTGTAGATGTAACTCCATAACAGATGTTTGCACTGAGTGTTTTCTAGTTCTCCAAATAAACTCACAAAGTAGACCAGAGTTAAAACAAACTTACGTTTATTCACAGAAATCATTTCACTAACAAAAGCAGATCAGTTATTCACCTGAGAGCACAGATAAATAATAAATATCCCTTTAGTCGTCCCCATCATTCTGACACAGTTACTCAGTAAAGGTTTGAGGCACCACATAAAGTCTGCTTAAACATCTGAGAAGCACCCATGAAAATCAGAAAACAAAGAAAATCCCCTCATCAGTTTTGTTTTATTCACTTTCAGAGGCTGCTGGTCTTTTCGTCGTGCTGTGAAGAATTTAAATGGATTATTTAAAAAGGCAAATAAGTCAGTTTATTGTCTTTTATGGAGTTTAATTCACAGCAGCGCTCATGGCTGCTTATGGCTGAAGTCACAGCCCTGTCATTTTAAAATATATTTTTGCATGATCAAAGTTTAAGATTTCAATCTCTGAAATAGAACTCTTTTAAAGTCTCCAGTTCAGCCTTAATGTAGTTTATTTAAAGATATTTACACGGATAAAGGCTTAAACACGTCATCATGAATAAATCACATTTTAAGAAGAAAAGATGTGCTTACATAAACGTAAACGAGGGCCTAATGCAGGGATCATCACCACATCTGTACGAGGGTATTTTTTTCTTGGCACATGCTCCGGGGCGGGATTTAAGAAAACAGCAATAATAAAAGAAAACTTTAAAAATATTTCATCCAGGTAAAAATCATTACTTTGATATTTAGAATTTTAGCTTTGAGCTTCTGTTTGTTAACCTTCGAGAGTGAGATCAGTCCCTTTCACCCATCCTGAAGCAGCCACACAGTTTCATAAAATCAGTTTTTGGCATCAGAGAAAATTCTGTCAGAGGCCGAGCAGATTATTACGTCTGGAGAAAAAGACAAAACTCTGAGATTACAGAAAGTTTCAGAGAGATTTCAGAACTCTGAAACAGGTTTTTATGGAATTAAAACTTAGAATCTGTTTCAGATTTCTGACTTTTTCTCAGTCTACATAAATGTGCTGTGGTCTTACTCCTCTCAGGGCCGAATGGCCTAGTGGTTGTGTCCGTGTAGGGATCCATGGGGCTAGGGTTCAGTTCTGGGCAGGGCCAAAAGTCTGCTCCCTCTGCTCTCCATGGTCTCTTCAGCAGCAGAACATGTTCTCTAGCGCCCCCTCATGACTGGCGAGCACACACACGGAAAAAGTCTCTGAGGTCCTTGGCTAACAGCATGAACTGGTCTCAAGTCTCTGAGGTCCTTTGCTAACAGCATGAACTGGTCTTAAGTCTCTGAGGTCCTTTGCTAACAGCATGAACTGGTCTAAAGTCTCTGGTCCTTTGCTAACAGCATGAACTGGTCTGAAGTCTCTGGTCCTTTGCTAACAGCATGAACTGGTCTTAAGTCTCTGAGGTCCTTTGCTAACAGCATGAAATGGTCTAAAGTCTCTGGTTCTTTGCTAACAGCATGAACTGGTCTTAAGTCTCTGAGGTCCTTTGCTAACAGCATGAACTGGTCTAAAGTCTCTGAGGTCCTTTGCTAACAGCATGAACTGGTCTTAAGTCTCTGAGGTCCTTTGCAAACAGCATGAACTGGTCTAAAGTCTCTGGTCCTTTGCTAACAGCATGAACTGGTCTAAAGTCTCTGGTTCTTTGCTAACAGCATGAACTGGTCTAAAGTCTCTGGTCCTTTGCTGACAGCATGGACTGGTCTAAAGTCTCCGGTCCTTTGCTAACAGCATGAACCGGTCTAAAGTCTCTGAGGTCCTTTGCTAACAGCATGTACTGGTCATAAGTCTTTGGTTCTTTGCTAACAGCATGAACTGGTCTGAAGTCTCTGGTCCTTTGCTAACAGCATGAACTGGTCTTAAGTCTCTGGTCCTTTGCTGACAGCATGAACTGGTCTAAAGTCTCTGACGTCGTCCTGTTTAGGAATCATCGCGCTGCACCTTCAGCATCATCAGAGGATGGAAAATAAAAGTGAGACAGTAGAAAGAGCTCTTGGTTTGTGTAAAGCAGCCCAGATGTAGTCATGTGACACTCTTAGAAATCAAATTAAATGAAAAACATCCTGCTGCAGCATCAGATCTGAGCAGCCTGATGTTTCCAAGAACATCCACAGAAACAGAAACTGCGGAAACGTACTGCGGAGCACTTCGCTCCCATCGTAGTCTATCAAGCAAATTCCACTGCACGCGCTGTGACGCATCACCGCTGCGTTGCTGAAGCACCTGCGTGCGCCAAGGTGCTTCAGCCCGAGAGTGACAACGCTATTCTCATAAGAGCCTGTGGCTCTCTGGGATCAGGCTCCCCCCCCCACAGGGCTGTGCACGGCAGTGCTGCTCAGCACACCACTAGCAGTGGGTTTTTCCCGTCGGAACAAGACTCGCATGCAGTGGAATTTGGGGGTTAGACAAAACCAACTTTTCTTCTTAGCTATCTATCTGATTGCCATTTTTTTGGTGTCATTGAACACATCATAATATCACCGCTGACTTTAGCTCGTTAACACTCACTGAAGCTCGTTAAGGTTGCTCCACCGTCCTGCCAAAATCAGGAAGGACTTAAAATTCAAGTTTGTACTCGACTGTCTTTGGAAAAGTCTGGAGGAGTATTTTTGAACAAATGAATGAAGCCAACACAGTTTGGGGTGATGTGTTTAACTTTCTGCACTGTGCTGATGCTCCTAGAGTTTCTGCTCCCCCTACAAAATCTGATGTTCTTTAGTTTCCCTGCAGTTTCATAAAATCGTCTCCTCTCTGAGTAACAGCGTCAGATCTTGGCTTAACTTCAGCACAGAGCTGCTCGCTGTGGGAGTTTCTTCAACAGAACAGAGAGAAGAGGGCAACAACAACTTACAGGCCCAAAACCAAAAAAAAAACAGAGTTCGCGTGCAGGAACTGAACCGTGGATGTCAGACTGTGTGGTCTAATATTTAATGGAGGACTGTTGCATCACCCGGTCATGAGCCAGACTCTGGGACCTCTAGTTTAAAGTAAGCTCATTGGAAATATGATTCAGATTCTCAAAGTCCTCACAGATTTTTGGTGTAAATCGATAAATGTTGCTTCCCTGATGCTGCTTTCTTAAACATCATTAGTGAATTAAATGCCTACGAATAAAAAAAACCCATCCAGCAACGAGGGGAATGTTTACAGTTTACATTTAAACTTCAGACCAAAGTCACTGGAGTAAAAAAAAACATTTCATATTAATTAAAACAGGAAAATGACTAAAACTGCTGTTCAGCCTGTAGAAACAGGAACTGAACATGGAGCTCAAAGTGGTTTGCAGAATATTTAGATCAATGTGTGACGTAGCACCACAAAGACCGTCAAATGATCCGCATCCAGGTCCAGGTTTAAAGATCTACCACCACACCCAGTGTCCATGAAGAGGTGGCTGCTGTGGGGGGCAGCAGATGGGGGTGTAGGTCCATGATGGAGAATACGGAGATGGAGGAGGTGATGGAGAAGATGGAGACGATGGCACTGGAGCAGTTTGCGTGGTTAAACCCTCAGAGGAACAGTGCTGTTCCCTCAGTACAGTCTTTTCTCTCTTCTGGTCTGGAAGACAGAGGCGTTGGAGTGGTTGTAAAGTTTTGAAGACACTTGGTTGATGAACCCGAGGTGTTGATCCAGGAGAGCAGCCCTGTGGTCTGAGCTCTTAGCGGGTCTTCCTGTAGTAAATAAAAGCTGCTGCTAGAACTACTGAGGCTACCACGGCTGCAGTCCGCCAGCGGGAGATCCCCTGGATCACCCCCTCCTGAAAAGAAGCAGAGAGCAGCATTAAGACTGTGGACACTTCAGAGAGACAACATGGCTGACAGCTTCATCGCTGCACCGGCAGGTCGGGATGTCTCACTCCTGAGCTGACAATTTAAGATGGCTGCCCTAGGTGTAAACATTTACTAAGCATTATTGTTGACAAATCTAAAATACGTAAAACATTACACAAGAATGGAGCTCATGGGAGGACACCACCAAGGAAGACATTGCTGTCCAAAAAAACATTGCTGCACGTTTGAAGTTTGCAAAAGAGCACCTGGATGTTCCACAGCACTACTGTCAAAATATTCTGTGGACAGATGCAACCAAAACGGAGTTGTTTGGAAGGAACACACAACGCTATGTGTGGAGAGAAAAAGGCACAGCACACCAACATCAAAACCTCATCCCAACTGTGAAATATGGTGGAGGGAGCATTATGGTTTGGGGCTGCTTTGCTGCCTCAGGGCCTCGATGGATTGCTGTCATTGACGGAAAATGAATTCCCAAGTTTATCAAGACATTTTGCAGGAAAACTTCAGACTAGAGGTGGGCGATATGGCAAAAATAACATATCACGACATTTTAAAAATAAAATCACAATCACAATTTTATCACAATTCTTTTTTCCATTGATTTTTCTAGACTAATTTGCATGTTTGATCATTTTTTCCCTATGTTTAACATATAAAACATGTAAAACCCTAAAAGAAAAAAAGACAATTGCAGCCAAAGAAACTTTCTGAACAGGTTTCAATTTAAATAATGCAGTTTTTATAAAAATGTGCAATAAATGTAAACATAAAAGGTAATGAACAATAATATCAACATTATCTCTTAAAGTGCAACAATTTAGAACAAATGTTATCAAACTGCAACGTCTATAATCTGAGTGAATAATACAGCTGCTTTAGAACAGATTTTTGTTCAGACATCTTCAAGCTTTATCTCCTTTTCTCTTTCCGCCATGGCTTCATGCTACATAACCAAACAGGAGATCCCACCATGCACTGCGCGTAATGTGCTACGATTGGCTAGTCTGGTGCGCGTCAAAGTCTCTGCACCCACACAGACGATCTGACGATCTTTCTGCTTTATGAGATCATCCCCACGTTATAATCCTTAACGATTTAATATCATCATATCGCACACCCCTACTTAAGACCGTCTGTCCACCAACTGAAGCTCAACAGAGGATGGGTGATGCAACAGGACAACGACCCAAAGCATAGAAGTAAATCAACAATGGAACGGCTTCAACAGAAGAAAATACGGCTTCTGGAGTGGCCCAGTCAGAGTCCTGACCTCAACCTGATTGAGATGCTGTGGCATGACCTCAAAAGAGCGATTCACACCAGACATCCCAGGAATATTGCTGAACTGAAACAGTTTTGTACAGAAGAATGGTCCAAAACTCCTCCTGACCGTTGTGCAGGTCTGATCTACAACTACAGGAAACGTTTGGTCGAGGTTATTGCTGCCAAAGGAGGGTCAACCAGTTATTAAATCCAAAGGTTCACATACTTTTTCCAAGCAGACTATGTTTGTCTAGTGATGACTTAGATGAAGATCAGAACATATTTTATGACCAATTTAAAGCTGCTATGAGGAGAATTTATCGCCGGTGTAATGCTGCGTTCCAGTAACCTCAGAAGTTGGAGTGACATCATCTCCCACTTATCGGCGTTCCAGTTGAAGTCAGAAAAAAACATGCGGATCTACCAGGCTATTGTTAGTTGTTGTTAGCACGCCCTGCGTTGTTGTATGAAGAATGTGATTATCACTATGGCAGCATTTTTGTAAATATAAGTCTAACAATACTATGTATATAGCTGATCTAGAGCGACACACCCCAGTCAGAAGTGCAAATAAACTGATTATTACAGGAGCTAAATAACTGTTCACACTGGGGGCATCCATCTTCGATTGACACCTCGGGGTGGCGAGGTTTCACCAAGTTCCCAGTGGGAAATTCCGACTTCGGGGGACGTTCCAGTTTTAGTTTGCCACTCGGAACCCAGAAATTCCTACTTCTGACTATAACTTGAACGCACCGGAGACGTGAAGCCAAATGTGTTTGTTTGTGATGCTAATGAATGCAGCATGGATCTTTGTCGGAACTCTGCATTGCTTTACAACTTCTTTTTCAACAACTTACAGGATGCAAAGCGACGAGGTAATGTGTCTCTTTCTAGTTACGTAGCGGTAATTTTTGATGTGTGACGACAAGCAATGCGGGAAAAGTTATTATTGTAGTTGTAGCCGGCTATATATCGCTACTTACAGCCCGGCGCTCTCAGACGTGTAATATAAATGATAAAATAATATAAATTTGCTCTAGTTTCAATTGTCTGGTTCCCCGAAGTTGAGTATCCAGGCCAGTCCAGCCCTGTACGACCCGACCAGGAGGCTAAAGGATAGCATTTATAGATAACCTATTTAGATGCTATAAAACTCATCGATAAGTGCGTATTTCGATCAGGCATATATCTAAAAGTGAGACTTTTTTGTAATTACTTAAAAACTCCTCACAGTCTCTTTAAGCAGAAATCCAAGTAATCCCAAAGGGCTCACATAATTTTCCTTGCAACTGTATATCAGTGTGACCTTGAAAAACAGTCATGATGACCTGCTGCTTTGGACCTGCTCCACTTCATGAGCATCAACCATCAACAGAAACAATCTCATTTTACATAAATTCATACTTTAGACCGTTAAACCATTTTAAGGTCAGTTTATCTCTGTCTGTGGTACTGAGACCTTTATCAGGGGGGTGGGGCCCCAAAGCTACATGATGGTTTCATGGAGAAGGACAGGAAACAAGTTTGTTATCCCCCTTTCAGACCGGTCAAAAACCTGTTTAAACCTGCTAACAATTGGCTCCTGTCAGCAGTGTGAAAGGGTTTAACCTGCATTTCAACCCAGGTCGACTGACCCTGTAAACGACACAAGTTTTTATCGGCTCTCCTCTGACCAGCTTCAGTGGGGAAATCACACCCGGGTCGACTTACTAATTTAAGGATGATGTCGGCGTCATGTCCCCACGGCATAACATCACGCCCGCCCCTCCGTCTGTAACTTAGGTGACTGTTTGTAGTCTCAGCAACAAACTCCATCCACCTTTGAATCATCATTTGAGTTTGATCATTTTTAAAGAGGGACAAAAGTATAAAGTAAAGAAAACCGTGTCCACGGACTCCATACTCCTTTCCATTGTTTACATGGAGGGGCTTCGTCGCCCTGATGATGTCATCAACATTAGACATCATCTTGATGAGCCAGAGGAAAATAAACAGCCACACAGCTTGTCTGCTGCCGTTTAGACAGAGTCTACTGAGAAGAGGAGTTACTTTCTGACTTTTAGCGGGTTAACACGTGTTGAAAAAACCTGTGCTAATCGGCTAATTTTAGCGTGAAAGAGGTATTATTGAGCCATTTGAAGACAAAAAGCTTTAATCAGAGTATCTGACGGATCTCTAAGCCCTTACTCCCGGAGTCTCAGCAGTGACTGATGGTCCAGGCTGCTGCTATTGGCTGTGACTGCAGTCATGGTAAAGGGGGCGGAGCCTCCGAGCTCTACAGTGACGGTGCTACAGGTCGTTTGCTCAACGATCATGCAGCAGCTGAGGCTCCTGTAGAGGATTGTAGAGGTTTGTTTTGACTCACCCAACCGCCCTGCTGCACGATCCAGCTGTAGAGCTGCTCCCTGATGAACTGAAGCACCCAGCCGATGATGGTCCTGATATTCTCCAGGTGGTTGGTCGTTATCGCCTTCAAAGCAAAAGAAAATGAGCTTCATCATTTTTACATCTCAACTCTGATTCTTAGTGACGTTTGTTAGCCTCCTTACATCAGCTGGTTTGTTTAGTTTATCAAGTCTGTGTGAAACAGAAAACTTCATTTAACCATTGAGATTGAGAATGTCAGGCAGAGTTAACACACGGCCTCTCAATAATGTAAATAACGCTTAAACACCATGAAAACAATCAATACGAGTGAACAGACAGCTGGATCATGAGCAGAAACTAAACCATCAGTCAAAACTCCTGCAGCCTTCAGTTTGGAGAAACCCTCAGGAGTCTGAGGACAAAGTGATTTAACTGCTGATCAAGAGGAAGATTCTCATTACCAAACACTTTACACAGAAATGTGTTCAATTCTTAAATTAAGAACCAGAAACTTCCAACTCTTTCAAACTTTTTACACTAAAGATGATTATGATTCTTTAGAGATTATTTCAGCTTTAAGGACATGAGCAGACACACACAGCAGTGTCAGTGTGAACACGATAACATTAGTTCAATTTCTCCAGAAGCATTAATGATGATCACAGCTCAGTAGGGATGTATATCATTATGATTTTATCAATACTAATACAGATATCGATACTTGTCGATACTACAACACGTAATTTTGTGTAAAAAATAAAGAATTTACAAGATATTAAAAGATTCAACCTTTTTTTATTACCACAAGGTAATAAAAAAGCTTCAACAGAATAGAAGTAATGCATTACAAATGCTTCTCAGAGGCAAAAAGAAAGCTAAGGAGATGGCCAAACCCATTCATGCCGCCCAACAGACGGCATGTACAGACAGACCCAAATATCTGTGGGGCTAAAATCCATGCTGTAATGATGACTACAAGGGCTGTCACTTTATATTAGATATTTGAACAACCATTTGAATATGGGGATAAATATCCAAAACCAAATAGTAAATAAATATTCAGATGTAAAATATTAAGTGTAGCAGCACATCAGGGCGCCTGGAGCAGTGGACCGTTTCATCCAACAGAGGGCGCTGTGAGCGCAGCTTGATCCTCATACACATCCGCTGCTCACTTGACCTCAGTATACAAAGAGTTTCCGCTCCATTAACAGCATTTTTAGCTCTGATTCATCTGAGGAGAGCTGTGCCGTTGGCTGTTCATCCAAGTTATATGGCCGAGTGCAGCGGTGCTTCGCCAAGAGCTTAACCCCATGTGACTGTGTTGTTTTCGGCAGGGTTTTTACTGAAAGAGCGGATAATAGAGTCTCTGTCTCTGTGGGTGCTGTAGTCTTTAGTGTTAGCCAGGCTGCTAACTCTACTTGTGTTGCTATAGCAATCAAACAGCTTGCACTCCTTTAGCTTTACACTATGCACATGCTCCAAGTGTTTGGTGATGTTGCTAGTATTTCCCCCCTTGGATGCAACTTCTCTCTGACAAAGATTGCATCGGGCCGAGTTTTCATTAACCTTGCTAAAGTGAGCCCAAACCTTCAAGCGCTTAGCCCTCACCGACACGCTTTGGCCAGACGGCGGCAGTGTCATAACTACGTGACAGTTGAAAAATGTTAAAGTACCTATAACAGTACCGTTTTTCCAGATTCTTATTGGTATTCAGGTACCGACCCAATTTGGGACTGGTACATGAAAGTACCGGTCCACAGTATACATCCCTACAGCTCAGTCCAAAAGCCTACAGAGAATCTTTACCTTCAGCATTTTTAAAGTTCATGTTTTTATTGACCTCATCATTAGGTTCCTGACAGGTCCTTCTGTTCTGCATGTTCCCAACAACATTTCTCCTCTTTCACCTAATATGACTTTTGCTCAGATTTGGTTATAAGCCTTCTGCCTGCTCTCTTTTCTGAGGGCTCCCCTGCTGCTTCTTTACCTTGTAGATGAGTCTGTAGGCCAGATGGAAGAGGGCCACCACTCGGCCCCAGTTGATGCCGTCAGCGAAGATGCTTCTGGCCACCTTCATGAAGATGTCCTGGGCACAATTTCCAGGAACATGGTTGATCAGTCTGATGAGAAAAAAAAAATCAGCATTACAATCGTCTGGATGAACCTGATGAAGGAGGAACAGCTGCAGGAGGACATGTCTAAACGATGGCTGCAGGTCCATCAAGCTTGATATCTGCATCAGTAACTGTATGTTTGATAACACATCAACCTCAAAAATATCAAATATACATTTCATTTGAAGAGAACTGCCTGTGGTAAAGACATAGAGTAAAGATGTAATTAACTTTGATAACCATGAACACCAGATGCTGCTAAATTAATCAACGTTCCTCTCCAGATTATAGTCATTATTCATTATTATTTTTATTAGCAAACTGACCTCTCTGTCTGTGGGTGTAATGATTATATAGTCTAGTAATTATGTTGTCAAACATGTATACTTGAAAATGAGATGCCACATTTAAGAAGCTTACCTTTTAAAGGAATATTACACCCAAAGAATGATATGCCTTAATTTTCTGCTCACCCTCATGCTGAGCAACACTCTGGAGCACTTTTTTGATGTCTCAAATGCAGCTGGAGGTCCGGGGTGATTTTCGCTGTGAACAAACGTCCATCTAACAGGGGACGACAGAGCCCGAAGAAAAAGGTCCATAAAAGTCCACAGCGTGCCTATTTTCCTCCATACTGCTCGTCCGCTGTAATCCAAGTGTCCTGGGCGTCCATAATTAATTGAAGCGAGGTCATTTAGTACATTTTTTGAGCCTAAACAGTGCTATAAGCGTGCTTCCGCAGTGCTGCGTCTCCGTGCGCTCCTGCACTCGTAAGCGCGGCAGACCAATCCAGGCAGGGCGTGGTGCAGCAGGGAGCGCAGGCATGGTTTTCTACAAATAAAGATTAATTGAGTCTATGTTCAGTAAATACACTGCCTGACAAAAAAGTTGCTTCCTGGATTTAACTTAACAAATACATACTTTATATTGTTTCATTATTTTGTTTTTTTAATGTTTCTATTGAACCACAATTCAAAAGCAGTGACTGATTTTCATTAGTTAATTTTCAGTAAATTTGTATGCATTATTACTTTTGTCAGTTTGAAGTTATTTCAGTGATCATGAGGGTTTTTCTTTCATTAATGAAAAGGTACCAACATGTTCACATGTGTCAGTCAGCCTCCAGCAGCTGAGCTCTTATCAGGTCATAACCAACATCACATGTTTCCTTCCTGTTTGTCTAAGAATTGATTTTTACTTTTTACTGATTTCTTTAGAAGCACAGACGGGTCATTCTCAGAGATGAACAGCATCATTATTATGAGATCTATGACATAATTCTGCCCTTATATATGTATATATCTATATATATATCTATATATATATATATATAGATATATATACAGTAACGTGCGGTGAGGTCCATGACGAGGGAGGCAGGCAGCCAGCTAAAGTTGAAATTTCTATATGTGTGTGTTATATATACGGTCCACTGCTCACATTTGCAAATACAAACTGTTACTGGCCAGCCCTGCCCCTTTAACGCGGTGACAGTCTGTGCTGTGTATGTGTTGTGTGCAAGTGGAGATGGGAGAAATACACTAGCAGCGCTTGGCAACTAACGGCCCGCAGGCCAAAATTGGCCCGTCTCCAACACTATCTGGCCCGCCAGATGAAATTGAAAACTGATATAAAAGGGGCAGAGGCATGCTGGCAATCAGAGAAAACCGGGAAAGCTCAAAAACAGTCGGCACACCTAGACGGCCAGTGGTCACAGCGCGCACCACTGAAAATATCAGTCAGCAGCCGCCTCCAGCCAGACAAACACAAGCCACCTCGATCACGCACATCACGGCCACGCAGCTGACAAAATTAGACGGCTGGTGGCCGCAGCGCGGTGGCTTGTGTTCGTCCATCTGGAAGTGCGGGTGTGTGCCTCCTAAAATCAGTCATTGCTCCCCTGCCCCTCTGCTCCAAGCGCGCTCTGCAGCACTCGGCTGCACGCTGCTCCACGGCGCGCTCCGTAACTGCCCGCTCCTCGGCTGCACGCTCACCTGTAGCGCAGGTGAATGGAGATTGTGAAATCAGCAGCGTGTGCCGAGTTCTCGAGACAATAGATGCCGAGTATCAGTCATTTGGCAGGTGAGGAGCGAAGCAGAGGACGCAAAAGTTTGGAAGCGCATGAAAAGAGGACGTTTCAAAAAATAAGAAGCCATCCCTCTGGTTTCTCTGATGAAAAGGGAACTTTTGTGTTGGATTTCTGGCATTGGGTTTTGTGATCTCAATGTGTGTCTTTTTTAGAAGATTAAAGTTCGGTTTCTTCTGAGTTAATGTTCAAGCTGGGCAAGAATCACTAAAGCAACGTCTGCACTAACAAACTATCGCGAGACCTCAAAGAGGGTGCGGTATTACAACCCCCGGAGGCAGAGAAGCGCTGTGCCTCATCGATGCCCACGTTAATCAGCGTGAGACCTGAGTACGCATGCGCGAACCAGCAAAACGTTGTGATTTAAAGTAAACGGTCAAAGAGGCAGACCTGGGCTCTGCCTCCGACGCACATTACACGCATGAAGCCAGCGCGAAACGCTGTCCGTCCCCTCTGTTAGCCTCCCTCTTATTGACAAATCAGCAATTTCCTTTTTTTATTCTTTAATTATGACAAATTGGATACGAACAACTGAAAAAAATATTTTTATAAAAACATATATTTTATTTTTTTTGCTTGTTAGCCTAGGGGAGGCACTGCCTCCCCTGCCTCCCCTGACCGCACACCACTGTATATATATATATATATATATATATATATATATATATATATAAGTATTCTGTTTGTAGAGTTTTTACTTAAAAACTTTCATTCAAACATTTTAGCTCCTTGAGAAAGAGGTGACTGCTGTAGGCAGGTTAGTAGGCAAGGCCCAGACCCAGACTTGGCCTCAGCCATCCTTTCACCAGTCCAGGCCCAGCTGTTAGCCACTGGAGCTGCTAGCCATCTGTACCTGGTTAGCTGTGTTTCAAACGTCTTGTTTTTTGTATGCTTTCTATATCAATAGCTTTAGAGACAGTTGATGAAGCTAATTTTGGCACTGTTTCTTGTATTTTCACTTGTTTCTCATGGGACGGTGTCATCAAACAATGGTAGTGGGGGGCACAGTCATGCCTCCCACTACCGTTATGGCCCTTTTCCATTAGCCCTACTCTACTCTACCCGGCTCTACTCTACTCGCCTTGTGCTGCTTTTCCATTAGTCCCAGTCGCCTGCCCAACGGGGTGCAGTGTTGCTGTAAACAGCTGAGCGGCTCTGCGGTGACGTCATTTTGAGCGCGACACAACAATCTGTGGCTTTTTGTCACAAACCGAGTAAAAAAGGAAAGCAGAAGAAGGCTGCAGGTGGTAAGAAGAAATACCCCTTGAGAAGCACAGGACAGTTTTGGAAGCTGTACAACAGAATGAAGCCGAGGATGAGGGCAATCGAGCTGCAAAGAAAAGACGTATGAGGGTAAGCTAATGGTAGCTACTGCTAGCATGCTAGGTCGTCGCGCTCATGACTCATTGATGACGACATTGTCTGACCCATCAGTAGCCAGCGGTCGGTGACGTCATCTTTTAGTATCGACTCTGCTCGCTTGGAACCAAAGCGGAGTAGGTACTAAAACTAGCTTGTTTCAGGAGGTACCAGGCTAGTGGAAACACGCTGCATATCGAGTAAGGCCGAGTAGAATAAGGCCAAGGCGTGCTAGTGGAAAAGGGCCAATAGATTCCCCCAGGTCCGTGACCTGTACCTGGTCATTGGCTGCTGATAAACTGACCCTGACGATCTTAGTGACCACTGTGCCATTGCAGTGATCAGAAATACCAGACTCCCCAAAACTAAACCACGTATTGTACTCAAAAGAGATTTCAAACATTTTCATGAGCAGGCTTTTCTGCATGATCTGCCTAAGTTTGACTGGACATGAATCTCTTTTATTAATGATGTTGAGCTGGCTTGGGAATTTCTTTCATGCTGAATTCTTGAAGCTAATCAATAAACATGCCCCTCATTTGTAAGTTTAGGATAAAGGGGCGGAATAATCCCTGGTTCACTGAAATTGGAAACCTCCTCAAAGAAAGAGATCAAGCTTGGGCCAGAGTGCAAAAAACGAAAGTAGAGGATGATTTTATCATTTTTTTGTCAGCTCCGCAACAAATGTACCTCCTTAATTAAAAAGGCTAAATCTGACTTTTATTTTATCTAGGGTTGGCGTCTTCTCCTGCTTATCCGTGGCCGGGTCGCAGGGGCAGCAGTCTAAGCAGGGAAGCCCAGACTTCACTCTCCCCGGCCACCTTGTCCAGCTCTTCCCGGGGGATCCCGAGGCGTTCCCAGGCCAGCTGAGAGACACCTCTCCAGCGTGTCCTGGGTCTACCAAGGGGCCGCCTACCGGTGGGACAAGCCCGGAACACCTCACCAGGGAGGCGCCCAGGAGGCATCCTGACCAGATGCCCGAGCCACCTCATCTGACACCTCTCAACGTGTAGGAGCAGTGGCTCTACTCTGAGCCCCTCCTGAATGACCAAACTTCTCACCCTATCTCTAAGGGAGAGCCCAGCCACCCTGCGAAGGAAACCCATTTCGACCGCTTGTACTCGAGATCTTGTTTTCTCGGTCACGACCCACAGCTCGTGACCGTATATGAGAATAGAGGTGAAGATCAACTGGTAAATCAAGAGCTTCGCCTTTCGGCTCAGCTCCCTTTTTACCATGACAGACCAGTACCGAGCCCGCATCACTGCTGACGCCGCACCGATCCGCCTATCGGACCCTCCTCTCCAGTACCCCCTAATAGACCTTCCCGGGGAGGCTGCGGAGTGTGATCCCCCTGTAGTTGGAACACACCCTCCGATCCCCCTTCTTGAGAAGGGGAACCACCACCCCGGTCTGCCAATCCAGTGGCACTGTCCCCGATGTCCACGCAATGTTGCAAAGGCGTGTCAACCATGACAGCCCTCCAACACCCAGAGCCTTGAGGAACTCCAGGCGGATCTCATCCACCCCCGGGGCCCTGCCACTGAGGAGCTTCTTGACAACCTCGGCAACTTCAGTCCCAGAGACAGAAGAGGCCACCAAGGAGTGCCCCAGGTCTGCTTCCGCACTGGAAGATGTGCTGGTGGGATTGAGGAGGTCTTCGAAGTATCCCTTCCACTGATCCAGAACGTCCCGAGTCAAGGTCAGCAGCACACCATCCCCACCATAGACAGTGTAGACAGCACACTGCTTCAGGATGGTGGTCCAGAATCTCTTCAAAGCCATACAGAAGTCGTTCTCCGTGGCCTCTCCGAATTCCTCCCATGTCCGGGTTTTCGCTTTAGCGACCACCGAAGCCGCATTCCGCTTGGCCAGCCGGAACCTGGCAGCTGCCTCCGGAGTCCCACTGGCCAAGAAGGCTCAATAGGACTCCTTCTTCAGCTTGACAGCATCCCTCACCCCTGGTGTTCACCAGCGGGTTCGGGTGTTGCCGCCATGACAGGCACCGACTACCTTACAGCCACAGCTCCGATCAGCCGCCTCAACAATATAGGTCCGGAACAAGGCCCATTTGGACTCAATGTCCCCTGTCTCCCCCGGCACATGGTTGAACTTCGCCCGGAGGTGGGAGTTGAAACTCTTCCTGACAGGAAACTCTGCCAGACATTCCCAGCAGACCCTCACAACACGCTTGGGTCTACCGGGTCTGACCGGCATCTTCCCCACCATCGGAGCCAACTCACCACCAGGTGGTGATCAGTTGACAGCTCTGCCCCTCTCTTCACCCAAGTGTCCAAAACATACGGCCACAAGTCTGATGACACGACTACAAAGGTCGATCATCCAACTGCGACCTAGGGTGTCCTGGTGCCAGGTGCACATATGGACACCCTTATGCTAGAACATGGTGTTTGTTATGGACAATCTGTGACAAGCACAGAAGTCCAATAACAGAACACCGCTCGGGTTCAGATCGGGGGGGGGGGGCCGTTCCTCCCAATCACGCCCCTCCAAGTCTCACTGTCGTTGCCGACGTGAGCGGTGAAGTCCCCCAGTAGAACGAAGGAGTCCCCAAGGAGCACTCTCCAGCACCCCCTCCAGGACATCCAAAAAGGGTGGATATGCTGAACTGCTGTGTGGTGCATAGGCACAAACAACAGTCAGGTTCCGTCCCCCCACCTGAAGGCGGAGGGAGGCTACTCTCTTGTTCACCGGGGTGAACCCCAACGTACAGGCCTCGAGCCTAGGGGAGACGAGCACTGCCACCCCCGCCCTACGCCTCTCACCATCCGCAACTCCAGAGTGGAAGAGAGTCCAACCCCTCTCAAGAGGACTGGTTCCACAGCCCAAGCTATGCGTGGAGGTGAGTCCGACTATATCTAGTCGGAACTGCTCCACCTCGCGCACAAGCTCGGACTGCCAGGGTCCCCTCCTCCGGCCTCCACCCGGTTCACATCGCACCTGACCACTACGGCCCCTCTCACAGTTGATGGGTCCATGAAAGAAGGGTCCCACGTCTCTCCTTCGGGCTGGGCCCGGCTGGGCCCCGTGGATGTAGGCCTGGTCACCAGGCGCTTGGCTGCGAGCCCCACCCCCAGGCCTGGCTCCAGGGGGGGGCCCCGGTGACCCTTGTCTGGGTCCCGCCTCCCTATTGGCTGTTCTTTTGATTTTAAACCTGTTTGTTTCTGAGGTTTGTAGTGAGCTTAAAAAAGTTGGATTTCAAAAAATCAGCTGGTCCTTATAGTTTGGATCCCTTTTTTCTAAAGCTATCTGCTGATTTTGTTGCTGAGCCCTTAACCTGTATTTTTAATCTAAGCCTCAGGATGAACTCACTTCCTAAAGTTTGGAAATCTGTCTTTGTCCTCCCATTGCTAAAAGGAGGTCACCGCTCAATCATGAATAACTATACAGACCTATTTCTAAATTATGTAATCTGGCAAAAGTATTGTTAGAATTTGGTCTGTAATCAACTAAAGGAATTCTTAGAATCAAACAACATTCCTAACCCTCTTCAGTCAGGTTTCAAGAAACAGCATAGCACCGTTACTGCTGCCCTTTAAGTTTTTAATGATGTGTATGAGGCCTTGGACTCAAAAAGGTTTTGTGTTGCATTGTACCTTGACCTATCAAAGGAATTTGACACTGTGAATCACAGGCTGTTAAAAATTCTCTTTAAGATTGGAATTTCTAAACAAGTTGTCGCTTGGTTTGCCGACTATTTAGTAAATAGGTTGCAATGTGTTCGGATGGCTGGAGTTAGTTCTTCCTTTCTTGAGGTCAAAAAAGGCATGCCACAAGGCTCAGTCGTAGGACCCATTCTGTTCGCAATTTATATCAATGATCTGTGTGCAAACTTGCCAAATGGCCAAATTTAGAGGTAAGGATAGCAACACGGTTGCACCCTGGTGGTATTACATGACAGCACTTCGTATTTGAATAATATCAGCGAACATGTGTGTGCTCCCGGCATGAGACACTCTTTATTATACTGTGTTTGTTGCGCGGCTGGTGTGTGTTCAGCGTGAAACTTAACCAGCTACACAGCAGTGTGTTCGCTTAGCTGGTGTGTACGGCCCTATTATCAACCAGCTACACGACAGTGTGTTCACTTAGCTGTAGCACAGGTGTGTACAGCTTCATAATGAACCTACTACTCGGCAGTGTGTTCTCTCCCTCTGTAACATAGGAGTGTACCTCCTCATCATTTTATGTGTGGCAATAATGTTTTATTTTCCCTAATTGCGATTTATGTACATAATCAGTGACCGTAAGTGAGCTATAATATACCTTTTGCTGGTGAAGGCAGCATCTGTGTTCCCCGCTCCCAAAAACCAAAGTCAGCTACTGCTCTCCGCTAGCTGTGTTTTTTACTTAGTACAGGTTAGTAAAGGTTTTTACTTGCTGGTGAAGATAGTGTTCACACTTCCCTCTCCAAGCTTTTATACTGTTGGTGCAAACAACAGTCACTATGATCATTGGTGACTCATAGAGACTGAGAGTCACCATGAGTCCTGTATGGCTCCACTGCAGCCTGAAGATGGCCATAACCTCTGTCCCTCCTGCTTGGGCCTCAAGCATTGAGGGAAGCTCTGTCTGAAGATCTTCGCATGAACTGCAGCTACATGCCAAGTGCTGTAACGGCTGCTAGACTCACAGAGGTAGAACAACTTTGTGGTGGTAATATTTCACCAGGACGTTAATCCGGGTCTAAACTAGGGCCCGACCGATTTATCTGCCGGCCGATTCAATCGGCTGATTATAGCCCTTTTCAAAGTATTCAACATCGGCCAGAGTTTTGCCGATGTCACACCGATATATTCTTAATTTCTCATAAAACAGTGAATGCTGTTCGGTGTCCAAGCCGTGCAGAATGATGACGCGGAAGACGACTGCAACGCGTGGTAGTGGCGGCTCTTGTTAGCTCTCTGCTGATGCTGTGTGTGTGTATGACTCGCCTACTCTCAAACGGAGTTGCTCTTTTAAGCCTGAAAGTCCGACATGACGAGCAACTTTCAGCGGTGCTGCGTGCACAAAGTTCTGCTGCTGCTGGACACAGAGAGATCACCAGTCTCTCTGTGAGTTCGGCTACCAAAGCAGCTTCACAGACAGACCGGGCACCGCCAAACAGTTTTCTGACCGACGCCTTCTCTGTCATTGTCAATACTGATGCATTGGACCTTCTGGTGGCAGGGGATCAGTTTAGCCGTGACTGTTTTATTGTGATTATGATGGAAATCTGGCTTTATCCACTTGTTCCCGACACGGCAGCTAAGCTAACTAGCTAGCGAGCTATCTGTGCTAGCGAGCTATCTGATGTCACAGGCGTCATAGGCGTCACCAGCAGACTCATCTAAAGGGAGACTTCAGCGTAGCTGGGGACTTTTATCAGGCTGTTTAAATAAGTTTGTGACATATGTGCAGTGTCCCACAAATTTTTTTGATTTCCTCACGCACATTACCTCATATTTAAAATAAAAAAGTGGTTTTACCTGAACTAAAACCTGCTTCTGACTAACTAATGAGGACTAAAAGGCAGATGTGACAAATAGTTCATGAACAATCTATATATACATTTACATTTTTAAAAAGGTCATTTGTTTTATTTTGCAGGAATTTGCCTCAGTTTAACACACTCTTTTATATTGTACCTGAAAGCTGCAGAGAAGGAAAATAAAAGATGCCTAAGAAAAGAATATCACCTCAAGTGTTTTTGTTTCTTTCCTGTTTACAACTTTTTTAAAAGTTGTTCTACCTTTACTATAATCTTCATCTAATTTTGCATCAACAAGAAGTACAAGATACAGAATGACTCTTTTTTTAAGTTAAAGTATAACAAATACTAAAGGACAAAATATTGTGTGTGTGTGTGTGTGTGTGTGTGTGTGTGTGTATATATATATATATATATATATATATATATATACATACACATATATATTCATAAATAGATATATCAGCCAATTAATCGGTACTTTTTTCTGACAAATATCGGTATCGGTATCGGCCTCAAAAATCCATACCCGTAGTCCAACAGTATGGCTTTTGCAGCAAGAGGTGCCCCAATCTAAGAAAAGGGTGAGGGAGTCACACCTTTCTTCAGGGGTTTATCTGGCTTCTGGCAGCCCAGCCCTTGCAGCAATGCAAGATGTGGTAAGTATGGGTTGGGGCACATGCCAGCTATTGAGCCAGACATTGCAGCCCTTATCATGCCACCTGATGAAGCCCTGAGGCAGGATGCAAGGTGTCCCCATCCTTGGTGTAGGGTGACAGATGATCTTCTGTCCAAGGTTATGATACTGCTTGCATGGTGCGTACAGGGAACTCCATGTCTCACGTGATGTTTGCCCTCTCAGCCTCCCTACATGATGCATCACTTGATGAATCACTGCACAGTCTTAGTGATGCATCTTTTCTCTGATAAGAAAGCTAGGAGCAGTGATGTCCACAATCATCCAGGCTTGCTGCCAGGGCTGGCCCAGTCTCCCCTCACAGAGACAAGTAGAAAGATGCTCCCAGTGTTCCTGTGGACCCCGGTGAAATATTCGGATTGGCTGCTCTAGAGGCTCTAGGGTGGACTATCCAAGCTGGACAGACCAGGCAGCAGCTCTCTGGGCTGGACAGGAGCATGCCTCATCAGCATAGGCTTAGGAGTGCTCTACCCCCCCCTGCGTGCTGTTTTCAGTCCTGGGCTATCAACAGTGGTCCTCAAGGGCTTCAGCGCTTAGCACATCGCCCCAGTCGTCAGTCTGCTCAAACCTTTACGAGCACCTGATCACTTGCCATTTCAAAACTCTCAGGCCCCCTGCATGCAGCATTGCCTCTTCTGACCTCCTAAGGGTCAGGGGGCTAGGTACTGAGGCCTTGGCCTCTACTGTTTGTTTCCCCAGGAGCAGCTCAGTCTCTGGACTGCTTAAACACCAGATCCTTGGGTGACTTCCACCTAACCCAAGGTTACAGACTACAGTTTCGACACTGGCCCGCAGTCTCCTGTCAGATTAAAATGACCATCATAAAGGATCCCCCCGGTAAAAGCACTAGCTCTGGGCCAGGAACTTTCTGCCTTTCTGGTCAAGGGTGCCATTGAGTCCGTAGACCCCTTGGGGGTACTACTCAACATATCTTATTGTTGCCAAAAAAAAGAAAAGGACAGCGGACTATGCCCTGTCCTCGATCTTGGGGGCCTCAAGTTCTTGAAGGTCATGACCTTCCACATGCTAAGCATAGCAGCGATGCTGTGTGTAATTAAAAAAGGGGGAAGGTTTACATTTGTCGTCCTGTAATTCACATACCGATATTTTCTCCCCATGAATGGCTTCTTCAGTTTACCTTTTGGAACCATCATTTTCAGTTCTGAGTTTTACCATTTGGTCTCTCCTGGTCACCATGAGTGTTAACCAGGTGTGTAACAGAGGCATTATCTCCCCAGCAATCCAGTGGCATAAAGGTCTTGCCCTATTCAGACGACTGGTTGGTGTGTGCGCTGTCCCAGTCTCAGGTAATCAAAGATACAACAACTGTTATGTCTCATGTTGATCACCTGGGCCTCCGGTTTAAAAAAAAAAAAAAGATCTGTCCCAGATGGCACAGACACGGGAAACTTGTGGCGTGCTAGCGGCACCTCCTTCACTGGCCTCATGGAGGCAAAGTTTTTTTATGCAGAAGGGCATGGCTATTGGTTCAGTTCTAGCTCGTTGCGAGACTGTCACATTGGATGCCTCCCCCTCAGATGAGGGTGTGATCTGGCAGAAGAGAGCAGTTCAAGGGCAGTGGTCCATTGGATCCACTTGGACCATGTCAATACACTAGAGCTTTGGGCAGTGCACTTGGCCCCGAAGCATCTCATGCCATATCTCAGATGGAAACATGTCCTTGTACAACCGGCCACTATTACTGCTGTCTCCCAGATAAATCATCAAGGGGCACCAGATCTATTAGTCTGCTTTGGGCGGCCCAGAAACTCCTAACTTGGACTGCTCCTGCCTTGCTAGCCTGAGGGCAATGAATCTACCCGGAGAGAACAATGAGGTGGCATCACCACAGCAAGGCCTGTTGGGGAACTCCACATTTTGTTATAGCTCCTGAGTGTCTAAGATGGGCACCAGATGACTCCGGGGTCCCCTTGTGGCAAAATGTGGCATTGCTGCCTAAGGTTGTGTCGAATACGAATCTGGACCACTCAATACAGTTGGCACATTTTGACCCTCTATCTGAGGGAAATGCCAGGTGGACAGCACAGCAGGTATACCAAAATCTGTGACCAATATAGACCAATATTTGTGTGTCATAGTGGCCCAAGAAAAAGGCTAACTGCCTCTAAACAGTGGTTGTATCATTGGATTGCGGAGGTGATCAACCATGGGTATTAGGCAGCTGGGCGCACTTCACCAGCTGGTGAGCGATGCCATTCAACACAAGCTATCTACATGTCGTGGGCAGCCCTCCAGGGTGTCTCCCTGGAGGCAATCTGTGCTGCGGCTTTTTGGGTATCGCCCAGCACCTTCTCAAGTTCTACAAAGCTAAACATTCCCACCCTCGATCCACTGGCAGGGATTGTTTTGACGCCTCCTTCAGCCTCAATGCATGGCATTGGGTAAGGTGATTCCTCGTGACCATGCTGGTACAGGTCATCCAGTGCTTTAAGGCACCACCTCTGGCAGTCAGGAAGGAAGAAATAGAACGAAGGTTACGTATGTAACCACGGTTCTATGAATCCTGGATGACCGCCAGAGTGTTCTGTCACTCAGAATCACGTGATCTCGCGAGAAGATTCTACAGGAACAGATCCTCTGATGACACCGGAATAAGTATTCTGGGTCAACAGGGGTCACACGGGACTTTGTTGGTATAACTACTCGACCTGCACATGTGCAATGTGTCATCCAGTGCTTTGAAGCACTGCCTCTGGCGGTCATCCAGGATTCATAGAACCGTGGTTACATACGTAACCTTTGTTTCATTTCAAATGTGTTGAGAGAGGAGGAAGATGAACCCAACACACAGTTCAATAATAATCTCATTGGTCCATCAGTTTGATTGGGACATTCTACGGTTTTATGTAGCTATCATTTATCCTCATTGTTATTTTAATAAATATCTATGTTCTGTGGGTTCTTTGTTTTTACAAATGTTCTTTATAAATACATTTGGCCTCCTCTGCTCTGGATCTACTTTAAACTAACTGAATCTGAAAACTGCCTAGCCGTGATTGGAGAGTATCATCGACACGTTTTAGTCAACATAATCTACTTTCATCCTGTCGCACACCTCTGAGTGTTCACTAGACTAAAACTGTCATCTGATGAGGTGGGAGCATGCTCGTCTTTACCTCCATCATAAGACCAACATCAGTCCTCCGAGCTCAAACTAACTGAGTTTAGATGACTGTGCTCACCGCTGCAGCTCGGCGTTCCTGTTCAGCTCCTCGGCGATCTTCAGCAGCTGGTCCACGACCTCTTTAACGTGAGGGTCCTGCTGCTCATTGGACCGTCCTCCCAGGTCCTCAGAGGAGATGTGTCGGTCAGGCTCTGCGTGGTTTATACGCTCAATCACGTACCTAGGACAGGTAAGCAGAGCCGAGTTAAGGTCTGTCTCCATCATCACTGTAAAGAGCTGTTTAAAACCGTCTATAGGTTTGGCTGTGAAACAAACTCTGAACCAAAGAACCAAAACACCCAGGATCATGACCATGTGGACATTCGCAGGTTAAAACAAATGGAGTCTGTAGATCTATTCTGAATAATGACCCTTTTCCATTAGCTCTACTCTACTCTACTTGACTCTACCCGGCTCTACTCTACTCGCCTTGTGCTGCTTTTCCATTAGCCCCAGTCACCTGCCCAACGGGGTGCAGTGTCGCTGCAAACAGCTGAGCGGCACTGCGGTGACGTCATTTTGAGCGCGACACAACAATCTGTGGCTTCTTGTCACAAACGGAGTAAAAAAGGAAAGCAGAAGAAGGCTGCAGGTGGTAAGAGGAAATACCCCTTGAGAAGCACAGGACAGTTTTGGAAGCTATACAACAGAATGAAGCCGAGGACGAGAGCAATCCAGCTGCAAAGAAAAGACGTATGAGGGTAAGCTAATGGTAGCTACTGCTAGCATGCTAGGTCGTCGCGCTCATGACTCATCGATGACGACATTGTCTGACCAATCAGTAGTTGGCAGTAGGTGACGTCATCTTTTAGTATTGACTTCAGCTCGCTTGGAACCAGAGCGGAGTAGGTACTAAAACTAGCTTGTTTTAGGAGGTACCAGGCTAGTGGAAACACGCTGCTAATCGAGTAGGGCCAAGGCGTGCTAGTGGAAAAGGGCCATAAGTGATTCAATTCTGGACTTTAAATAAAAAACAAAGACTCTGAGGTAAACAGGACTGCAGGTCATCAGGTTTCTGTCAATATTCTTCAACTCATTATTGATTTAGGCAGCTACAAGCCCTCACTGTGAGAAATCTGGACAGTATGTGTGCTAAAAAACAAAGTACATTTTCACTCTTAAAGGATACTGCTAAATAAAAATGTGAATATGCAGCAAATACAACATGAAGCATGTTGGTACATTTTTGTATTCCGCCAATATTTGCAGTCCATATATACGCCATAGATTCTGCTGTAAAAATGAGAAATATCTATACCATTAACATCCTGCATACGGGCTCTGAAATTAACTTTCTCTCACTGGCCCAGCAGATTTCTTACCTGCCCAATAAGGAATTGTTTTTATGTAAACTAAATTTGTTCAGTGCATTTTTCCATAAATAAGTTGCAGAGATCTGGTTACTTAATCAGCTCAGAACATTTATAAACTGCAACGAAAAATGTATTTGCTTTCATCTGTTTAATCTAATATTCAGTTCCCAGGCCCGTCCAGTGAGTTGAAAGCTGCTGATGTAGTCTCAAAAATACAATCATCAAAAACAAAATCTGTCTAATAAATAAATACAATAAATGATTAAAAATAAAATCAAATTCAGCTAAAAATCACGAGTATGACACTGAGCTACTCTGCATTAAAGTGTTTTAAGACGACATCTGTCATGATGTAAAAACAGATTGACAAAAATTCTGAACTGTTTCTGATTAATGAGCGCTCACGTGGTTCAGGGATGAGAAACTATGAGCAGGGCCACATTAATGTAATCCCTGTAGAGGGTCACATTTTAAATACTGATACTCACAGTCACATTTACAAAGACGTAAATTAACTGCAGCTGCAAATGTAGTTTAGCTAGATTAATTTTATTAATGTGACCGTATTTAAACTGAAATGAAAACTATAACAATATTTGATCCCACTGAGACCAGTTTTCATTTCCATGTCATCTTTTATACTTTTACTTTTAAAAATCAGAATATTTTGATTGATTCATTAGCGGGACATCCCAGGTTTTAAAGAAATAAGATCATTTCATCTCTAATTTTACTTTTTTAAGGTAACAATCAAAACTAACTTATGGCCCAACATGAGTGAACGAGGGTCTGGGTTATGGTCCCTACAGCCACAGGTTTCCCAGCCCTGATCCGGACCTCCTGGGTCCAGATGTCAGACTTTGGATATTGGATTGGACCAGTTCCTGAAAATGGGTTGTTCAAACCAAAACGGATTCTGAGATTGGATTAGATCACGTAATCCAGTCTTTGTTTTAACGTGGATAAAACGTTGATAAAAACTTTAAGTAGGATTTAACAGATCCAAAAATCAGGATCATTCTGATTGCAGCAGTTTTTTTTAATTTAAATCAAATCAAACTGGTTAATTATAAACTATTTAACACAACAGACCAGGAAGGTAGAAATAACATAACTCTTCAAAAATACTGAACTGTTCCTTTAAGGGGAGCAGGGATTATAGCAAAGATTAATAATTGCATAAATATGAAAAAATAAATCAGCAAATACAAAATGAAACCAACATGAGTTCAGGCTTCACTGTCTGTCCTCAGCGTCACTCACTCTGATAAATATGGGATTATTTAAGTGTTGTTCATGTAAATTAATTTTCTGTGTTTGTCATTAAGCGACATTATTCTCTGATATCCAGGGAGCTGATCTGTGGTCTGGATCCTGATCAGAGCTCAGCTGATCTCTGCTGTTGTTCCTCTTTTCTTAATCAGTATGGTAAAGAACAGGATGTGGATTTTCTCACCCCCTGAGGACGACGGCCCCCTGCTCCATGATGGGATCATCGATGACATCTGAGGAGGAACGACAGACGGAGAAAACTAATTACTTAAAAACTCAGATCAAATCCTTTAGTTCAGTTTCAGTGAAGCCTCATGATCGTCTTTGTTTTCTGAAACAGGACAGAGTTGAAGGTTAAAGGTGCTATGAGGAGAACCTATTACCGGTGACATAAAGACTCTGCTACCCATGAGCACGCGCGGCGACGGTTGTAATGCTGCGTTCAAGTAACCTCGGAACTGTGAGTGACATCACCTCCGACTTATCGGCGTTCCAGCTGAAGTCTGAAAAAAACATGCCAATCTACCAGGCTATTGTTAGCTGTTGTTAGCACGCCCTGCGTTGTTTTTCACAAATATCACATGAAGAATGTGATTATCACTATGGCAGCATTTTTGTAAATATAAGTCTAACAATACTATGTATACAGCTGATCTAGAGCGACACATGCCAGTCAGAAGTGCAAATAAATGGATTATTACAGGAGCTAAATAACTGTTC
The DNA here is from genome assembly GCA_036419115.1 of Scarus forsteni. Taxonomy (NCBI): domain Eukaryota; kingdom Metazoa; phylum Chordata; class Actinopteri; order Labriformes; family Labridae; genus Scarus; species Scarus forsteni. The sequence goes on from JAZDUH010000190.1 coordinate 4,500,781, forward strand.
ACACTGGGGGCATCCATCTTCCATTGTCAACTCGAGGGTGGCGAGGTTCCACCGAGTTCCCAGTAGGAAATTCAGACTTCGGGGGACGTTCCAGTCGCAGTTTCTTACTCGAAACTCGGAAATTCCTACTTCTGACTACAACTGGAGCACACCAAGACGTGACCCAAGCCAAAGCATGTGTTTGTTGTGATGCTAATGAATGCAGTTCGGACCTTCCTCAGAACTCTGCATTGCTTTACAACTTCTTTTTTCAACAACTTACAGGATGCAAAGCCACGAGGTAATGTATCTCTTTCTAGTTACGTAGCGGTAGTTTTTGATGTGTGACAACAAGCAATTTTTGGAAAACTTAGTATCGTAGTTTTGTAGCCGGCTATATATCTCTACTTACAGCCCGGTGCTCTAAGACGTGTCTGAATAATATAAATTTGCTCTAGTTTTAATTGTCTTGTTCCTGAAGTTGAGTATCCAGGCCAGTCCAGCCCTGTCCGACCCGACAGTGAGGCTAAAGAATAGCATTTATAGATAACCTATTTAGATGCTATAAAACTCATCTTAAAATGTGTATTTCCATCAGGCATATATCTAAAAGGGAGACTTTTTTGTCATTACTTAGAAACTCCTCATAGTCCCTTTAAGGCAGAAGCTGAACTAATGACACCATAACAACCACTTTACATTCATTAAGTAATAAAAAACCTATTCAGAGGAAGGACATAAAGTGAGATAAAAACACGGTTCTACAGAAACAAGAAGTTCATGACAGCACAGACTAGTGATGGGAATTGAAAACCAACTCCAGTTGAGAATCGTTAACAGCTCCATTAGAGAATCGATATCATTAATCTTTTTGCTCATCAATTTCCTTATCGATTCCATTCAATTGACAGGGTTCAGAAGCGTCAGAGTTGTAGCTTAATTTTCATTACACCTACTGCACAACCTTAAGTGAGTTTTTGCCCCTTTTGTTTGCTCCTGTACTCGTCTCTGGCTCTTGTCTTGTAGGTGGCCTGGGATCCTTGGTGGAGACTGCCTGCTGCTGTGGAGTCATGAAGCCTCAAAACTACAGTTATAAACATAACACATAGTTGGCCATTTTATTAGGAACACTCCATTCCCATTATCATTATAGCTGTTCATGTAGTTATTAGCATGATCTCCATATCCATGATCGTTACACCTACAGTATCTACTTTTTAATTACCACACAGGCATGAGGTCCCTCTGAAAATGGGATGTCACATCTCAAGAGGCCTTTAACACATTTATATTTAATGGAGACAAATATGGTTGGGATGCACTTGTGGTCTGGGCACCCATGAGTTCGTCACTACCATAAATTCTTATTTTCAGTAAGAATATCTAAGATTATACTTCTATAAAATGATCACCACAACCATTCAGACATGAGGACCCTCTTGAAAATGAGATGTAGCATCTCAAGAGGCTAACCTCTAAGAAATCAGACGACAGGTTGATGGTACATGAACCTGTCCCTAACTTTAGTTATTATTCTAGTCCACTTGTCTCCTCTTACCTCCCTTCCTTTGCCCTCACACCATCACAGCATGGTGTGGATTTGCTGTTCATCATGAGACTGGGATCCACATTCAAGATTTCCTGCTGCTTAACAGAAGGTTTTTTCTTGCCGCCATGATGGAGGGATTCATGATTGGCTATATGGATTCATGTTGGCTGTTGAATGTATATATTTGTATATATATGAATATGTGTATTTTATATGTATATATGTATCTATGCATATATGTGTATCCACAAAATGAAGAGCTTTATGCTCTATTGTAAAGTGTCTTGAGATAACACTTGTTATGAATTGGCGCTATACAAATAAAGATTGATTGATTGAGATTAATTGATTGAGTGGTAACACCAGCAACTTGCAGAAGCAGTTATCTATGCTGTGACATGTTTGACATTGTTGCCACTGAAAATCTGACCAACATTTGCCCACTCGCAAAATTTGCTTGAATCGATAAGGGAATCGATAAAGAATTGGATCGATTAGCAGGATCGTTATCAGCATTGGTATTGATAAAATCTTATCAATTCCCATCTCTAGCACAGACGCAAACAGACACATTCAAGTTTTAAAGTCCAAGGGGAACGATTCTCCACAGGTGAGCTAAAAACACACAGAGGTGAGTAATTACAAGTTATCTCATGTCACCAGTAGTAAACATAAAACACCTTTGTGAACATGGACCAACACCTTGTTGAATCCATGGGAGAGGCCCAACAAGGTGTACCTAATGAAGTGGCCAGTTAATGGACTTCTTCAAAGTCCCAGACCAACAAACCAACAAACCAGGCAGGCCACATAGACGTTAGCTCTATGTTCATACTGTGTGTTAAACAGAATCACAGTTTAGATGGTGTTGAATGAATCAGAGACATTTTAAAATGTTTTTTTTATTTCTGATTTTAAACTTTAATCGTTTCAAAGGCCTAAATGTTAACGAGAGGATTTACAGCCATGAAAGGCAACAGCAGCCAAATCAGCATCAATCCATCGATTAGATTTATTCATCTGAATGTTTTTGTGGAGAATTCAAACATTTAAACAATAGTTTTTCTGAAACTTACTCCAAAGTTTATTTTGCTCCCCTGAGCCCTTAAAGTGAACTCTGACCCCTCGTGTCCCGCCCACAGAGGCCTGTTTCACACCACAGCATTTCTACAACTGAATTTACTTAATGAAGTGAAACGTGTGAGCGAAATAAAATCTAATGTGGAGAAGGACAGAGCAGCCGTCAGACAAAATAACAGCAGACATTCAGTGAGTGTTTTTGGATCAAACTTCATTTGTGTCATTAATATGTGTGATATCCAATGTTTTTGAATGAATTATTGTCAATACTGATGTTTCATCAGGAATAGGGATGAACAATTAATTGCAAATTAGATTAAATCGCAATACAGCTTGTTGCAATTTTCAAATTGCAGAAGGTTCAATATTTTTAGCCCAAAATGTGTTGAACATTTGGGATTGTGATGTAGTTTTTTGCTATTTCATGCCTATATATATATTTTTTTACCTCTATTCATACATTTTTTTTCCCACTTTTGGACCATTTTACCTTTCTTAACCCTGTTCTTACAACTTCATGCCTATTTTGCCCCCATTCATCTTTTTTTGGCCACTGTCAGAACCATTTTTGGAATTTTTTCATGGTTTTTGAACTTTGACTTCAAATCTAATTCCCAATTTTGCTGCCATAATCAATTTTCCTAAGCCACTTTTGGATTTTTTTTTTGCCCATTTTTCCCCATGTTTTTGCAATTTCATACCTATTTTGCACCTATTTATTAACCTTTTTCCACTTGCATACCATTTTTACCCAGTTTTTACAATTCATACCTATTTTGCTTCTGTTCTTCACTTCTCCACTTTTTCTCAAATCTTTTATCCTTAGATTAATTTCATATTGTCATATTGGTTTTACTATAAAAAGATCTACTGCTTATGTTTGTTTAAGAATACATAAGATGAGGAACATTAAAACAATTTCAGAGTAAATCGAAATATTGGGGAAATAATCACAGTTAGATTATTTTCTCAAATCGTTCAGCCCTGATCAGGAGAGTAAATAAGTGACTCACAAAGCTGACCTGTTGTCAGTGTGACAGTCTGCTGAAGGAGCGGCTGATGAAAAATAAAAAAAACATTCATCTCCCTGAAAACATAAAATTCTTATTTTTAAAATACCCACAGAGCAATGATGAGCTCTGCCATCACGGTGTGTGTTTTACTGATGTTACTGCCAAATGTATGGCTGACAAATCTGCTGTTAATAAATCAATAATAATGTCCAAATAATCAGGGCTGGGTTTAAAAAATCAATTTAATTGATTTCCCTTTAAATGGTTCATAATCGATCCATAAAATCCAAAGATGGATCTTTTAACTTGGGTAGTTTTTTCTTCATTGAACGTGCAGAGAAGCAGCCTGTGGTATCAACCCTGCTCGTATTGCGTGATCGGCGTTCAGCGTTGCTTTCTACTGAACAAGATCTTGTGAGATGTTCCTGCAAGTAATCAAACAAACACGGCAGAAGCAAACAGCACTATAAGGACACCACCGGAGAGTTTAAAGGCTGACGTATGGACGTGTTTCAGATTTTACAAGCACGAAGGAAAAGAGGAGTTGGACAGAAAACAAGTAATACGCATTAATGTATATAATCAATATATGATTGATGTAACTGCTTTGGGTTCATTTCTTCATGTAAAAAAAATTTAAATGATGCACCAGGTCAAAAGGTCACTTTTTATGTTCACAGTATTATTTTAGCTGAGATTCCCCAGACTGAATATCTTATCGTGAATCAAATCGATCCAGAAAATCTGATTTTCTATCTGATCCGATACCCAGCCCTACAAATAATTAGCAGCTGATAACTGTATTTAACCTTTTCTGTCAATATCTGAAAATAAAAACATCAAACAACAAAATGCCACAGCCCTCATCATGCTGCTGTCATCTGTTTTTTAATCTTTGAAAAGAAAAAAAAAGTTTTTTGTTTTCCTGCAGCCTGAGTTCAGAGAATAACTGAGTTTGTCTGAGCCTGATGGACGGTCCTGTTTTCAGGTTTCACTCTGAGACACAGACACAGACTGGGAGCTCAAACTGCCTCAGAAACTCTTTTTCTCGGTAAATCTCTTCATAAATATCTCTGTTTTCAGGCTTCCTGTTTGTTTCAGCAGCTCTTAGAGCCAAACTGAGTGTGACTCAGAGTCAGTCTGAGTTTATGAGGTCTTTATCTGCAGCAGCTTCACCGACACAACAGACTCAAGGACAGACCAAAACTTCTCTCTGTCAGCCTGGACTTCCTCAGTTTCATTTTCCTGCAGGACCCGGAGTTCAGTTTGAACAAAAGAGGACATTTCTAAGTCTGTCCTGGTCCTGCTCAGGTCTGAGGGCCTCACACTCCCTCTCTCACCTTCTCCTCCCTCGGCTCCTCGCAGCTCCTCTTCCTCCTCCCGGCCGTCGGCCATGACTCCAAACTCTCTCTCGGCCCGGGGGCAGCGAGCTGAAGGTTTTCGGGCGGGTTACTCTCTCGGTTTGGACATTTACAGGCTCCTTACTCCGACAAAGTTCTTCGACGGGACGGGTCCGAGCCGTGAGAAGTTTTACCCTCTTCCAAAAACCAGGAAGTGCGTCGGAAACGCGCCGGCCGGCACGCCTCTGCCCCCCGCCTGTGAAACACGAACCAGGGCGGAAGTGAGGGAGGCTGCAGTTCCTCTGGCGGCCACTGGGGCAAGTCCAAAAGTCACAGAAGCTCCATCAGGTCCTGTGTAATGTAGTCAATGTGTTCTGATGGAAGAAGTGAACGTGCTCCTCTCTGCAGACACTTTAAAACAAACGCTATTTTAAAAGGGCGAGTCTGCAGGATTCTCCTTAACCCTTTAACCACCAGCTCAACTGTTTGGCAGAGGTCATCATTTTTCATTTCATTCCATTTACATTTCAGGGAACAGAGAAAACTACATACAAACAAAAAAAAAAAACATAATTTCTTGGTGTGGGATTTAAGGTTTAAAAAGTTAACTGTTGATAACGTGATGACATAAAAATGCACAAATATTTGGGACAATATTAGTAAAGGCAGAAATGTTTGTGAATAAATTAGCAATCAAAACTGCTTGAAAAAGATAATTCTGTCTTTGACAAACACACAAAAATGCTGATGAATAACAGATTTAATACATTTAAATCATATCAGTAAGTGGTTTAGTATGTAAAATAATAATGATGGTAATAATAAGCTTTAATCTTTTGAACCTTTAAATCACACACAAGAAAATATCAGTTCTTTAGGTTTGTTTGCAGTCTTTTTTCTGTATCCTAAAACATTGACAGCAACAATGCTGTGTCCCTTTTTTTATCACATTAAATATTATGGAATTTATTGACCTCTTAAGCTGAGAGTTAAAGGGTTAAAATAAAACATCAACTTTTCAGGAAAAATCCTGCTCAGTTGAGGATGACTTTTCAGGAAACCCCGTGGGTCATGTGATTCCTGCGGGAATCCCACGGGATGGGAGACATTTTTTAATTAATCCCATGATCAGGATGGGACAGGAAAAAAAGCAAAGGGAGCAGACAGGAGTGGGAACAACATTAATAGATGATCATTTTCAGCCGTGTTAAACAACCAGATGAACAGATGCGTCCATTTTTGTCGTCATCTCTCAGTGAGAGCCAACACTCTTGACCGCCCTAGCAACACAAAAGAACTACAAAAGTGGTTTGACTTCCTGTCACCACAGGAAGTGACACACATAGCAAAACAAAACATAGAGAAGACGACCCGTCGAAAAGATAGCTGTAAATGCCTTTTATATGCACTGCACTTTTACCTAAAATAAAAAATGCAACATTTTTTTCAACATGTTTGGTTTTATTCAAACGGGAACGGGACAGGAGTGGGAGTCATTCTACGGGAGTGGGACAGGACAGGATTCATTTTTTTACTCCTGCCCGGGATTGGGACGGAACGATCATTTTTCTCTGGGATTGGGACGGGACAGGAGTGAAAATCTGCTCCCATGTCATGCTATACTGCTCAGTCGTCTCCTGTGGGTCTCTACAGATGTGTGATGGTGTCTCTGTTTACCTCACCCCGTCCTCAGCCTGTATGTCGATGCTTTGGTTGTCTTGGGATGTTTTAAGGCAGAGAGTAGGCGGGGATACTCCACCCAGTCACGTGACTTTGAGTGTTGTAAAACGCACTAACAGAATGCTACACAGATAAGCAACGATGGCAGTCGTAGTACAATCAGGTAGAAGCAAAATGCCAAGTGGATGAAGCTAGGTCTAAAACCAGAGTGAACCGAGGGTTGGCTTTCACCTGCTGACGAGCTCTGAAGGACCGTCTCGGGATGAAAAGTGATATAGAGTTAGTCATCATCCTGTTGGACGAGTCGGTCCTCTCCTACTCCCCTGGCCCCTCCACCCATGACCTTTGCTGTTGTGTTTGTCATTCAGACTCGTCTGTGTCAGCGGAGGTTGGGGAAAGTGTGCTCACTGCACCTGCCAAGATGACAAAAAGGACATGTTGTTGTTTTGGTCACTCGTTGTTTACACGTTAGCATAGCACAAAATAATGTCAACTGTATTGGCTAACTGAATTCAGTCTAACTCACTTCCTTGTTTTAGCCAACAATCCAGCAATAAGCATCTGTGTTTATTCAAATACAAAAGCAATGCAACTTGCTAATAATGAAACATTTAATAAAAATCAGCAAGGTACCTCATCACTCATTGTCCTGCTTGGAGCTGCAGGGTTATCGGATCGTGTAGGTGTGTCCTCCCCCTGCTGCTGGAGAGGGTGAATCAGGTTGCGAGGAGTTCAGGGGGAGGGGCTTTGGTTGAGTGTTGTCTTTACAAACAGTAACAAAAAGTACGCAGACCCTACCTTTAAATATTCATTTAGTTTGTACAGTTTTAATGCTAGTTCTTATTTCACACAGGTCTGTATTTTCTCACTTTTTCCTATTCTGATATTTGACCACAAAAGCATACCATGTACATTTTATATATCTAAATAGTACAAGTGGCTTTAAATACATACGTCATAGAATTTTTTGTAGTATTTCACTAATTTTCCCACTGCAGAAAAAAATGTGTATTTTTTTATGGTGACCACAATGTACAGTGTAGAGGCTTCTTTAGCTCAAAATGATCAGAACAGTGGTGCAGAAATCAGTCCAAAAATGCTGAAATACACTATAATGCCAAAAGTATTTGCTCACCCATCCTAATAATCAGAATCAGGTGTTCCAGTCTCTTCCATGTCCACAGGTGTATAAAATCATCACCTAGGCATGCAGACTGCTTTAACAAACATTAGTGAAAGAATGGGTCGCTCTCAGGAGCTCAGTGAATTCCAGCGTGGAACTGTGATAGGATGCCACCTGAGCAACAAATCCAGTGGTGACATTTCCTCACTCCTAAATATTCCACAGTCAACTGTCAGCTGGATTATAAGAACGTGGAAGTGTTTGGGAACCACAGCAACTCAGCCACCAAGTGGTAGGCCACGTAAACTGACGGAGCGGGGTCAGCGGATGCTGAGGTTCATAGTGAGAAGAGGTCGCCAACTTTCTGCAGAGTCAATCTCTACAGACCTCCAAACTTCATGTGGCCTTCAGATTAGCTCAAGAACAGTGCAGAGAGCTTCATGGATGGGTTTCCATGGCCGAGCAGCTGCATCCAAGCCTCACATCACCAAGTGCAATGCAAAGCGTGGATGCAGTGGTGTAAAGCACGCCGCCACTGGACTCTAGAGCAGTGGAGACGAGTTCTCTGGAGTGACCAATCACGCTTCTCCATCTGACAATCTGATGGACCAGTCTGGGTTTGGAGGTTGCCAGGAGAACCATACTTGTGGGACTGCATTGTGCCAAGTGTAAAGTTTGGTGGAGGGGGGATTATGGTGTGGGGGTGTTTTTCAGGAGCTGGGCTTGGCCCCTTAGTTCCAGTCAAAGGACCTCTGAATGCTTCAGCACACCAAGACATTTTGGACAATTCCATGCCCCAAATTTGTGGGAACAGTTTGGAGCTGGCCCCTTCCTCTTCCAACATGACTGTGCACCAGAGCACAAAGCAGATCCATAAAGACATGGAGAACAGAGTCTGGTGTGGCCAAACTTGACTGGCCTGCACAGAGTCCTGACATGAACCCAAAAGAACACCTTTGGGATGAATTAGAGCAGAGACTGAGAGCCAGGCCTTCTCATCCAACATCAGTGTGTGACCTCACCAATGCGCTTCTGGAAGAATGGTCAAAATTTTCTATAAACGCACTCCTCAACCTTGTGGACAGCCTTCCCAGAAGAGTTGAAGCCGTATTGAACCCTATGGATTAGGAATGGGATGGCACTAAAGTTCATATGAGAGTCAAGGCAGGTGAGCGAATACTTTTGTCAGTATAGTGTAAGTTAGCATTAAAGCAAATCCAGCTCCCAACAAACACACACACACCAGTCCTTGTTAGTATACCACATCTTCTTCCGCTTGTCTGCCTCGTCCACCACATCCTCCCAGGAGACTGTCCGCTGCATGATGTGTTTGAGTGATTGAGGAGGACAAAGTTAATTTCAGTATTGAAAGTGATCTCTGCACCAGTCAGGATGTAAAATATAAAGCTTTGGACACTTTTAACCCTTTGACAAAATGAAATCCACAGTAGTTCCTGCTAACAGACACATATATAAGTATGACCTTAAAAAAATGATCATGGACGACCTGCTTTGGACCTGCTCCACCCCATGAGCATCAACCATCAGTATCAATGTAACATAAATTTATACAAAACCCAAAACCAGTGAAGTTGGCACGTTGTGATAATCGTAAATAAAAACAAAATACAATGATTTGCAAATCCTTTTCAACTTATATTCAATTGAATACACAGCAAAGACAAGATATTTAATGTTCCAACTGAGAAACTTTATTTTCTTTTACAAATAATCATCAACTCAGAATTTAATGGCAGCAACACATTGTAAAAAAGTTGGCACAGGGGCATTTTTACCACTGTGTTACATCGCCTTTCCTTTTAACAACACTCAGTAAACATTTGGGAACTGAGGAGACCAATTTTTGAAGCTTTTCAGGTGGAATTCTTTCCCATTCTTGCTTGATGTACAGCTTAAGTTGTTCAACAGTCCAGGGTGTCCGTTGTTGTATTTTACGCTTCATAATGCGCCACACATTTTCAATGGGGGACAGGTCTGGACTACAGGCAGGCCAGTCTAGTACCCGCACTCTTTTACTACGAAGCCACGCTGTTGTAACACGTGCAGAATGTGGCTTGGCATTGTCTTGCTGAAAAACCTGTATGTACCTTTCAGCATTAATGGTGCCTTCACAGACGTGTAAGTTACCCATGCCTTGGGCACTAATACACCCCCATACCATCACAGATGCTGGCTTTTGAACTTTGCGCCTATAACAGTCCGGATGGTTCTTTTCCTCTTTGGTCCGGAGGACACGACGACCACAGTTTCCGAACACAAGTTGAAATGTGGACTGGTCAGACCACAGGACACTTTTCCACTTTGCATCAGTCCATCTTAGATGATCTCGGGCCCAGCGAAGCCGGCGGCATTTCTGGGTGTTGTTGATAAATGGCTTCGGCTTTGCATAGTAGAGTTTTAACTTGCACTTACAGATGTAGACGAACTGTAGTTACTGACAGTGGTTTTCTGAAGTGTTCCTGAGCCCATGTGGTGATATCTTTTACACAGTGATGCCGGTTTTTGATGCAGTACCACCTGACGGATCGAAGGTCACGGGCATTCAATGTTGGTTTTGGGCCTTGACGCTTACGTGCAGTAATTTCTCCAGATTCTCTGAACCTTTTGATGATATTACGGACCGTAGATGATGAAATCCCTAAATTCCTTGCAATAGCTGGTTGAGAAATGTTGTTCTTAAACTGTTGGACAATTTGCTCACGCATTTGTTCACAAAGTGGTGACCCTCGCCCCATCCTTGTTTGTGAATGACCGAGCATTTCAGGGAAGCTGCTTTTATACCCAATCATGGCGCCCACCTGTTCCTAATTAGCCTGTTCACCTGTGGGATGTTCCAAATAAGTGTTTGATGAGCATTCCTCAACTTTCTCAGTCTTTTTTGCCACTTGTGCCAGCTCTTTTGAAACATGTTGCAGGCATCAAATTCCAAATGAGCTAATATTTGCAAAAAATAACAAAGTTTACCAGTTTGAATGTTAAGTATCTTGTCTTTGCTGTGTATTCAATTGAATATAGGTTGAAAAGGATTTGCAAATCATTGTATTCTGCTTTTATTTACGATTATCACAACGTGCCAACTTCACTGGTTTTGGGTTTTGTACTTTTATGAAATTACGTTAAATATTGCCATATTGTGGCAGTAATTAATACTATAATCAAGATTACACAACAATAACTATAACTCTGTATTGGATCTTTTTTTTGGTGACTTTAAGTAACACTGGAGCATCTGACAGCACTGATTTACTATTTGCTCTCCCTTGACTTTTCTCAGGGACAGGGTTCTGTAAATTCAGGTTTGTTGGCTTAACTTCTTCACAGCTTAGAGCAGTGATCATCGACTGGTGGGCTCAGACTGGGCATTAGAAAATGATCAGGCTAAGAGAATGTTGAAAAAGCAGTTTCAAGTGTGCTGTTAAATCCTTACAACTATTAATGCGTCCATTTTAGCCAAAGTTCAACCAGGAGTGCAGGTATGTTGAGTCAGACTCTGTGACGGAAAGACATAACAGTCTGAGGAAGAATGAGCCACAACTGTGTCAGGTGGCCTGCAGCATTGTGGGTGATAGGGACTGATCTCACCTTAAAGTGATATTCCGGGATTGAACAAGTTGGGTCCTATCACAAGGGTTAGGGCAGAAATTACCTCTACAGCAGTGTTTCTGTGGAGAAGAAACCCAGGGCGCTAGGACCTAACTCCCTCTTCCTCCTTCGGATCTGCTCGTCTGCTCATTCCGCTGGAGTCAGACGGGGCCATATTTTACTTGACCAAAAACACAAATAAACGGACTCCCACTGAAAAAGTCTGACATCGGTCTGCATTCACGCTTTATTTAGAGAATTTTCAGTGCGTTACTTTCACACAGAAACACCGCTAAATACGGCTCTAGTTCGTATAGCGCCGTGAAACGGCCTCCGCGGAAGAGCCTCCGCTCCGCTCCGCTGCAGCGGAGGCTTTGCAGCCACAGCTCTGGCTCTTCCAACGAGCCGCCCGGGCGAATCTGCGTCCAAACGCGTCTTTGCATTGACTTTGTATGTTATCTCAATGTGTGTGCAAATCCGCATCCGGTGTGGCCGTAGCATAAGACACATGGATCAGCTCTGTGAGAGGAGCATGCAACCCACATACTCACACCGTGGGCCGATTAAGGTCACAAGTGGCCTAAGAAACATGTATCTGCTCTGTGAGAGGAACATGCAACCCACACACTCACACCGTGGGACGGTTTAAGGTCACGAGTGGCCTAAGAAACATGGATCTGCTCTGTGAGAGGAACATGCAACCCACACACTCACACCGTGGGCCGATTAAGGTCACAAGTGGCCTAAGAAACATGGATCTGCTCTGTGAGAGGAAGAGAGTCACTTCATCAACCTGCGCTCTGTGAAGAGGTCTGTGGGACTGAAGGACATTCTGATCCTGTGAGTAAGCAAACATCTCCTGTTCATGTCATTTCAAGCTCATGTCTCCTCTGGTGTTTGTTTACCCATGATGCCTCTGTCCGCCTCGGGCTGGAGCTCACCTGAGCTGCTCCAGGATCAACATCGCTGTTTTTAGGTCTGGACAAACTAAAGAGGGAGATTAGTTTATCATGATGAACTTTCAGCTTGAGCTGTGAGTTTAAAGATTAAGGGTAAAAGCTAATCTGAAGAGTAAAGTTAACTTCTGTATGTCATCTTCATTCTTAGATTAAAACTTTATTCGCCATACCTTTGAAATATTTCTCAGTGTGACTTAAGAAAAACAAACACTCAGGTTCAGAGCCATGTCTACAACGTCTACTGGGTGATCAAAGTTTGGTCCTCCATGTTCTTTTGACATTAAACCTTTATGTCATTCTCATCAGGTCAGTTCTTATTTCCTCTGATAACACAAAACAATCACTTCTAAAGGTCAAGATCTCTGTTCTTCAGGTTCAGGCTGATTCATGAATGTTGAGCTTGTTTGGCTTCACCTGTTTTTCCTCGACTCCTGTGTGACAAGTCTCAGAGGTGGTTTGCGATACCAGGGTCAGTCAAGGTCAGCCAGGGTAATTCAGGGTCAGTCTGGGTCAGTCAGGGTAAGGAGGACTTACAGCTCATGTGAGGATTTTTGAACCATTTGAGTGTGAAATATTTGAATAATGCAGTCTCCACACAACATAGAAGAGTAAATGTGACCATCCACTATGAGGCTGCGTTTACATGGCACTGAAAACGGTCAAATCCGATAACTTTTCATTGCCTTTTGGCCTTGCATTTAGATGGAAACTCGTTGAAAACAGAAACTTTTGAAAACAGGCTCCAGAGTGGTAAGATTTGAATCCGCTTTCCTTGCAGCTCCATGTAAACCTTCAGGGTGAAACACTGATGTCACCGCATGCGCAGAACTCTTTCAGATGAAGGCTGCGCGCGCATACCAGAAACAACAACAGCTTCGGCCATCTGCCGAGTAACGTGTGAGCCTCTTACCGTTACACATATAGACCCAGAGTGCACAGCCGGACCCAGCCAACAGCTGCACCCAGCGCACAGCTGTACTAAGCACACAGCCAGACCCAGAGTGCAACGGCGTATCCAGAGTGCACAGAAAGACCCAGAGTGAACTAACGGACCCAGAGCTCACAGCTCGATCCAGAGCGCACAGCCCCATCCAGAGCTCACAGCTGTACCCAGTGCAAAGCTGGACCCAGAGCGCACAGCCAGACCCATAGCGCACAACCAGAGCCAGAGTGCACTGCTTGACCCAGAGCGCACAGCCGGACACAGATCGCAAAGCTGGACCCAGAGAGGACAGGTGGACCCAGAGGGCACTGCCGGCCCTGAATCCAGACCACAGCTGGATCCAGAGCATACAGCAGGACCTAGAACTCATAGTCGGAACCAAGAACTCACAGCTGGACCCAGAGCGCACAGCCAGACCCAGCGTGCACAGCTGGACCCAGAGGGAAAAGCTGGATATAGTATAGTATTCAGTATTTTTATTGCTGAGATCGTCGTCACTTCCTGGTGAGCGTATTCGTCACTTCCTGTTTTACAGTGCAGTGCTGTTTGTAGTGTGTTGTCTCTGTTCAGCTAACGCTAATTTTAACTGACTAATATCTGCCATTTGAGCTTATAATTGTTTTGATTGATTATGATCTACGTTCGATCGTTCGAACGTACTAAGGTCTACTGCAACCACTCAAGCGGTCATTTAGTTCTACTTTCTTCTGCTTAGCATAGTTTAGCTTAGCTTCTTAGCATGGCTTCTCCCTCCGCTCCTGCTCTGTCCTGTCCTATGTGCCAGATGTTTAGCTACTCTTCGTCCTCCTTTACTGATAGCGGTATTTGTCTGAAGTGTAGTTTATTCTTAGATTTGGAGGCGAGGGTGTCTGATCTGGAGAAGCGGCTCTGCACCGGATCCAAAGCCTCTTACATAGCCGTAGCGAGCAAGCAGGACGTAGCTAGCGGTGCAGGCCGCACTAGCGCTAGCGTTAACTTAGCCTCCCCCCCGGCTAGTAATGGCTGGGTCACTGTCCGTGGCAAGCATAGCCGAAAGTCGAAGACCCACTCGGTACCCCACCATCCAGTTCACGTTTCCAACAGGTTTTCTCCCCTTGGTGATGATGGTAACCCGCGCACCGGGGAACAAACACTGATAATTGGCGACTCCATAGTCAGAAACGTGAAGATAGTGAAGTCAGCAGGCATAGCTAGGTGTATCCCAGGGGCCAGAGCGGGTGACACAGAGGCAAATTTGAAGTTGCTGGCAAAGAGTAAACGTAAGTTTGCTAGAATAGTCCTCCATGTCGGCACAACTGACTCCCGATGTCGCCAGTCGGAAGTAACTAAATTAAACATTGAATCAGTGTGCTCTTTTGCAAAGACAATGTCGGACTCTGTAATTTTCTCTGGCCCCTTGCCCAATCTGACCAGTGATGATATGTATAGCCGCATGTCATCATTCAACCGCTGGCTATCGAGGTGGTGTCCAGCAAATGATGTGGGCTTCGTTGACAATTGGTCATCCTTCTGGGGAAAACCTGGCCTGATAGGAAGAGATGGCATCCATCCTACTCTGGCTGGTGCATCTCTCCTGTCAAAAAACATGGCAGAGTCACACTTATGACCTCTCAGAGATGAGACCATGTTGCAGAGCTGCAGTCCTCCACGCTCCTCTGCACTTGCTCTAAGACAGTTTTCCTGCCATTACTGTTATGACAGCTGTGTTCATCAGCTAGATAACTGCTATGGCTTTTGTAATAGTGAGGAATATTATTCCATAGAGACTGTGTCAGCCCCCCAACCCAAAGCTCACTTACATAATAACTCAAAAACAAATGAAAGAGCTGTCAACCATAGAAATCTTATTAACATAAAACCCTCAAATGTAATGGCTTTAAAACATCAGAGAATCAGATGTGGTCTCTTAAATATTAGATCACTGAGGTCCAAATCTTTACTGGTGAACGACCTTATATCAGAAAATCAGATTGATTTATTCTGTCTAACTGAAACATGTCACAATCTCAGTTTTCAGCCTCAGCCTCTCCCGCAGCCTGTCACTCCCTGCTGCACTCTAATTAGCCCAGACTCACCTCACCTGTGTTCCTGCTCACACCTGCACCTCGTCTCCTGCAATCAAGCCAGCAACAAAAGCCCCAGCTCCACACTCAGTCGGTGTCAGACTGTCTTCGCACTCATGCTGAGAACTCCAGACTTGTTTCCCGGATTGATCACCCTTTGCCAACAAGTTTCGTCCCGGACTTTGACTCATACGCCTGACCCTCGGCTTGACTTCAAGGTATCGACTAGCTTCTGTCCTGCATTCACCCGGCTGTCTGAATCCCCGGCTATCGATCCTGTTCCTGTCTCCTGTTGCCGAGTCCTGCCTATCCTACGCTGTGTTCTCCGCCTGGTGTCTGATCCCTGCCTGTCTCCTGACGCCGTATCCAGCCTGTCCTACGCTGTGCTATCCGTCTGGTATCTGATCCCTGCCTGTCCTCGACTACGTGAGTTGGCCTGAATTCCTTCTCTGAGTGTTCCTGAACGCCTCTGCTCGTCTGAGAGTGAGTCAAGCTTCCTCCGCCTTCTCCTTTAAAGACTGTGTGAGCTTCTGCCTGTACATCCCCTCTGTGGCTCAGTTGGTAGAGCACCTGACTACGAAGCCAGCTGTTATGGGTTCGATCCCCGCTCAAGCCACAGCCTTTCTTCTGCTGAACTGTGTGAACCTCTGTTTTGGCTTATCTTCTGTGTGGCGCAGTTGAGAAGACGCTCGCCTTTAAAGTCAGCTGTCGCGGGTTCAACCCCCGCTCAAGCCGCAGCTTCCTTCTGAAAAGACTGTGTGAGCCTCTGTCTGTACATCTCCCGTTTGGCTCAGTCGAGAGAGCGCCCGTCTTCAGAGCCAGCTGTCGCGGGTTTGACCCCCGCTCAAGCCACAGCTTCTTACCCGTATTACACCGGGTGAGCCTAGGTCTGCATGTCTCCTCCGTGGCTCACCTGAAAGAACACTCACCTGTCATTCCCTAGTGTGAGGGTTCAAACCCCGCTTAGAACTGTGCTTTGAACTACTGTAAAATAAAGACTGTTGGTTGTTCACATCCTACTGCTTGCTTCTGGGTCCTAACTGCAAACGTGTCAAAACATGGCTACGTGACGAAGAATATGTCAGTTTAAATGAATCCACTCCTCCCAGTCATTCAAATATTCATATACCACGCGACACAGGCCGTGGTGGTGGTGTAGCAGCTATTTATCATTCTTGTCTCCAAATCAATCACAGACCAAAGGCTAAATATACTTCTTTTGAAAGCCTTACTCTAAATTTATCTCATACTGATTAAAAAACCAGCCAGACAGTTCTGTTGGTGATAATTTACCGTCCTCCAGGCCCATACTCTGAATTCTTATCAGAATTCTCTGAGTACATATCAAACTTAGTCCTTAGCTCTGATAAAATAATCATTGTAGGTGATTTTAATATCCATGTTGACAAAGAGAGTGATAGTCTCAGCTCAGCTTTTATGTCGTTAATAGACTCAGTTGGCTTTACTCAGTCTGTTAGTGAAGCTACCCATCATTTCAATCACACTCTTGATTTGGTTTTAGCATATGGCCTTGATATTAATGAACTGAAAGTTTTTCCTGAAAATCCATTTTTATCCGACCACTTCTTAGTAACTTTTAGCATCCTCCTGGAAGATCCTGTATTTTGCAGCAAAATTGTAGCAGTACAAAATCTGTCCACTGGTGCTGTGGCTAAATTCAAAGAGGCCATTCCTACTGCCCTAAGCTCAATAAATTGGTCAACTGATAACTGTGATATTAGCTTTAGCCCCACTCAGCTGGATCAGCTTGTAGATGACTCAGCCAGTCTACTAAGATCCACTCTGGACTCAATTGCCCCACTGAGACAAAAAAGAATTAAACGTCAGAGGACAGCTCCTTGGTTTAACTCTGAAACTTGTACACTTAAACAAATAACCCGTAAATTAGAGAGAATGTGGCGCTCTGATAAAAGGGAAGAGTCACGTATATTTTGACGAGAGAGTCATAATAATTACATGAGAGCCTTAAAACATGCTCGAGCTGCCTACTACTCCTCACTTATTGAAGAAAATAGAAACAATCCCAGATACCTTTTCAGCACTGTAGCCAGGCTGACACAGAGTCAGAGCTCTATTGAGCCTGCGATTCCTCTAGCCCTGAGCTGTGAGGACTTTATGAACTTTTTAAAAGATAAAATTCTGAAAATTAGAGATAAAATTAGCAACTCCTCATGTCCAGCTGAACCTGCCATACCTTTAGATGTAGTATTAGTTAGACCTGAGTTAGACAGTTTCTCTACAATTAGCCTTCAGGAGCTTAATTCTCTCGTCTCCTCCTCTAAATCATCAACCTGCCTTTTAGACCCGATCCCAACTAAGTTGTTCAAGGAGGTACTTCCTCTAGTCTGTCCATTGTTGCTGGAGACAGTAAATATATCTCGATCAACAGGCTACGTACCACAGTCTTTTAAAACAGCAGTAATCAAACCCCTCCTTAAAAAACCTTACCTCGATTCAGGAACATTAGCTAACTACAGGCCTATTTCTTACCTTCAATTTGCCTCAAAGATCCTGGAGAAAGTAGTAGCTGATCAGCTCGGTGACTTCCTTCAAGACAATAGCCTGCTTGAGGACTTTCAGTCAGGATTTATAGGTCATCACAGCACAGAGACTGCTCTAGTTAAAGTAACCAATGATCTACTCTCAGCTTCAGACGAAGGACTTCTCTCTGTTCTTGTTTTGTTAGATCTTAGTGCTGCTTTTGACACCATTGATCATGGTGTTCTTATACAGAGATTAGAGATGTTACTTGGGATTACAGGGACTGCCTTAAATTGGTTTAAGTCCTACTTATCTAATAGATATCAGTTTGTACACGTGAACAACAAATCCTCTGTGCACACTAAAGTAAGTTACGGGGTTCCTCAAGGTTCGGTGCTAGGTCCAATTCTCTTCTCTATATATATGCTTCCCCTTGGTGATATCATGAGGAAATACTCTGTTAATTTTCACTGCTACGCTGATGATACACAGCTTTATGTATCACTGAAGCCAGGTGAGACAAACCACTTAGTTAAACTAGATGCCTGTTTAAAGGACATCAGAACCTGGATGGCCAGAAATTTTCTTCTTCTTAACTCAGACAAGACAGAGATCATTGTGCTGGGACCTCGACACCTCAGAGAATCCTTTTCTAGTGATTTAACTGCCATAGATGGCATTAGTCTGGCACCAAGCACAACTGTTAGAAATCTAGGAGTTCTATTTGATCAGGACTTATCCTTTAACTCTCACCTAAAGCAAATTTCAAAAACAGCCTTTTTTCATCTTGGTAACATCGCTAAAATCAGGCCTATCCTGTCCCAGAGCGATGCTGAAAAGCTAGTTCATGCTTTTGTTACCTCTAGACTGGACTATTGTAACTCTCTGTTTTCAGGCTGTCCCAGCAAGTCGCTTAAGACACTTCAGCTGGTCCAAAATGCTGCAGCACGTGTACTGACTAGAACGAGGAGAAGAGACCACATTACTCCTGTATTAGCTTCTCTGCATTGGCTTCCCATTAAATATAGAATAGAATTCAAGATTCTTCTCCTCACCTATAAGCTCTCAGTGGACAGGCACCAGTCTATCTTAAAGACCTTGTAGTGCCGTACAACCCCTCTAGAACATTGCGCTCCCAAAATGCTGGCCTACTTGTGGTACCATCAATCTCCAAAAGTAGTATGGGAGGTAGAGCTTTCAGTTATCAGGCTCCTCTTCTCTGGAACAATTTACCGACCACAGTTCGGGAGGCTGAAGCTCTCTCTACCTTTCAGGTTAGACTTAAAACATTCCTCTTTGATAAAGCTTTCAGTTAGGGACCAGCTCATAGTTTATAAATTAGTTCGTAAATTAGACTCATAGTTTAGATGCAATGGGCCTAGACTGCCGGGGGGGGGGAGTCTGGCACAATGGGCTCTATCACTCTCTCTCTCTCTCTGCATCTGCTTTTGCTCCGTTTGTTTGCTCCTGTACTCGTCTCTGGCTCTTGTCTTGTAGGTGGCCTGGAATCCTTGGTGGAGACTGCCTGCTGCTGTGGAGTCACGAAGCCTCAAAACTACAATTATAAACATGACACATACTTGGCCATTTTATTAGGAACATTCCATTCCCATTATCATTATAGCTGTTCATGTAGACATTAGCATGATCTCCATATCCATGATCAATACATCTACAGTATCTATTTTTATCACCACATAGGCATGAGGTCCCTCTGAAAATGGGATGTCACATCTCAAGAGGCCTTTAACAAGTTTTGGCCTCATTTTCTACTCAATGGTTGGGATGCACTTGTGGTCTGGGCACCCATGAGTTCGTCACTACCATAAATTCTAATTTTCAGTAAGAATATCATTGATTATACTTCTATAAAATGATCACCACAACCATTCAGACATGAGGACCCTCCTGAAAACCAGATGTAGCATCTCAAGAGGCTACCCTCTAATAAATCAGACGACAGGTTTATGGTTCATGGATCTGTCCCTAACTTTAGTTCTTACTTTAGTCCACTTGTCTCCTCTTACTTCCCTTCCTTTGCCCTCACACCCAACACAGCATGGTGTGGATTTGCTGTTCATCATGAGACTGGGATCCACATTCAAGATTTCCTGCTGCTTAACAGAAGGTTTTTTCTTGCCGCCATGATGGAGGGATTGATGATTGGCTATATGGATTCATGTTGGGTGTTGGATGCATATATTTGTATATATATGTATATGTGTATCTTTATATGTATATATGTATCCATGCATATATGTGTATCTACAAAATGAAGAGCTTTATGCTCTATTGTGAAGTGTCTTGAGATAACACTTGTTATGAATTGGCGCTATACAAATAAATAAAGATTGAGATTGAGATTGATATAGAGTGTACAGCTGGACACAGACAAACAGCTGGACCCAGAGTGCACTGCCGGTCCCGACTCCAGAGCACAGCTGGATCCAGAGCGCACAGCCGGTCCCGACTCCAGAGCACAGCTGGATCAGAGCGCACAGCCGCACAGCTGAACCCAGAGTGTACAACTGAACCATGCATGCAGCCGCGGACCCAGAGTGCACAGCCTGACAAAGAGTGCACTGCGAGACTCAGAGGGAACAGCCCGTTACATAGTGCACAGCTGGACCCATCGTGCAGCCGTGGAACAAGAATGCACAGCTGGACACAGAGCGAACAGCTGGACCAAGAGGGCACAGCCGGACCCAGTGCACAGCCAGACCCTGGGCGCACAGCCAGTTCCAGAGCACACAACCAGACCCAGAGCTCACAGCTCAACCCAGATCCCCTAGGAGAGGGGTGCTCATACTTTTTCAGCATGTGAGTTACTTATAAACGACCAAGTCAAAATGATCTACCTACCCACTACAAAAATGAAAAATATATATTTTCAAATATATTGAGGATTCTTTTTTTGTACAATGTATGTTGATGTACCTTGCATAACCACAGCAAATATTGTACAACACAAAATTGTTAACTATGTGTGACGGGGTCAGTTTTAACCTTTTTTTTTAGTTGCATGTATTTTATTGAAGTTTATAGTGTGTGTTTTCCTGCGGGCCCTGAACGCATCCCCCTGATTTGGCTGAGGAGGAACCGGTGTGCAGCAGCAATCAAGGCACCGATGTGCATACTTAAGGAGGGCAGCAGTGGAGCAAAAGGAGACAGAGAAAAGCAGCCAGGGTCGGAGGCAACAGCGGGGACTGAGTGTCGGACTGAGCGCGAGCGTGAGCGTCGGAGAGTGCCGTACAGCAGATGACCTGCTCGCTGGGATGGAGTGAGAGATCCTCAGCGGAGACGGCAGCACGGGTGTGTGGAGAGCCGACGGAGACACGAGGGGACGCACTGCTGGGAAGCAGAGGGGTGTAATCGCGATACACCCCTCTTCCAGTTAAGTACCCTCGGTTGACTTTACCCACTTTATTTCATGCAAAGTAGAATTGTGAGTTGCTCTAAAAAGGACCTGTCCTCCCCAGCTGAAGTGACGAAGCCACGCCGGTCGGGAAGGAGGCAGAGCCCAGCACCGAGGCAACGTGGAAGCGACGAGGACGGCTGTGTGGAGACCAGTGAACAGACATGTGAGGGGAAGCATTGTTGGATGACAGAGAGGTGTGCTTACGATTGCACCCCTCTCTGAGTTAAGTACCCTCACAGGACATTCCTCACCTTCGTTTTTTTTATTAAAGATTTTAGTATAGTTTCTTATCTTGTTTTAACTGGGGTTTTTTAGTTATTAGATTTTAGTGTCCCTTGTCTGGTGTTATAGTTCCCTGATGTTTTTAGTCCCCCATTTTATCTTGGTTTTATGACTCAGCAGACACGGTCCTGACCCTGTAGCAGGGAATGTTTTATTTTTATTGTGTGTTGTAGTGTTTTAGGGTGATTGCTGTGCCTAAAGACTTATATTGGATTGGTTAAGGGATTACAGACCAAACAAAGGTGTCTGACTGCATGTTTTAATCCTTTTAAGGGGCGGAGTACATGGACTGCCATTTGCGGGGATATCCAAGGGACCACCACCGAAGACATTGGACTGGGTTTTTTATCTTGTTTTTATAATAAACCTGTTGTAAACCCCCTGATTGTTTGGTCTTGTGTAACTCTGCTCCAACCTGATTGACAAGAATCTGTGTAGTTTAATAGAGTCCTAGGCTCTTTTTAATCCTAGGTGGCATTGTCGGCCCTTTTAAATATTCCTTTTAAATATTCCTTTTAATATTCCTTTTAATTAGTCTTTTAAATCCCTTTTTAAACCCACCCGGGGACAAATTTCTGGCATTTGTCGGCAGGATCAGGTACCAGAGCAGAGTTACAGAAGGTTTTTGTGGCAGCAACTGAGTTGCGAGAATGATGATGATGCCTGTTTTCCCTGGTGCACCATGGGTGCCTAAGTTCGGGGGCCCAGATTCTGAACTTAAGTATGGGGACTGGAAGGAGCAGTTACAAGGGTTGGTGCAATATGCTGGACAGACAGAGCTGCAGAAAGTGGGTGTTTTAATGGGAGCATTGACTGGGGAAGCTAAAAGGCAAATTAATGTCTTAACAGAGGAAAACCGCAACACGACAGCAAAAATCTTTACTGTACTTGATGGACTCTATCAAGGTCGTGTATCAGTCTCTCTGATTAGAGCACAGTTTTATGGGTGCCGTCAAAAGTTAGATAAGCCCATTCAATCATATGCCCTTAGATTAAGAGGGCTCCATTGCAGGCTACAGCAGCATGACCCAGATGGGGCCCCCACCAACCAACACCTAAAGGAGCAGTTCCTCCTTGGGCTAAAGGAGGGACCTCCCACCCAAACCCTGAGGAGGTATGCGCAGCGGCATCCAGACGGAACCCTGGATTCCCTTCTGCAAGAGGCCCTGCTGTTGGAGGAGGATCAACATGGCCACCGACCATCAGAGGTAGCGTGCACAGCTGTTGGGATAAATAACACTTCCTCTCACCTACAGAAAGCCGACTGGAGAACAGAGTTGAAGAGAGAGATCATGTCTGAGCTCAAGGACCAGTTAAGGGACTGGACTCAAGAGCTTGTCCAGGACCTCAAGCCAAGGAGTCCACCCAGGCGAACAACCCCAGTGCAACAGCGAGAGCCAGAATACCCTAGGCGCGAAGCCATGTCCTCTAACTTGTGGTCAGCAGATGGTAAACCCATTTGCAGGCGTTGCCACCAAGTTGGTCACATTGCTCGTACTTGTAGGGATCGTAACCAGCAAACACCGACTTTAAACTAGCTTGCCCCATGACTGAGGCCTGGGCAGTGGGGCTGGGACAGAAGGAGGCTGTGGCAGGGCCAGATGAAGCACTGATTGGACCATGTCCGCAAGTTGAGGTAATTATGGGGGGAATAAAGATGTCAGGGCTGCTCGACACAGGCTCACAAACTACGTTAATACGCCACAGTGTGTTCACCCAACATTTCCCAGAGTGTGCTGTTAAAGAAGT
Source organism: Scarus forsteni (assembly GCA_036419115.1). NCBI lineage: Eukaryota > Metazoa > Chordata > Actinopteri > Labriformes > Labridae > Scarus > Scarus forsteni. The sequence goes on from JAZDUH010000190.1 coordinate 4,524,064, forward strand.
CCCTGCTATGATAAAGCTTAAAGCAGCCAATGGCCTCCGTATCCCCTGCCTAGGCTATGCGGTAATGGACTTTGAAATTGAGGGCCATAAAATCAATGAACGGGGGTTTTTGTGGTTGATGATGATTTTTCCTCCAACCCCTTAATTATAGGCATGAACGTGGTGAAGGCCTGTTGGGATAAGGTTTTCCAGGACCCTGCTGGCCCAGTAACGTTCTCCTGTCAGAATCTTAAGTTTCAGAATGCCTAGAGGACTGCCTTTGCGGTGTGCCGCAGGACTGAGGTTACCTCAGAGGATGGCTTCCTGGGTTATGTCTGGCCCGCTTGCCGCCAGGGAGTCACTATACCTGCCAGGAGTGAAGTCGTGGTCTGGGGACGTGCCAAGGCAGGAGGGAAAGGACGAGAGTACCATGGACTGGTGGAGGCACTCCAGGAGCCTGGTGCTATCTCTGCTGCCCGGACCTTGGCAGTGGTAAGACAAGGTAGACTTCCCATCCGTGTCCGTAATCTACATGATTTCCCTGTCAGTGTAGGCCGGTACCAAAAACTTGGAAGACAGTTCCAAGTTGATGAAGGAGCTGTTCTTGGAACACAAGACATCAGTTTGAAGCCTGATGCCGACGGTGTAGTGGAAGTGGGGTTGGTGGATGTGTGCAGTGAAGCAGAGCGAGATCCTGCTTTTGAGGTACTCAAGTTGGCGGACCGATCAGACCTGACCTCGGATGAACAAGGTCACATAGCAGCTTTACACGCAGATGGGAGAAGGTGTTCTCAGCCCATGAAGAGGACTTTGGAAGGACTGACGTGGTGAGACACTGCATCCCAACGGGTGACGCGGCTCCAATCAGGGACCGTTTCGGACCTCCACCACCCTGGTATACCAGGACATGAGAGCTCTCCTAACAGGTATGTTGAAGAATGGCATCATAACTGAAAGCTCGAGCCCCTGGGCAGCACCCATTGTCATGGGAAGGAAGAAAGATGGTAGCTGAAGGTTTTGTGTGGACTATCGGAAGTTGAATGCCGTGACTCATAAAGATGCTTTCCCACTCCCTAGGATCGAGGAAACACTGACTTCCATGACCCAGGCGAAGTGATTCTCCACCTTGGACCTTGCCAGTGGCTACTGGCAAGTAGAAGTGGACCCTCAGCATCGTGAGAAGACGGCTTTCACTACTCCAATAGGTCTGTTTGAATTCCAGCGTATGCCTTTTGGCCTCTATAATGCCCCAGCAACCTTCCAACGTCTTATGCAACAGTGCCTCAGTGGTCAAATAACGGAATCACTGTTGGTTTATTTGGATGACGTCATTGTTTATTCCCCTGACTTTGCCACCCACCTCAGGCACTTGGAGGAAGTATTTGATTGTCTGTGGAAACATGGGTTGAAGCTGCGACCAGATAAATGTAAACTCTTCCACCAGCAGGTTAAATTCTTGGGTCATGTGGTCGACAAAAATGGGGTCATGCCTGATCCCGAGAAGGTATCTGCAGTTGTGGATTGGACGGTCCCTACTACAGCCAAGGAACTGAAAGCCTTTTTGGGCCTAGCAGGGTACTACGGACGTTTTTTCCGTGGATTTGCAAAGGTTGCACGCCCTTTAAACTCTCTCCTAATTGGCATCCCAAATGATAAACGCCTGGGCTCCCGTCGCTTCAGTTGGTCAGCAGAGGCTCAGGCTGCCTTTGAGAAACTCAAGCAAGCGTTAACACAGGCCCCTACCTTAGCCTATGCTGATTTTTCCCAGCCCTTTGTTCTCTACACAGATGCCAGCCACCAGGGTTTGGGAGCAGTCCTTGCCCAAGTACAGGAAGGTAAAGAGAGAGTCATTGCATATGCTAGTCGGAGTCTGCACCCTACCGAACAGAATGATGCAAACTACAGTTCATTTAAGCTGGAACTCTTGGCACTGAAGTGGACAATTACAGAAAAATTCAAAGATTACTTGACTGGAGCCAAGTGTGTAGCCTACACGGATAATAACCCTGTTGCTCATTTGCAGACGGCGAAGTTGGGTGCAGTGGAGCAGCGCTGGGTTGCCCAGCTTGCATCCTTCGATCTCAACGTCAAATACCGTGCGGGTAGGGAGAACGTCAATGCTGACGCCCTCTCCAGATTCCCAACAGCAGGCACGGCCCCATGTGTGATGCTCGGCACCACCAACAATGTCACAGCAGCTGTGAGTCTGGGACGGAGTGAGAGATCCTCAGCGGAGACGGCAGCACGGCTGTGTGGAGAGCCGACGGAGACACGAGGGGACGCGCTGCTGGGAAGCAGAGGGGTGTAATCGCGATACACCCCTCTTCCAGTTAAGTACCCTCGATTGACTTTACCCACTTTATTTCCTGCAAAGTAGAATTGTGAGTTGCCCTAAAATGGACCTGTCCTCCCCAGCCGAAGTGATGAAGCCATGCCGGTCAGGAAGGAGGCAGAGCCCAGCACCGAGGCAACGCGGAAGCGACTGGGACGGCTGTGTGGAGACCAGTGAACAGACGTGTGAGGGGAAGCGTCGTTGAATGACAGAGGGGTGTGATTACGATGCACCCCTCTCTGAGTTAAGTACCCTCACAGGACATTCCTCACCTTCGTTTTTTTTATTAAAGATTTTAGTATAGTTTCTTATCTTGTTTTAACTGGGGTTTTTTTAGTTATTAGATTTTAGTGTCCCTTGTCTGGTGTTTTAGTTCCCTGATGTTTTTAGTCCCCCATTTTATCTTGGTTTTATGACTCAGCAGACACGGTCCTGACCCTGTACCAGGGAATGTTTTATTTTTATTGTGTGTTGTAGTGTTTTAGGGTGATTGCTGTGCCTAAAGACTTATATTGGATTGGTTAAGGGATTACAGACCAAACAAAGGTGTCTGACTGCATGTTTTAATCCTTTTAAGGGGCGGAGTACATGGACTGCCATTTGCGGGGATATCCAAGGGACCACCACCGAAGACATTGGACTGGGTTTTTTATCTTGTTTTTATAATAAACCTGTTGTAAACCCCCTGATTGTTTGGTCTTGTGTAACTCTGCTCCAACCTGATTGACAAGAATCTGTTTAGTTTTAATAGAGTCCTAGGCTCTTTTTAATCCTAGGTGGCGTTGTCGGCCCTTTTAAATATTCCTTTTAAATATTCCTTTTAATATTCCTTTTAAATAGCCTTTTAAATCCCTTTTTAAACCCACCCGGGGACATATGAACATTGTTTTTTATTACCTAAGTTTACTGTGATGACTTGCACTGAATTAAATCAGCCAGGGATGCATAGTCCGGACAGTAGCTGCTGACAGCCTGCCTCAAGCACACTTCCAAATGTTCATTAGTCATGGTGGAACGGTACTTGGACTTTATGATTTTCATGTGGGAAAAGGCTGACTCACATAAATAAGTGGAGCCGAATAATGCAGTCAAACAGATACCACATTTCCTCATGTTGGGGTACCTTAACTCTGTGAGTAAGTTCCAGAACTGTCCATGAGCTCTGGACTTCAGCTCAATGTTGGCTTGTAGAGTCAAAATCTCATCTTCCACTCCAGAAGACTCCAGGTGAAACAGTGTTGCAAATTTGGTGCAAGTGTATCAACCTCAGCATCTTCCTGAAAGGATAGCACATGAATTTAGCGACTGGCTCCAGCAAAGAAAAGTCTTGAAAGCGTCTGTCAAACTCTGACAGACAATTGTCAATCTGCTCTGTGTAGCGTGCACCGTCAAGTTGCACACAGGCCTTCCCTTGCGTCTACAGCTCTGACTCCAGGTTCTGGAAATTTGCCAAATCATGGCGCTGCAGCTTTAAGGAGAGATGTTTCATCTTTCGTTTGAAAGCATTAACTGAGCTGATCATATTGATCACTGTTTTGTCTTTCCCTTGCAGCTCTAGATTAAGGTCATTCAACATGTTTGACAGATCGGCTAAAAATGCCAAGTCTAAAAGCCACTGCCCGTCATTCAGTTGCTGGTATTCTGCATGTCCAGCTTCACGCAAAAACTCCTTAATCTCCGGACAGAGCTCTCGAAATCTTTGCAGAAATTTCCCTCAGCTGAGCCATCTCACGTCAGTATGTAGGAACAACTCAGAGTGGTTGCAGTCAGCCTTCTCCAGATGTGCAAGGAATAACCGTCTTTGAAGAGATCTGGCTCGAATAGAACAGGCAATCTTCAGTGCCACATCCATGATCTCTTTCATGTTGAGTATGTTAGAGTGTAATGTTTGTTGGTGGATTATGCAATGGTAGTTCAAGAAGTCTGGGAAAGCATCATCCTGCCTGTACTTCACAATAAAGCCATTCACACAGCCAACCATTGCAGGTGCTCCATCCGTGGTGGTAGACACCAATTTGTACACTGGGAGCTGAGTTTTCTCAACAAAGTTTTTAAGCGACTGAAATATGTCCTCTCCTCGCGTATGTTCTTTCATAGGAAGTACTGTTAATAACTCCTCTTTTGCAGTGATATCACTAAACACCATACGAAGCTAAATGCACAACTGGGCTGTGTCACTCACGTCCGTAGATTCGTCCAACTGCAGTGAAAAACATTCACAATCTCCGATGTCCTTCCACATTTGCTGGGTTAAATCCTTAGCCATCGTTTCACAGCGCTGTGTAACTGTACTTCTTGACAGCTGTAGAGCTTTGATTGAAGACAATATTTCTGCCCTATTTTTTAAGTCTCGGAACAACAAGTCAGCTGCTTCAATGAATGCCTCTTTTACCATCTCTCCGTCTTGGAAGGACTTCTTGTTTTGAACGATGACGTGACTCACCCGGACTCACTTTGTGATGTCATCTGAAATGAGAGGGAGGGAGAGAATCTTTATTAACTCAATGCAGTGATGTATGTGTGTCAGAATGCCGACAAACATGGCCTTACCCAGCAGTCCAGGGATTTTGGCTTTATCCAGCCTCTGGCTTGTGGCCCAAGAGTCAGGGGTCGCCAGCCTGCATACACTGGCATACTTGGCCAGGCTCTGGTGACCCTTGACCGTCCTGCTCACATCCTTGTACCTTTTTTTGTTCATGATGAACTATTAAAATTTAGTGTGGGCTCAGCCTGCAGGTGAAGAGTCATGGAGGAACTTCACAGATGAATGATGATGGGGGAGCCCACCCTCATCTCCTCAGGAAGATCTGTGAAAAGACAAGTTTGGACTTGGTGTCTCATTCTTGTTTGTGATAAAGTTTAACACTTACTCCTCCAGGTGTTTCTGAAGATAAACTCCCAGGTCCAGTAGGTCAGGCAGTCCCCCCCCAGCATCATGTCTTTGTATTCTGCTGCATTATGTCAAACCTATGAATGAGAAGACATGTAAAATAATCCTCCACTTAACTGTGAGAAAAACACAACAAAGATGTGGTGAACAACACATATTTTTTGTGGCCCCTGGGGGCTTGTTGGTGGGACTTTTACTCTTCAGAGAAAGATTAAAAGTATCTTTATATTTTGTTTTCTTGTGAAAAGGTTACACCACCACATCAAACCTTCCCCTGTCCTGTCACTCACCTGTCTGCCCTTCCAGGAGCTTTTAATGGCCTCTTCCATGCTGTCCCCCGGCCCTCTCCTGAAACAAGAACAAATGAGATGCTCAACCTCAAGTTTTTGCTGGTTATGAAACAGACTAAATGAATCCTGATTACTCTGATTAATCCACAAAACCAAATCAGACCATCAGACCATCATGAGTTATTATTTCTAAATCGGCCAGGCTATTCTTCATGCTTGAAACGGCTCTGTAAGACTTTGAAAAGAGCATTAAGCATTCTTTATGTGGATATCCATGTTTTTATTTTTTACATAAAGGTGAGCAGGTGCAATATATCGTGTGAACATCGCCATCGCGATGTGCGCATGCGCAATAGTCACATTGCAGGACATGCGATACATATATATGTATTTTTTTTGAACAGGCAAACTTTTGTTTTGCTTCATAAAAGCAGCAAGCTGCTCCACGCTCCACACAGCCTCTCTCCCTCCCTCCTGCTGTAGTCCATGTGGGACGAAGAAGGATTGTACCTGGGGCATTATTTCCGTGAGGGAACTCCTGGAGCGTCTCATCCTCTTGCTTGTCAGGAGTCCATCAAAGTTGGCTGAATATCCCCTCAGAACGACCGACCGACCGACCATAACCCGACTACGGTGCCATGACTGCCTCTTGAGTATGTGTGTGGATGCTGAATGTCCGTTATTGAGAGGAGATAAATCTGTTGTTTACCTTGAGTTGCATCGAGACTGGGTCCGTGGTAAAACCCGGACTGGGTTTGCATTGCCAAGGCTGATTTCAGTTGGTTTGAACTGGATTGAACTGTGTGTGAAATTTATTCTGAAAACCTGGAATGGATTTTGTGTTTGAACTGAACTGAACTGAGTCTACACGTGTGCACACCGCTTGGTTTTGTTATTTCATGATTGGTTTTGTCTTGCATATTGCATTGAATTTAATTTGAAAAATCTACTTTGCCTTGTTTTTTCTTTCTGTTTGATTGCTCCTGATATACTCCTGTGTTTTATATTTTCATTAGTTTATAATAGGCACAAAGATCCTGAGAAGATATTACAAACATTTTCCTTAGCATTTATTTTATAGAAGGGGTTTTTATTTTTTACATATATCATCTACATTTATTGGGCAAATGAAAAAAAGCAACTGAAATTGAAACCTATTCTATTTTGTACAGAGACATGGCCTCCTGGATCCCTTTTATATACCTCAATCTTCATCATTCACAGATGAACTCCTACAGAAGCCCTAAAAAGCCATGGTTTTTCCATGTTTTTTTAGCACCATTTTCTCGTGATAACGACTTATGTCGAGATCTCGAGAAAACAAGCTTCGTTATCCCGAGATAACGACATAAATAACTCGAGATCTCAGGAAAATGACTGAAATTATGTCGTTATCACGAGAAAACGGTGCTAAAAAAACGTGAAAAAATGTGACCTTTTAGGGCTTCCGTAAACCCTCTTAGTCTGGATTAAACGGTATTATATCAACACAATGGTGTCATTGTGAGTCAACCAAATTCTTCCCAAACAGAGCTATTCAAGTCATCTGGTGAAAATTTCTTCTATTTCTAATATCGCAATATATATCGCAATATATCGCAAACCCCCCAAAAATCGCAATGTCAGTTTTTTCCAATATCGTGCAGCCCTATTTCCCACACCGTTATACTGGCATCAGCCCCTGGAAGTCAAAGCAATTTGATTTTCTCTTTTGCGCCAGGTCAAAGCAGAAGTAATTTAAAGTAAACTCACTCATAGCTCAGGTCTGTAACTTATTCTTTTATTAGACAGACTAAATAACCTTTTGTTTTTATCTTATAAGTGGCAAACATCCCTCTCATCTTCATTTCTCCTCTCTGTTATTTTCATTCCTCTCAGCTTCATTTCTTTTCTTTAAAAGATTTTAAAAATTTAAAACATTGTGTTTAACTAAATTTAATATGTAAGCTTTCTCCGTCTAATCGTATTAGGGTACTTGAGCATAAAAAAATTAAGCAAAGTTAAATGTATAAAAATTGTAATTCAGCAATTAATTGATTTCTTTTTTTACTTTGGATAAATCGTATTTAAGTTTATCTAAACTATATCTATTAAGTTAGAATAACTTAAAATATATACTTTATACCAACATATATAACGTGTCTGTTTAAGTTAGATTGTTTTTGTACCTCTTAAATAAGAAAATCTTGTTAATTCAACTTGAATAAAATAACTTCTTCCAATGTATATTGTACACACTAATTTAACAAAACCTTATTTGTAAACCCTTTCCACACACAAATACGTTGAATTGACCCGACATAATTATTTTCCTTTTACTTTATTTACCAAAAACTTGCTGTAGAAAAACAGCACATAAAGGGTACATTTTCAGGACTGAAAATTGAACATGTCCAGCATAAGTGCAGCTATCAATCAATGCTTACATGTTTTCACCTTTATAACAATGAAGCCACCATTTAAAACTAAATAAGAAAATAAAACATGTAAGGATGACTTTTTGTTAGAGGTACACAAATTTTCCCTGAATCATCATAAATTCAGAGTTAATAACACTGATGAGCATCACATGCCTGAATTCATACATTTGTTAGTGCATTCATCAAGGATTCTCATTCAATTATCGGATCTCGTCATTTCTAATGATCTTCTTTATTCATGAGTTGGTCTGAAAGACTAAAAATGAAATGAATTCATGATTTTCAGCATGTATGAATTACAGAGTATATTTACCAGATTGGTCTGCTGTATATCTATTTTTAAGTGCATTTAGTTAAAGGTACACAAATATCGAATTAACCATCATGAATTCATGATTAACTATTAATTTGAGCCTGCATTACATGGACTTGATCAGACTGTTCAGTTCTTTGTCTTTTTTCCCAGAATCACTCATGATATTTTTTTAACATTATCAATAAATGATCTATGATAATTGAAACACGATTAATGACTAACATGAATTTAAGTCTCAATTTAGTCACGACATACAACTAATCTTTTATTTTATCATGAAAGTGTGCATGAATTCTTTTTACATTTCACAAAAATACAAAAAATATAATTTTTATTTTTACAAAAATCAGGTTTCTTTAAAGCTCCAATTTGTCACTTAAGAGAAATTATGGCCTACTTCTTTACTCAAAAAGTACTGAAAATAAAACAGTTGCTTAACGCAGCCTTTACATATTAGTAACTCCAGCAAATACAATTTTTACAAGCAACCTGGTTTTACGGTTCCTTTGTAAGCAAACTGAAACACAGAAAACTTCAAACGTACAGTTACAATATTGTGTAAAATACTGAAATGCTAGAAGGTTCACCATTCACTAAACCTTGCAGGTCAGTAAGAAATCATTCATTGAAAAAAAGAAATGAAAAATGTTAAAACACATCAAATGTTATTTTTAACACATCTGTTCTAAGAGTGTGTGATTTCATAAATTCTACCTACACAGAAGTGCTTGAGGGTAAGGATATAGCGAATATTCGGTGGCTGAATATATTCGGCTGAATAATGCAAAAAATACCATATTCGGCCTTCGGTGGACTGAGGTAATAGCAAGGCCGAATAGTACCATGTGACGCAATGACAAAATCAACTACATCATTGTGTGTGACTGTGGCTAAGCAGACTAAGGCTGTCACTTTTCCTAAAAATCAAACTCAAACATGCACCACAAAAATCGAAGATATTCGATTACCCCCCACAGTAAGGGACAGAGACTCTCTAATCTGCCCTTTTGGTAAAGACCCTGCCAAAATGAACACAGTCACACGGGGTTAAACTCTTGACGAAGCGCCGCTGCATTCGGCCGTATAGTTTGGATGAAAAGCCGACGGCTGAGCCCGCAAATAAGAGGAGGACGAGTGACTAAACTGTATTTCACAGAACACACAGCCTGGTCTTTGATTTTAAGTTTAACATCAACGGTGTAGAACCAAAACTACTTCCACACAGCTCTCCTCAGAACATTCGGAGCTGTTAATGTCCGCTCGGAGTGGACACACTTTGTTTACTGAGGTCAAGAGAGCAGCGGGTGTGACTGAGGGTCAAGCTGGGCTCACAGCGCCCTCTGTTGGAGGGAACGGTCCACTGGTCCAGGCCTGAAGTTTCGCCACAGTCAATATTTTACATTCAAATATTTATTTACTATTCGGTTATGGATATTTATCCCCATATTCAATAGATTATTCAAATATTGAATATAAAGTGACAGCCTTAAAGCAGTCTTGTGTCAAAAGGACAATTATTTATTTGTTGGCATTATTGGTTTATATCCACTTCAATGCACTTTAGTATTTTTTAATGCATGTTTTGTTTTGTTTGAAGGCTTAATATGAATGAAAATCCTTGTTGGGCTTTTTTGAAAACTGGAATATTAAAAAATGTTCAATAAACAATTACCTTCTTTTAAAAAACATGTCTAAAAATGTACTCTAAGCTATAAATGCACTTTTAAAAAATATAGTGCACTACTCTGCCTCCGCATTGTATCGTCGGTATCCAGTATTCGGTATTCAGCCAAGCATTTTTATTTGGCCTGCTTCGACCACAAACTTTCATTTCGGTGCATCCTACTTGAGGGTTGTGCATTCGTATAGGACAGAAAACTAATGCGGTCCTGATCACTAAAAGCTGATCCTGGATCTGTCTGAGGATCTCAGATTCATGCCTCCCAAGTCTCTCACTTTAGCTTCTGTGGTCCGAGTGAAAGCTGAGCACAGCAATTGGACCTAGGTTCAAACCGAGTCTCAGCCGAGTGTTTTTGCCGTAAACGCTCAGCTTTTGGCCCGAACAATTTTTGCTGACTGGGACGCTTGGGTCTACCAAGTCTGAGAGGCGTCTTACCCCACCATCAGAGCTGTCACCTCAGTTGAAGCTCCGCCCCTCTCTTCACCTGAATGTCCAAAACATGCAGTTGTAAGACTACAAAGTCGATAATCAAACTGGCTTGTCCTGTTGCCAAGTGCACACCTGAGCACCCTTATGCTTGCACATGGTGTTTGTTATGGACAATCTGTGACGAGCACAGAAGTCCAATAACAGAACACCGCTCAGGTTCAGATCAGAAGGGCCGTTCCTCCCAATCACGCCCCTCCAAGTCTCACTGTCATTGCAGATGTGAGCGTTGAAGTCCCCCAGTAGAACGAGGGAGTCCCCAGAAGGGGCGCTCTCCAGCACCCTCTCTAGATAATCCAAAAAGGGTGGAAACTCTTAACTGTTGTTTGGTGTATAGGCACAAACAACAGTCAGGTTCAGCCCCCCACCTGAAGGCGGAGGGAGGCTACCCTCTCTTCCACCGGGGTAAACCCCAACGTACAGGCCTCGAGCCTAGGGCAGACGAGTACTGCCCCCGCCCGACACCTCTCACCATCCACAACTCCAGAGAAGAAGAGAGTCCATCCCCTCTCAAGAGGATTGGTTCCAGAGCCCGAGCTATGTGTCGAGGTGAGTCCGACTATATCTAGCCAAAACTGCTCGACCTCGCGCACAGGATCGGACCGCCAGCGTCCCTGCCTTTGGACCCTGGTACCAAATGCCTCATCTTGGAAATGATTGGATTCTGTCCTTGAAACTTTTAAGTATGACTCAGGTAGTGTGCTGCTTTAAATGTAGACTTTAATTCTTGTTCTAGGCTCACCCACAGAGGTCTGTCCTTTCTATTTGAGAGTGAGGATGTTATCTGAGCTTCTATAAATGCTTCTTGAGTCACATATTCAGGAGTCTTAGACCCCCACATGCTGGTTTAGATCGTAGTCTTGTTATTTTCATCCTCACCCTTTTCCAAACCCAGATAAACTGAACATTTTATCTATGGTTTTAGTCATTGGTGTATTTAACAGGATCATGTTTAAAAAACAGTTCAACTCTTGGGCTACCACCAGTTTTGTAGTTGGTACTCTCATCATGATGGTTGTAATTTATAGGGCTGTAAAGTCCTAGTCGACTGGTCGACTAATTGGTCAATGCGTGCTCAGTCGACCAAAATTCTGACGTGTTAATTTATTTTTTTCCCCTGCAGTTCATTTCATCAGGAGAAACATATCAAGTGAAATGGGGGTATTTTCTGAGCACCCCCATCATGTCTCAGAACACCATTTTAATGTATTTGTCATTCATTTCAATATTTTTATTTAAGAACGTTTCAATATTCTAGTCTAATACTTGTTTATTCGTTTTATAGCTGCATATGCACCTGCCCGCTGCAACAGCGGCATCCCTCACCCAGTCGGCGCTGGATTTTATGCCTCATACAAACACCCAAATGCAAAAACGACATCACAGAACGAATTGACAGTTTTATTTATGAGAATATGAGGCCCATTGGTGTCGTGGAAGGCCAAGAAAAACATTGGAACCTGGATATTCAGTGCCAGCGCGCCAGACAATTACGCACGCACTAACGGCAAAAAACGAGGGAGTAAAAAGAGAAAGTTTCCGAGTTAATAGATAAAGATAACAGATGTGTACGTCTCTTCGAATGGACCCCTATATGAGTGACTGCCCATATTATTGATAAAGACAGGAAAGCAAAGAGTCTTGTGCTGAGAGAAAGAAAGGAGGGAAAGAGGCGCACACAGGGGAGAAACACATTCCAATACTTAAGTGAATCAATTTTTTTCTTCCACCCCTAATACTTTAAGTTTTTATCTACCCACTTGAATTTCCAGTTTAGGAAATAACTTTTATAACAGCTTTATGAAAATGGCATCATGTTAGACATATTGATCATATATCCTGAAACACATGAGAATGAGCGGGTTGTTTCTAAAATTGTTGGTTCCAGTTTCTGAGGATCTGACAACATGAACAATATATAATCTGCATTAATAATAATCTGTTCTCCTGACGCCCCATTGTTATTCCTGTGAGTGACTTGTCTGATCTCATAGCTTCTGTAAGGGGCTGCAGTGCTTTAATAAACAACAGGGGTGAAGTGGGTCTCTGTTTTGTCCCTCTCCTTACTGAAAAAGTGTCTGACCTCAGACCAGCTCAGAAATTCTGATCACATTAGGACAAATAACAATCGAACTTAGCATATTTTTCCTTATTATAAAGCCTGAATCAATTAACTTCAGTTACTTTTGTCTCTGAATAGTGATTAACAAACACCTAAACCCAGACTGATGGCCCCTTCCTTTACAAAAACTTAGAAACTTCTCTGAACAAATCTAACTTTTGCCCCCCTCCAAGTAAAACCCTGTTTACGACATGTCTCGAGGTTGTTAGAGCTCTTACCAACATACTTAATTACCTATTATAGCCTGAAAGTACGGAAGAGCATTAGGGCCACCCGTGAGAAAAAAAAGTGAGAGGGGGTAGAATTTTCTTTTCATCATGCACTTTGAGAATAAAGTCGAAATGTCAAGAAAAAAGTCGAAATGTCGAGAATGAAGTAAAAATATAATGTTGAGAATAAAGTCTAAATGTTGAGAATAAAGTCAAAATATAATGTCGAGAATAAAGTCAAAATGTCTAAAATAAAGTCAAAATATAATGTCGAGAATAAAGTTGAAATATGTCGAGAATAAAGTTGAAAAATGTCTAGAATAAAGTTGAAATGTCAAAAATAAAGTTGAAATATGTCCAGAATAAAGTTGAAATATGTCCAGAATAAAGTCGAAATGTCGAGAATAAAGTCAAAACATAATGTCGAGAATAAAGTCGAAATGTCGAGAATAACGTCAAAATATAATGTCGAGAATAAAGTCGAAATGTCGAGAATAAAGTCAAATATAATGTCGAGAATAAAGTCAAAATATAATGTCGAGAATAAAGTCGAAATGTCGAGAATAAAGATGAAATATAATGTCGAGAATAAAGTCAAAATATGTCGAGAATAAAGTCAAAATATAATGTCGAGAATAAAGTCGAAATGTCGAGAATAAAGATGAAATATAATGTCGAGAATAAAGTCAAAATATGTCGAGAATAATGTTGAAATATAATGTCGAGAATAAAGTCAAAATATAATGTTGAGAATAAAGTCTAAATGTCGAGAATAAAGTCAAAATATAATGTCGAGAATAAAGTCGAAATGTCGAGAACAAGGTCAAAATATAATGTCGAGAATAAAGTCGAAATGCCGAGAATAAAGTTGAAATATGTCGAGAATAAAGTCGAAATGTCGAGAATAAAGTTGAAATATGTCTTGAATAAATTCAAAATATAATGTCGAGAATAAAGTCGAAATGTCGAGAATAAAGTCAAAGTATAATGTCGGGAATAAAGTTGAAATAGGATGTCAAGACTAAAGTCGAAATGTCGAGAATGAAGTCAAAATAAAATGTTGAGAATAAAGTCGAAATGTCGAGAATAAAGTCAGAATATAATGTAGAAAATAAATTCGAAATGTTGAGAATAAAGTTGAAATATGTCGAGAATAAAGTCAAAACATAATGTCGAGAATAAAGTCGAAATGTCGAGAATAAAGTCAAAATATAATGTCGCGAATGAAGTTGAAATATGTCAAGAATAAAGTCAAAATATAATGTTGGGAATAAAGTCAAAATGTGGAGAATAAAGTTGAAATATAACGTTGAGAATGAAGTTGAAATATGTCGAGAATAATGTCAAAATATAATGTCGAGAATAAAGTCGAAATGTTGAGAATAAAGTCAAAACATAATGTCGAGAATAAAGTCGAAATGTCGAGAATAAAGTTGAAATAGGATGTCGAAAATAATGTCAAAATGTTGAGAATAAAGTCAAAACATAATGTCGAGAATGAAGTTGAAATGTCAAGAATAAAGTCAAAATATAATGCGGAGAATGAAGTCGAAATGTCGAGAATAAAGTCAAAATAAAATGTCCAGAATAAAGTCAAAATATAATGTCGAGAATAAATTCGAAATGTCGAGAATAAAGTTGAAATATGTTGAGAATAAAGTCGAAATGTCGCGAATGAAGTTGAAATATGTCGAGAATAAATTCAAAATATAATGTCGAGAATAAAGTCGAAATGTCGAGAATAAAGTCAAAGTATAATGTCGGGAATAAAGTTGAAATAGGATGTCAAGACTAAAGTCGAAATGTCGAGAATGAAGTCAAAATAAAATGTTGAGAATAAAGTCGAAATGTCGAGAATAAAGTCAGAATATAATGTAGAAAATAAATTCGAAATGTTGAGAATAAAGTTGAAATATGTCGAGAATAAAGTCAAAACATAATGTCGAGAATAAAGTCGAAATGTCGAGAATAAAGTCAAAATATAATGTCAATGAAGTTGAAATATGTCAAGAATAAAGTCAAAATGTCGAGAATAACGCCAAAAATATAATGTCGAGAATAAAGTCGAAAATGTCGAGAATAAAGTCAAATATAATGTCGAGAATAAAGTCAATAGAATAAAATAGAAAATAAATGTCGAGAATAAAGATGAAATATAATGTCGAGAATAAAGTCAAAAATATGTCAGAATAAAGTCAAAATATAATGTCGAGAATAAAGTCGAAATGTCGAGAATAAAGATGAAATATAATGTCGAGAATAAGGTCAAAATATGTCGAGAATAATGTTGAAATATAATGTCGAGAATAAAGTCAAAATATAATGTTGAGAATAAAGTCTAAATGTCGAGAATAAAGTCAAAATATAATGTCGAGAATAAAGTCGAAATGTCGAGAACAAGGTCAAAATATAATGTCGAGAACAAAGTCGAAATGTCGAGAACAAAGTCAAAATACAATGTCGAGAATAAATTCGAAATGTCGAGAATAAAGTTGAAATATGTTGAGAATAAAGTCGAAATGTCGAGAATAAAGTTGAAATATGTCGAGAATAAATTCAAAATATAATGTCGAGAATAAAGTCGAAATGTCGAGAATAAAGTCAAAGTATAATGTCGGGAATAAAGTTGAAATAGGATGTCAAGACTAAAGTCGAAATGTCGAGAATGAAGTCAAAATAAAATGTTGAGAATAAAGTCGAAATGTCGAGAATAAAGTCAGAATATAATGTAGAAAATAAATTCGAAATGTTGAGAATAAAGTTGAAATATGTCGAGAATAAAGTCAAAACATAATGTCGAGAATAAAGTCGAAATGTCGAGAATAAAGTCAAAATATAATGTCGCGAATGAAGTTGAAATATGTCAAGAATAAAGTCAAAATATAATGTTGGGAATAAAGTCAAAATGTGGAGAATAAAGTTGAAATATAACGTTGAGAATGAAGTTGAAATATGTCGAGAATAATGTCAAAATATAATGTCGAGAATAAAGTCGAAATGTTGAGAATAAAGTCAAAACATAATGTCGAGAATAAAGTCGAAATGTCGAGAATAAAGTTGAAATAGGATGTCGAAAATAATGTCGAAATGTTGAGAATAAAGTCAAAATATAATGTCGAGAATGAAGTTGAAATGTCAAGAATCAAGTCAAAATATAATGTCGAGAATAAAGTCGAAATGCCGAGAATAAAGTCAAAATATAATGTCCAGAATAAAGTTGAAATATAATGTCGAGAATAAATTGAAATGTCGAGAATAAAGTTGAAATATGTGAGAATAAAGTTGAAAATGTCGAGAATAAAGTTGAAATATGTCGAGAATAAGTCAAAAATATAATGTCGAGAATAAAGTCAAAACATGTCGAGAATAAAGTCAAAGTATAATGTCGGGAATAAAGTTGAAATAGGATGTCAAGACTAAAGTCGAAATGTCGAGAATGAAGTCAAAATAAAATGTTGAGAATAAAGTCGAAATGTCGAGAATAAAGTCAGAATATAATGTAGAAAATAAATTCGAAATGTTGAGAATAAAGTTGAAATATGTCGAGAATAAAGTCAAAACATAATGTCGAGAATAAATTCGAAATGTCGAGAATAAAGTCAAAATATAATGTCGCGAATGAAGTTGAAATATGTCAAGAATAAAGTCAAAATGTCGAGAATAACGTCAAAATATAATGTCGAGAATAAAGTCGAAATGTCGAGAATAAAGTCAAATATAATGTCGAGAATAAAGTCAAAATATAATGTCGAGAATAAAGTCGAAATGTCGAGAATAAAGATGAAATATAATGTCGCGAATGAAGTTGAAATATGTCAAGAATAAAGTCAAAATATAATGTTGGGAATAAAGTCAAAATGTGGAGAATAAATTCAAAATATAATGTCGAGAATAAAGTTGAAATGTCGAGAATGAAGTCAAAATAAAATGTCGAGAATAAAGTCCAAATGTCGAGAATAAAGTCAAAACATAATGTCGAGAATAAAGTCGAAATGTCGAGAATAAAGTTGAAATAGGATGTCGAGAATAAAGTTGAAATAGGATGTCGAAAATAATGTCAAAATGTTGAGAATAAAGTCAAAATATAATGCGGAGAATGAAGTCGAAATGTCGAGAATAAAGTCAAAATAAAATGTCGAGAATAAAGTCAAAATATAATGTCGAGAATAAAAGTTGAAATATAATGTCGAGAATGAAGATGAAATATAATGTCGAGAATAATGTCGAAATGTTGAGAATAAAGTCAAAATATAATGTCGAGAATGAAGTTGAAATGTCGAGAATAAAGTCAAAATATAATGTCGAGAATAAAGTCGAAATATAATGTCGAGAATAAGGTTGAAATAGAATGTCGAGAATGAAGTTGAAATATGTCGAGAATAAAGTCGAAATGTCGAGAATAAAGTTGAAACATAATGTCGAGAATGAAGTTGAAATATGTCAAGAATAAAGTCAAAATATAATGTCGAGAATAAAGTTGAAATATAATGTCGAGAATGAAGTCGAAATGACAAAAATAAAGTCAAAAAATATAATGTCGAGAATAAAGTTGAAATTATCAAGAATAAAGTCAAAATATAATGTCGAGAATAAAGTCAAAATATAATGTCGAGAATGAAGTTGAAATATGTCGAGAATAAAGTCGAAATGTCGAGAATAAAGTTGAAATAGAATGTCGAGAATGAAGTTGAAATATGTCGAGAATAAAGTCGAAATGACAAGAATAAAGTCGAAATGTCGAGAATAAAGTTGAAATATAATGTCGAGAATGAAGTTGAAATATGTCAAGAATAAAGTCAAAATATAATGTTGAGAATAAAGTCAAAATGTCGAGAATAAAGTCAAAATATAATGTCGAGAATGAAGTTGAAATGTCAAGAATACAGTCAAAATATAATGTCGAGAATTAAGTCGAAATGACAAGAATAAAGTCAAAGTATAATGTCGAGAATGAAGTTGAAATATGTCAAGAATAAAGTCAAAGTATAATGTGGAGAATAAAGTCAAAATGTCAAGAATAAAGTCAAAATATAATGTCGAGAATTAAGTTGAAATGTCAAGAATAAAGTCAAAATAAAATGTCGAGAATAAAGTTGAAATGTCGAGAATAAAGTTGAAATAGGATGTCAAGAATAAAGTCGAAATGTCAAGAAAGAAGTCAAAATAAAATGTTGAGAATAAAGTCAAAATGTCGAGAATTAAGTCAAAATATAATGTTGAAAATAAAGTCGAAATGTTGAGAATAAAGTTGAAATATGTCGAGAATAAAGTCAAAACATAATGTCGAGAATAAAGTCAAAATAAAATGTCGAGAATAAAGTCGAACTGTCGAGAATAAAGTTGAAATAGGATGTCAAGAATAAAGTCGAAATGTCAAGAAAGAAGTCAAAATATGATGTCGAGAATAAAGTCGAAATGTCGAGAATAAAGTCAAAATATAATGTCGCGAATGAAGTTGAAATATGTCGAGAATAAAGTCAAAATATAATGTCGGGAATAAAGTCAAAATGTTGAGAATAAAGTTGAAATATAATGTTGAGAATGAAGTTGAAATATGTCGAGAATAATGTCAAAATATAATGTCGAGAATAAAGTCGAAATGTCGAGAATAAAGTTGAAACAGGATGTCGAAAATAATGTCGAAATGTTGAGAATAAAGTCAAAATATAATGTCGAGAATAAAGTCGAAATATAATGTCGAGAATAAGGTTGAAATGTGTCGAGAATGAAGTTGACCTTTTGAGACTAACGACCAGTGCACTGCTTCTACAAAATGCCATCAGGTCAGTTAGATGAATTAGTGAAACTATACTTCGGACTCGGCTTTAATAACAAAGAAATATTTTCTCTTTTAGCCCACAGACATACCATAGTAATAAGTATCAGGACTTTGAAGAGACTGTGCCGAAAACTGCGACTGTTTCGAAGAATAAACCACACAAGCTTGGAAGAGGTGGCCTCATTCGTGCAAGCTGAAACAGCGGGTAATGGACAAGTCGGCACGCAGTTGCAGAACTTCAGAAACTTACTCTTTACGTTACACTCCATGCTACAGCATGCATCTCTGTCTTTCTCCTCACTGGATTTATCAAAGAGAACTGGGATGGACCAAAGGAGACATCGACTTTATTCTCCACATTGTATGTTGATTTTTTTTCTCGACTTTGTATGTAGACTTTTTTCTTGACATCATATTTCAACTTTATTCTTGACATCATATTCCGACATTATTCTCAACATTTTGACTTTTCTTCTCGACATCTTATTTTAACTTCATTCTCGACATTATATTTTGACTTTATTCTCAATATTTCAACTTTATTCTCAACATTTTAACTTTTTTTCTCGAAGTGCATGATGAAAAAAAATTCTACCCCCTCTCATTTTTTTTTCTCACGGGTGGCCCTCATACTCTTCCGTATGAAAGTGATCTTATAACAGAGAAAGAGTTTAAAGATGGATAAATACATGGGAGAAAAAAACATCTACAGTTATGGTAAATATTAACCATCATAACTTAAATATCAAAACATATATGGTCAATAAAGAAATCAGAACCAAGTCAAAATCCAGATGCACTCTCTTGTTTCCACTTATTAAAGTTCTGGTTGAGTTATGACCCAGAAATCTCAAGATTAGGCCCTTTAAAATCAGTGTTAACTTTTCCCATATTCCACTTCTTCTGTTTTAATTTGTTTAAAATTTCTTTTTTTTTTATTTAAAGCTTATTTAATCTGGAGACACTATGTAAAGTTACAAAATATAGTCATTTACTCTTCATGTGGTTCTCTTTATGTGTCCAGGAATCAGCATGTTGACAACATTTGCAGAACATAATCTGAGTGAATTCAGAGCTCAAAAATGGCAAACACGTGTTAAGCTAGCTCTCTCTAACTCCGACTTACGGACTAAATACACAACAAAACTCACCCACTGCACCTCCTGTACGGATAATTATAATTAAACATTTTTAACAGTTTACTCAGGCTATAAACTTTTATACTCCTCTGCAGGATACAGCAGCAGTGAATACAAACCTCACAGCCGAACACAAGGCAGACTGAGGCCGGAAGTGACGCAATACACCTTTACTGCCAGCAGAGGGCGCCAAAACACCACTAATCCCAGCCCTGCAAAATAAAGAACAAATAAAATAAAGGATTATGGGTGAAACAAACCTTCAATACACTTACAAATCATACAACACAAATAAATAAAAAAACAATATTTTCATGCAGTGTTATTTTCCCTATCTGTTACACTCATATATTACTGCATGAAGACTTAATGAAGGTGTCAGGCCATAGAATATGACAGTTTTTAGGGTTATTTATCGGCATTTTTGACTACGAAATGTCAGAACAATGATCCAAAAGAGGTTATTACGTGGAGGAATTGCTGCATATGCATTAAATACAATTTATTTATCAAATTTTGGTTTAACTTGGCAAAATACCATTTTTTTTTTATCTTGGGCGCAATATGCACTGTTTTTCAAAATCCTGACTATATTGTTATAAAAACTCTAATTTTGCTCTGTATCACCTAAAAAAACAAAAATCTTTTGCAGGAATGATGTAAACATATATAATTATTTTATTTTATAGTTTTACAGCAACCCCAGTGTCATTTCTAAGGGATATATATGTATGTATATATATCTATATATATCTATCTATATCTATATCTATATATCTATATCTATATATATATATATGTCTGTGTATATATAAATATATCTATATATCTATATATCTATATATATATATATATATATATATATATGTATACATATATGTATATATGTGTGTGTGTGTGTGTGTGTATATATATGTATATATATATATATATATATATATATATATATATGTGTGTGTGTGTGTGTGTGTGTGTGTGTGTGTGTGTGTGTGTGTGTTTTACAGCATTAACTCTGTTTTTACAGCATCAACTCTGTTTTACTCCCTGTTTTGGCCTTTTTTGTTCTAAAGAAACTCAACATGTTCCTAAAGCTGCCTCATGGTGGCACTGTTTGTCCACATGTTCCTCTCTGTCCCTGTACAGCCTGCAGTCTGTCAGAAGTTTGAGTGGGAGGTGAAGGTGGATCAGTAATGTGTTGTAGATTACCCCCCCCCCCCCCCCCCACACACACACACACACACACACACACACACAGACACAGACACAGACACACACAGACACACCACGCCCTGCAAACACCCCCACCTGCACCACACATTGAAAACCTGACCGTCCAGTTTGAGCTCCTCCTTGTGAATGGATGAATGAAGAAGCTTTTGGTTTGGTTACACCCAAACTTTTCCACTGACACACATTCTCCTTCCACACCGTCTCTGAAGAGAGAAGAGAGTGAGGCACAGATTTAACACAGTTAAAGACTTAAAGAGTTAAAGAAGAGAGAGTGAAGCACAGATTTAAAAGAGTTAGAGAGTGGAGAGGAGAGAGAGTGCACTGTATATTTTATAGTGATTTACTGCCAACAAAATGCCAGTAAATTACTGTCAATGTCTTTCCAGTCGCATTACTCTATTTAAATTAACAGGGATATTTTTGTAATTTTTTATAAATTGTTATTTTCATTAAAGGAATCATTGCTGTCACTGTTCAATTTACAGCTTTATTACTTTGTTATCAAAAACTGCATCCTTACTGTTTTTCTATATGCACTATCATTACTCTGTGACTCTTCAATGCATTTTAAATTACAGTGAATTACTGTGAACTTGCTGTATTTTAGTCATATAACAATGTCTACTGCTGTCTAACTATTTTACTGACCTTGTATTAGCAAGATATACTTTTGTAAAATAAACAAACAAAAAAACCCACATACTTTCTTATGCAATAAGACTTACTCAAACAATGTTTTCACCAAATATGTGAAACATTACTAAAAAAAAATCTTACCTGCTGTTGGTCAGTTTTCCTGGGAAAAGTGAATTTTTCTCCTGATTCATTACCATGTTCAGTTTTTACTGCATGGACATTTTACAGTAAATGACTGTAGATTTTATGGTAAATTTGACAAAAATCAGAATGTTTTCCACAATATTTTGCCATTTTACACTAATTTACTGCACAGCTGTTTACAGTAGGCAGCTGTAGATATTACAGTAAATTACAAAACTCTGTTTCAGTGTTCTTTCCATATTGCTTCACTGCGATGGCGACTTTTCAGGTGAGATGTAGGATTTGTTGTGTAAAGACTTAAAGTCCTCTTTCACGTTTTTGCAAACGACCACACTGATGAAGCCATGATGACTTTTGTTCGGGCAGAGAGGAGGGCAGGCTTGGGTCCTGCTAGTGAGGCGCAACAGACGTAACCAGTGCGACATGGCTTATTTTGGGGCGAAGCAGCCTGCAAACAATTTCCCCAATTAAAAGATGCTATGAGGAGTTTCTAAGTAATTACAAAAAAGTCTCCCTTTTAGATATATGCCTGATGGAAATACACACTTTAAGATGAGTTTTATAGCATCAAAATAGGTTATCTATAAATGCTATTCCTTAGCCTACGGTCGGGTCGGACAGGGCTGGACTGGCCTGGATACTCAACTTCAGGAATAAGACAATTAAAACTAGAGCAAATTTATATTATTCAGACACGTCTTAGAGCACCGGGCTGTAAGTAGCCATATATAGCCGGCTACAAAACTACGATACTAAGTTTTCCAAAAATTGCTTGTTGTCACACATCAAAAACTACCGCCAGAAAGAGATACATTACCTCGTGGCTTTGCATCCTGTAAGTTGTTGAAAAAAGAAGTCGTAAAGCAATGCAGAGTTCTGAGGAAGGTTTGAGCTGCATTTATTAGCATCACAACAAACACACGCTTTGGCTTGGGTCACACCTTTACAACAGTCGCCGTGCATGCTCATGGGTAGCAGAGTCTTTATGTCGCCGGAAATAGATTCTCCTCACAGCACCTATAAGTGATTGATCTGATTTTTTATCTGATAAAATGTTCATATCCACTTGTCTTAATGTGAGTTTAAGGGCACTGAGGTTATTTCAACACCCTGGGAAACATTATTACTGCAGTCCAAACCTTTACATGACTGTCTCACAGTCAGGCCCTGACATGTCTACACACACACACACACACCCACACACGCATACTCGTATTTGTCAGTTTGCGGGGCCCCGAGTTTTTGACCCACTAGTGGGGCCCACCCTTTCCAATGGTCCCAGGCCTCTGTAAAAAATCAGGCTAGCGTAAAAAAAAATAACAAAATTTTCAGTCACTTCAGATTATCCAAACTCCAAAGTTTTTTCTCTACGCTAGTTTTTTGGTCACTTGTGGGACACGTTTCTAGCATTCAATACTTGTGGGGTCCACTTCCACACACACAGATATTTCAGGTCTTTATATCTTAGGTGGGACCAAAAACTAAATGGAGGTATCTGATGTTTAAACAGTTTGTTTTTTATTATCAAACAAAACAAGGACTACATCACAGGTTTACATTGAGTTTTACACCCTGTATTTCCTCTGCTGAACAAAATCAAGTGCTGATTATAACAGTGAGATTTGATAACAGGAAAACAGTGACAGCTCCTTGCATTGATAAAACATAACAGAGTAACATAAAAACATGGTAACACTGTAGACTTTTTGCTGGCTTTAGAATTTGATCTGCCCTTCCTGGAGGTAAAACAGAGCACAAGCATGTTTTCAGGTTCGCTTCAGTCTCAGATATATGAAATAGATTCAGATATAAAGATATTTTAATTTACAGTTTTCACGATTGTTAACAAACAAAAATCTAAACTGTGGCACAATTTGCACAACCTTAACTTCACCTACCATTCATACTTCCTTCTTTACACTCTGACTAGTGTAAAGAAAGTGTGCAACTAGTTTGCACATCACCTTGTCTAAACACTACACACAATGTTCAGTTGTTACACACACTTCTCATGTAACATCTCAGTGGTATCAACCTACTACAGTGGTTCCCAAACTTTTCACAGCCTGTACCCCTTCAGTCACTTGACCTCCAGCCATGTTCCCCGACTCTCACACACTTACAGCGAGAAAAACAAATAGATCTGTAAGGCTACCGCCACCCTGCCTCCCACATTTAACATGCACAACATAGAAATAAAATCTCTTTAAGTGTATTATTTTTCACTAAATACATTTACTAGCTATGTCAGTGGACAACGCCAGTTCACTTTTGAAAAGAAATTAACATTTCTGGTACATATTCCTTAATAACCTTGAAACTGTTACAGACTCACAACAGCTCTAATAAGATGGCTGTCTGACTGTTCGTATCTTAATAGAAGAATCTTAGATTCAGGACACATTTCCTTCTCCATGATGCCTCACCAATCCATCCTCCAGCCTCTCTGCCAACACTTTAGGCCTTTATCAAATCTCACAATACAACATTTACCAGTTTGAACTTGAACTACTGAAACAACTGTTTGAAACCTGACAGGTATTCATGTACCCCCTACATCTCTTCGCGTACCCCCAGGGGGTACGTACCCCAGTTTGGGAACCACTGACCTACTACAACACACAAGTGTTCAAAAGTCGACAAATTCAGGTCTGGTGAGCAGTTAGCAATCAGGACTGCAGCATATCAGGGCCTTGAGCCTCCTCCTCTGTGTTTGGTGAGCAATGGAGAACCTCGAGAGAGCAACCAGAGAAGGAGAAGTTAAGAGTGAGAGGAGGAGGGAGAACAAGGAGGAGAACAAGGAGAAGGAGAAGGAAAAGGAGGAGGGAGGAGAGAGGAGAAGGAGGGTATGGAGGAGGACAGAGAGGAGCAGGAGCAGGAGGACAGATTGGAGCACGAGGAGCAGGAGGACAGAGAGGAACAGGAGCAGGAGGACAGATTGGAGAGGGAGGGACAAAGAGGAGGCGGGGAGGAGGACAGATTGGAGCAAGAGGAGCAGGAGGACAGATTGGAGAGGGAGGACAAAGAGGAGGCGGGAGGAGGACAGATTGGAGCAAGAGGAGCAGGAGGAGCAGGAGGACAGGGAGGAGGCGGGAGGAGGACAGAGGAGCAGGAGCACAGATTGGAGCAGGAGGACAGAAAGGAGCAGGAGGAGGACAGAGAGGAGCAGAAGGACAGAGAAGGGCAGGAGCACAGATTGAAGCAGGAGGACAGATAGTAGCAGGGGGATAGAGAGGAGCACGAGGAGGACAGAGAGGAGCAGGAGGAGGACAAAGGAGAGCAGGAGGATAGATTGGAGCAAAAGGACAAAGAGGAGCGGGAGGAGGACAAATTGGAGCAAGAGGAGCAGGAGGACAGAGAGGAGCAGGAGGACAGAGAGGAGCAGGAGGACAGAGAGGAGCAGGAGGACAGAGAGGAGCAGGAGGACAGATTGAAGCAGGAGGACAGAGGAGAGCAGGAGGATAGATTGGAGCGGGAGGAGGACAAATTGGAGCAAGAGGAGCAGGAGGACAGAGAGGAACAGGAGGACAGATTGGAGAAGGAGGACAGATAGGAGCAGGGGGATAGAGAGGAGCACGAGGAGGACAGAGAGGAGCAGAAGGAGGACAGAGGAGAGCAGGAGGATAGATTGGAGCACGAGGAGCAGGAGGACAGAGAGGAGCAGGATCAGGAGGAGGACAGAGAGGAGCATGAGGAGGACAGAGAAGAGCAGGAGCATGAGGACAGAATCGAGCAGGAGTACAGAGAGGGCCAGGAGAAGAACAGCTTTGGGCAGGAGGACAGAGAAGAGCAGGAGGACAGAGAGGAGAAGGAGGACAGAGAGGAGCAGGAGCAGGAGGACAGAGAAAAGCAGGAGCATGAGGACAGACTGGAGCAGGAGGACAGAGAAGAGCAGGAGGACAGAGAAGAGCAGGAACATGAGGACAGATTGGAGCAGGAGGACAGAGGAGAAGGAGGACAGAAATGAGCTCCAATCTGTCCTCCTCTTGCTCTTCTCTGTCCTCCTGCTCCTCCTCTCCTCTCTCCTCCCTCCTTTTCTTTCTCCTTCTCCTTGTTCTCCTCCTTGTTCTCCCCCTCCTCCTCTCCTCTTAACTTCTCCCTCTCTGGTTGCTCTCTTGAGGTTCTCCATTGTTCACCAAACACAGAGGAGGAGGCTCAAGGCCCTGATATGCTGCAGTCCTGATTGCTAACTGCTCACCAGACCTGAATTTGTCGAGTTTTGAACACTTGTGTGTTGTAGGTTGATACCACTGAGATGTTACATGAGAAGTGTGTGTAACAACAGAACATTGTGTGTAGTGTTCAGACAACAAGGTAATGTGCAATTGACGTCAGAGTGTAAAGAAGGAAGTCAGAGTCTAAGGAGTCATAAGGAGTTTGAAGTTGTGACAATTCGGGTTGAGGTAGGTGAAGATAAGGTTGTGCAAATTGTGCCAAAAGTTTAGATTTGTGTGTGTTAACAATCGTGAAAAACTGTAAAGTGATTAAATTTATCAATACTACAGCACATTTCCTAAAAACTTTCAGAAATACATTCAGTCAGACTGAGTGGGACATTGATAGACCTGAGCTCAGTGTCTGTTATAATGCACAAATCTATTTCATATGTGTGAGACTTTAGAGAACATAAAAACATTTTTGTGTTTTGTTCTGCCTCCAGTAGGGCCATCTCAAAAATTAAAGCCGACCAGCCTACTGGAATTATTCCATTATAACATACACCCCAAGTTTTCATGATTTTTTTATCAGGAAAAACACTGTACTTGAACACAACACCCAAACTTTGCCCAAACCTTACTCTCTTAGTAACTAAAAATGACCTCTATTCAAAATCTAAATCAATGAAATTTCAGTATTTTCAAAACAAATACACAATTATCTCTCGCAAATGGATGTGGGAACACCTTTTGCTTCAGGCATGTGCAGTTACTCCATTTCTGCCTGAGCATGCTCACTCATAGTGTACCGACCAATCATAGAGCAGCTATCAACATGCTGGTGTCTTCAACCAATCACAGCACAGCTATTTTATGTTCCTTGTTTACAAAATGACAGTGTCCTGTGGTTGCTGATGAGTGGGAACACTTGAGAAGTAAACTATGATAACACAAAGGAAAACTAGTTTGTCAGTTTAAACAGAATTATGCACGCTGGCAATGTTTCATGGAGAATGTTTCAGTTTGTATCAGATTTAATGTAACTGATGTTGCTGTGACAAAATAATTAGTATTTTCTTTGTACTCACGTGAAAACACACATCTGAAAATCAGACCTTGTTTAACAGGGGAAAAATGTGTGTTATAAACAAGACATTACAGTATCCTCTACATTGTTCAGTGAATCACTCTCACTCTAATTTTCTTCGAGAGAAGTAATTCTATTTTTAACAAAATACTTCACTGCCTTCCAGTCTCGCTCTTCAGGGCTTGAGGTTCTGCAGTGATGCAGCGCTGACAGTCCTCCTTCCCTGGGACTTGGTTCATCACAATGAATCTCTTTAAATGTCTTTGAACTGCAGCACATTCTTCCTGTGTCCAGTTTCTTTAAACAACAGTTTGTTTACCTAAATGGGCATACAAAAGGACAAGTTACAGAGTTTTAAGAACTTTAAATTGTAACAAGAACTGAAGGACTATCAGATTGATTCCACTGGCCATCCAATAAGGAACAGACTTGTTGAGACCATAAGACTCTCTTACAGTCAGGAAAAATACACAGTTTTACCAATCATTGACTGCATACCTCTTTTACACACAACACCCTAGGTGTCATAGAACTAAAGACTATTAAAGACCAGGAGTCTTTAAAAGTTAGCTTATCCATGGCTTAGTCTAGCCCAGAGTTCAATTATCTACCCTAATACTGGCTGTGCTAATAAATGTTCACAAATGCAAAGTATTATTCATACACATGCAAACAATATAAAAAAATAAATAAAAAACTTTCAGTTTCTGTTGTCCTCCTACCTGGGTTACAACACAACAAATTCTTGTTGTTTTTCTAGAATTTCTGATATGCCCCCTTAATTAAACTGATGTACTGTTACTACAAAAGTCACTGAATTAACTCATGAAATAATTCACTAAATAGACAAAACATCTTAAAAGGAACCAAGTTAATCCCATGTCAGTGTCTACCTACTGGGTGTGCAGTCTTTCCACTGCCACACACAAAAAAACACTTTACTCAACACTTTTGTGCCCTGAAAAACTTTACCTGGTCTCCAAGACATACGTTACAGTCGCATTCACAGAGCTGCAGGCACCTATGTAGAGTCTTTTACAGATTTAATGATGGAGTTGTTTGACAGATCTTATTATAAGGCTGTTTTTCTATGAGGGGACTTTAATACTGCTCTAGAGTATCCTTGTGATTTGAGGTCATTGGTGAATTCATGAACTTAATGCTAAGTATGAGTCTTTTTTCCAGTAATTACATAACCCAAAATAATCCAATCAGAGAGTGAAGCTGTTAAATACAAACAGAAATACAGTACAGTACAATACAGAAGGGGCAGTGGAGCGTGGGATCCTGATGGCAGATGTGAGTGATTATCTGCCTCTTTGCTGTACATAAAAATCATGATTGTATTGATATAGAAATCAAGAGAGATATTCAAAAGAAACAGGTAACCAGCTGCAGTGATGGCATTAAATGAGGACATAAAAAACAGAATTGTAATGAAGTGAATGTAAGTGATGTTAAAAAGGCATATGAAAAATTTTTGGAAATACTTTTGCCAAGGATGTGATGAAGTCACGGATGATTAAAGGTTTGAAAAATGCCTAAAAAAAGATTTATTTATATAGATGCTTTTCAAGAATAAGAACGATAGGTATAAGAAATATAAAAACAGTTATAAAAAGCTATAGTTATATAAAAAGTTAGTATGGATGATAATAAAATAAAGTATTAGCAATATGGGGAATAATAAATAGTATGATAAAAAAGATACAGTTAAGACCCAAACTTTTTGTAAAAGATAATAAATGAAAAAGTCATTATAGTAAATTAACTGAATTATTTGTAGAAGTGGGTCCTACTATTGCAAAAAAAATATATAATCCCAAATCAATGGAAAAATGAGGCTGAGGGCAACTCAGAGGTTATGTTAACAATATTTTTCTTGGTAACGATAGAAAGAAAAATACTGTATTATGTAAAAAGATGTGCAAGTATAGGATCAACTGATTGTAAGGGCATTGATAAAATACTCAAAGAGTATGATAGAATTTTCTTTAACCACTTCTGTATAAATGTAATCAGTCTTTTTCAACAGGAGTAATTCCTGACATGAAACTGCTAAGGTGATTCCACTTCATAAGAGTGGAGATAATCATTTTTTCTCCAACTACAGACCATTTTTTTGATTCAACAATTTTCATAAATATTAAAAAAAACTTTTTTGACAAGTAAGATGCATATCCTAGAAAATACATTACTTTAGGTTGCAGTCAGTGTGATTTAGAACAAATCATTCTACATTTATTGTACTAATAGATTTGACTGAAGAAATGTCCATAGAAATTATATAGAAACATCACATTAAGCATCTTTGTTGACCCAAAAAACATCTGACACCATACTACACTTCTAGTAAGTAATTATGGTATGAGGCGACTGGCATGTGAATGGACAGCAAGTTCTTTAGGAAAAAGAAAACAGTTTGTTCAGATAAATGAAATAAAATTCAATAGAGAATACTTCGTCTGTGGGTACCTCAGGGTCAGTCCTAGCGCCCATACTATTTCGCTTGTAGATTTTAGGACCGTGACTTTTATATAAATTAATGATTGTTCCATAGCTGACCAATTATGGATCAAGGAATTAAGGATTTTTAAGGATTTCAAAAAAAGAGAGTCAGTATATCTTAAAGGAGATCTTTAAAAAGCTGAGGTGTGGTTGGAGATCATGGGACTGCTGACTGCAATGGTTGCGCAGAGCTAAAGCTCCTCTCATAACCCTCTCACTTCCTTACTGAATCAGTCTATTTAATGGCTAAGTAACTTTAACCAAACTCTTTTTGACTGCCTAACATTCCTGGAGGTACAAGAAGACAGCAAACAGTATCAACATCTTTACTGACAGATAACTTTCAGAAATCACTGAGTATGCAAGCTAACGTTAGCACTGGAGTAAACATGGAAGAGGGCCACTACTCAAGTTTTAAAGAAACAGCAAAATGTGCTAGAATCTGTGGTGCATAATGCTGTGAAAGGAGCGTTATCTGAGATGTTGCAAAAATACTAACCAACAACTTTTCCATTTTAACATGTGTCAAAGAACCTATTGAACCCAGCAGATGAAATACACTACAAAAGCAATTCCCAGCCCTTACAGTACATTTTGTCAACCTGTTCATATTGGTACCTTCTTACACATGTTCTGGGAATGTGGTAAAGTACATGAGTTTTGGGGTAAGGTAGCTTCAGCAATATCCAGACTGATTCTGAATCAACTGACTCTGATCCAATCATTAATTTACTAAACGATGACTGTAAATTAGAGTTAGGACAGCTAGCATTAATAAAGCTCTCAGTCTTTGGAGAGATGCAGCAAGCAAGATTTCCAAGAATGACCTCAGTGTCACAGGAGATTATTTAGGAGTTAAGTGTGATACACGTTTTTTTTGTAAGTTTAGATGAGACAGTGGGTGGGTGTGGGGGTTGTTTAAGGCTGCTTTAAGGGAATTAGGTGGATGGCTGGGGCTTCTTTTTCATGGCACCTGTTCTGAAGCAGCTATGGTGGACACTTTTTGTTTGTTCTGTATTATACTTGTAATGATGAATAGTGTTAATGAAAAGTTGATCACAAAAAAATCAAGGTGTAGGACCTGAGAGAGGATGGAACAATATTGACAAAGAAACCAAAGAATCTAAATCAAACATTTAAAATCTATGTCTGTGCAGTTTGTTTTCTGACCTTCTTTTTCAGATGAAGTGTAAATTGAATCCATGTTTCTAACAGAGGGAAGTAAGTGCTTTCCTGGCCCTGCAGCTAATTGATTTAAAATATTTGTGTTTAATTATCTACATTGTTAATAAGTGTCTGCTAAAAAAATGAGCAGATCATATAAGATTCTTTATTCAGCTCCTTTAAATTTATTATTTTTGCTTTTTTGCATTTATCCTATTAATAAATTCAATAAACATTGAAATAAAAGTTAAATCAAAGTCAGTAGGTGGGGCAAGGTAAACCGCGAGGCCTGAAAGAAAAAGTTTGGTTTCAACAGCTTTCACATTGTTTATAGAATGATGTAGAACAATATACTCACCCAGAAGGCTTTTCTTGTCCAAACAGAGCTTTGGGGGCCAGACTCTAATGGAGGGGGAGCGTGAGTGGACCGTGATGGAATATTGGTGAAACTCATGAGTTTTTGGACGATTATTGCAGTTTTAGGAGCGGCGCTGTATGCCCTATGTACTACCATTATACGGATGTCCGCTTCGATTTTGGATCTAAATATCTCCTGAAGCACTGTTTGGATCAGGAAAGCTTTCTGGGTGAGTATATTGTTCTACTTCATTCTATAAACAATGTGACAGCTGAAGGAAGCGAACTTATCCTTTAAGAAAGCTATACTATGTCAAATATCAAGAGAAATAAGACTGATAAAGTGATGCAGTCCAAGTGATTATTAACATGTTACCACATCTATGGCTAAAGTAAGGACTTAGCTGAGGGATCTTTTGTATTAAACTGCTACAACTGGCTTTTTAATCTAACATATTGCCATTGTGCTATAGCTACTACAAAGCACAACAAGGATGAACCTGCTAATACCAGATTAACAGAGACTCTAATGAGCATTTCCCTAATGTGCACAGATAATTTATATTAATGGTTGTCATCAGGAGAATTCACTTTCTATTTTTCTGAAAGTGATGCTAATTTGAGCATTTCTTTCTACTTTATAGGTAAAGATAACATGTCTATTGACATTTTATAATATTGGGCATGCCCAATATAGCATCACAAGTTTTCCATGGTTCAGGTCTCACTTTCAATTGTGATCTGGTGATCTTGTTTAACCCATTTGGTGAGCTTTTATTTATTTTTTCCTTAATTCAGAGATTCTTAATATCTATCAAAAAATCTGAACAAAATGTTCAAAGATGTTTTTATTTTTCATGATGGAGTGCTTTACAGATGATTAATAAATGTATTTATCCCACAACTCACCATAATTCTCCCAGCTTTAAATATGTAGTTTTTTAGGCTATCTCCCTCCTCACCCATGATTTTCACAGCCCTAAAGTTTGATCATATAATAGAAAGCCATACAGCCTATGTGACATCATGATGCAGACACCAGAGCTTCAACCATGCCTATAAATCACAATATAGTCATAATCCACAACTGCATGACAATTAAATTGTAATTTAAATTGTCATGCAATTACACTGTCTTTTTCCTTTAACAGAGTTTGTGGATTTGCATATGATCATACACTATTCTGATGAATTTTCTGACTTCTGCAGTGAAAAGAAAAAATTGAATCAACCATTTTGTAGAGGAAACATGTCAGAGTTAAAAAAAAAATCAAACATTTTGTTGAGAAATATATGTAGTGGATTTAGTTCCTGTGCCTCTGATTGCAACAGATATTTTCAGGCCAACTTGGTCTGAGGGGAGTTAGTTTTTTCTGTGTTCTCCATCTTTCTAGCTTACTACACAGTAGGCAATGAAGTTGCATATCAAATGTTGTACAGTCAAATAGCCTGCCATGTTTTTAACGACCTCTCTTTCTGAAAATGTCCTCTGGTTTTTGGTAGATGCTGTAGGGTCCCTTCTTGTAGTGATGAGGTGCTGGTCTCATCTTCTGACCCCTGGCCTTCAGCCATTCTGGCATCTGGTAACATAAAATTGCTTTATTGCGAAAAAAAAAAAAAAAGGAGACAGAACGACTTTTCAGTAAGCGGGCTGCATTTTATCCTTTTCTTTCATGATATTTTTTGTATTTAATGTGAATCTATTGAAGGTGACAAAGAAAGTTTTACACACTCTAATTTGACAGACAGAAGGTTTAAAATATGGCAAATACATTATTTTTATTTAAAGAGTCTATAAAAGTCACCACATATGCGAGGGCCCTAAATATTATATGGTAGAATATTGTCCCTTTTCCCCGTTTCAAAATGTGCAGACCCAATCATTAAATAGCCAGAGGAAATATAGACCTAAATATTCCAGTCCAGTTATTGATTACTCACAACCAGTGTAAAAAATGATTCACACATACCTTCCATATCCTCTTGGGAACAAGCCTCAATTTCAACAGTCTCTGGAAGGTGAAATGAAAATAGAGCATAAATGACCAGGACAGTTGAAAGTGTAGTGATCCATCACTGACAATCAAGAGCAGAACAAGGGGAACATAAACTAGACTGATTAATTTCAATTTTGCTGTTATAACAGAAACTCTTAACAACTACAAGATTGCCCTGTTCAAACCTTTGTCTTTCCATAACAGAAAAAAACAAAACAAAAAAACATATACACTTATCTATATATTTATCCAAGTACTTTTGGATTGATGTGAATTTCATCCAGGCTCTTTCCGCTGTATTTTCCAAGCTGTCCCTGCTCCAATGCCATGAGAACTTTGCTCATCTTGGCAAGCTGAAGGGTCCCCTCTGGAAGACTTGAACTGGCTCTGACTGGAGAACTTGACTGGCTCTGACTGGAGGACTCAAACTGGCTTTGACCTGACTGGAGGACTTGACCTGGCTCTGACTGGAGAACTCAAACTGGCTCTGACTGGAGGACTCAAACTGGCTTTGACCTGACTGGAGGACTTGACCTGGCTCTGACTGGAGAACTCAAACTGGCTCTGACTGGAGAACTCAAACTGGATCTGACTGGAGGACTCAAACTGGCTCTGACTGGAGGACTCAAACTGGCTTTGACCTGACTGGAGGACTTGACCTGGCTCTGACTGGAGAACTCAAACTGGCTCTGACTGGAGAACTCAAACTGGCTTTGACCTGACTGGAGGACTTGACCTGGCTCTGACTGGAGGACTTGACTGGCTCTGACTGGAGGACTCAAACTGGCTCTGACTGGAGGACTCAAACTGGCTCTGACTGGAGAACTCAAACTGGCTTTGACCTGACTGGAGGACTTGACCTGGCTCTGACTGGAGGACTCAAACTGGCTTTGACTGGAAGACTGGAGGACTTGACCTGGCTCTGACTGGAGGACTTGACTGGCTCTGACTGGAGAACTCAAACTGGCTCTGACTGTAGGACTCAAACTGGCTCTGACCTGACTGGAGGACTTGACCTGGCTCTGACTGGAGGACTCAAACTGGCTCTGACTGGAGGACTTGACTGGGGCTGACTGTAGGACTCAAACTGGCTCTGACTGGAGAACTCAAACTGGCTCTGACTGGAGGACTTGACTGGGTCTGACTGTAGGACTCAAACTGGCTCTGACTGGAGAACTCAAACTTGTTTGACTGGAGGACTTGACCTGGCTCTGACTGGAGGACTCAAACTGGCTCTGACTGGAGGACTTGACTGGGTCTGACTGTAGGACTCAAACTGGCTCTGACTGGAGGACTCAAGCTGGCTCTGACTGGAAGACTCAAACTGGCTCTGACTGGAGAACTCAAACTGGCTTTGACCTGACTGGAGGACTTGACCTGGCTCTGACTGGAGAACTCAAACTGGCTCTGACTGGAGGACTCAAACTGGCTTTGACCTGACTAGAGGACTTGACCTGGCTCTGACTGGAGAACTCAAACTGGCTCTGACTGGAGAACTCAAACTGGATCTGACTGGAGGACTCAAACTGGCTCTGACTGGAGGACTCAAACTGGCTCTGACTGGAGGACTCAAACTGGCTCTGACTGGAAGACTTGACTGGCTCTGACTGTAGGACTCAAACTGGCTCTGACTGGAGGACTCAAACTGGCTCTGACTGGAAGACTCAAACTGGCTCTGACTGGAAGACTCAAACTGGCTCTGACTGGAGAACTCAAACTGGCTCTGACTGGAGGACTCAAACTGGCTTTGAACTGACTGGAGGACTTGACCTGGCTCTGACTGGAGAACTCAAACTGGCTCTGACTGGAAGACTTGACTGGGTCTGACTGTAGGACTCAAACTGGCTCTGACTGGAGGACTCAAACTGACTCTGACTGGAAGACTCAAACTGGCTCTGACTGGAGAACTCAAACTGGCTCTGACTGGAGGACTCAAACTGGCTTTGACCTGACTAGAGGACTTGACCTGGCTCTGACTGGAGAACTCAAACTGGCTCTGACTGGAGGACTCAAACTGGATCTGACTGGAGGACTTGACCTGGCTCTGACTGGAGGACTCAAACTGGCTTTGACCTGACTGGAGGACTTGACCTGGCTCTGACTGGAGAACTCAAACTGGCTCTGACTGGAGAACTCAATCTGGCTTTGACCTGACTGGAGGACTTAACCTGGCTCTGACTGGAGGACTTGACTGGCTCTGACTGGAGGACTCAAACTGGCTCTGACTGGAGAACTCAAACTGGCTTTGACCTGACTGGAGGACTTGACCTGGCTCTGACTGGAGGACTCAAACTGGCTTTGACCTGACTGGAGGACTTGACCTGGCTCTGACTGGAGAACTCAATCTGGCTTTGACCTGACTGGAGAACTTGACCTGGCTCTGACTGGAGGACTTGACTGGCTCTGACTGGAGGACTCAAACTGGCTCTGACTGGAGAACTCAAACTGGCTTTGACCTGACTGGAGGACTTGACCTGGCTCTGACTGGAGGACTCAAACTGGCTTTGACTGGAAGACTGGAGGACTTGACCTGGCTCTGACTGGAGGACTTGACTGGCTCTGACTGGAGGACTTGACTGGCTCTGACTGGAGAACTCAAACTGGCTCTGACTGTAGGACTCAAACTGGCTCTGACCTGACTGGAGGACTTGACCTGGCTCTGACTGGAGGACTCAAACTGGCTCTGACTGGAGGACTTGACTGGGTCTGACTGTAGGACTCAAACTGGCTCTGACTGGAGAACTCAAACTGGCTCTGACTGGAGGACTTGACTGGGTCTGACTGTAGGACTCAAACTGGCTCTGACTGGAGAACTCAAACTGGCTCTGACTGGAGGACTTGACCTGGCTCTGACTGGAGGACTCAAACTGGCTCTGACTGGAGGACTTGACCTGGCTCTGACTGTAGGACTCAAACTGGCTCTGACTGGAGAACTCAAACTGGCTCTGACTGGAGGACTTGACCTGGCTCTGACTGGAGGACTCAAACTGGCTCTGACTGGAGGTCTTGACTGGGTCTGACTGTAGGACTCAAACTGGCTCTGACTGGAGGACTTGAACCTATTCTTCCTAGAAGTCTTGCATCTTTTTGAAACAGTAGATACTTTGTTCATATTTTTATTTTTCATGGGTATTTCTAAGCTGCAGTCACTCTCTGTGCTCTCTTCCATGGGACCTGGGATATACTCTTCTCCGATATCTACACTTGAGGCATCTGATCCTACAAGAATCTTTTGCATCTTGAGAAGAAAAAGAAAACCTAAATTAATACGGCAACCTCCTCAATCACTCATACCAAATATGATTAAAATCAATAGCAGTTTAAATAGTTAAACACATGTTTAAATGATGAACATTCAGAGTAGTAGGAGCAAAATTCAGGGTGCTTTAAGATGACTAAATTCACATATGAAGAGAAATACTGTTGATCTACATCTGACTAAGGAACTCACATTTAAAAAGAATGAACTATTAAATTTATACTAGAAAAACAAATCTACTTATATATCTGGTAGATACCATTAGTAACTTAAAACAATGACATACAAATACCTTCAAACATTAAAACTGCAAGAGCAACAGAAATGCTCATGGATGATAGTCTTTATGACTGCATCATCTGTTTCAAGTCTAGGAGGAACAACCCTCAGAAAAGTAGTTACAGGACTTACAGGAGGGAAGCAGCCTCTCCTTGGCCTTTGTGAAGCCACCTTAGACTTAGACTGAGTAGATGGGACCTCTTTGCTTTCATCACTTGAATCACAGGAGGCATCGGAATAAACTGGTAATTTTTCATCTGCAAACAGAGTACATGGTCATTCCTTTCCACAATCTATCAAAAATGAATGACAGTTCAAAGATCTAGGGGAAAAGTCTGTCACCAAGTAATTATTATCATTGTTCCTGGACTAAAATATATATAAATGTTTTCATATGTAATGAGATTGTTTAAATAACTGGAAAACTTGTGGCCAAGTAAAACTATTTTGTGGGAGTCTCATAAACTCTCAACATCAGAAAAAAGGCTGCAAAGTTCTTTATCTAAAAGTTTTCATCATCATGCAGCAGTTTAGAAAGTTTGAATATGGATACATGAAACAGTTGTAGAAAGGTTAGGTAAACAATCACTTATAGAGAGGTCCAGAGGGCCCCATGAGGACACAAACAGACTGGTGTGTGTGTGTGTGTGTGAGAAACAGGTTATCTGACCAAAAGGACAACAAATAAAGCAGGTGTTAAGATATAGACAAGGGGGCAGTGAGGTCTGACAGGAGTCATATGATTTAATATAATAACAGATCACAAAGATATATGAATATGGTGCTTTATTAGGGTCTAGATAAAAAGACTCCCTATCTGAACATCATAAAATAGGCTCAAAAAAGGATGTCACTATCAAATATTTTCTTTATCATACTGCAGCTCAGTAGGGGCTTTATTCATGTAGTTCATACTTTAGTTTAGAAGCTGACAAGTGTTTTCCTGTAGGTTAACAATCACTTATAGAGGGGTCCAGACGGAGGGCCCCATGAGGACATGAACTGAGACTGGTGTGTGTGTGAAACAGGTCATCTGACCAAATGGACAAGAAATAAAGCAGGTGTTAAGATACAGACAAGTGAGCAGTGAGGTCTGACAGGAATCATATGATTTAATATAATAACAGATCACAAAGATATATGAATATGTTGCCTTATGACGGTCAAGTTAAAAGACTCCCTATCTGAATATCATAAAAAGGGCTAAAAAAAGGATGTCACTATCAAATATTTTCTTTATCATACTGCAGCTCAGTAGGGGCTTTATTCATGTAGTTAATACTTTAGTTTAGATGCTGACAAGTGTTGTCCTGTAGGTTAACAATCAGTTATAGAGAGGTCCAGACGGAGGGCCCCATGAGGACATGAACTGAGACTGGTGTGTGTGTGGAAGAGAAAAGCTGTAAAAGTTCTTTTGTAGGAAGAGTACCATACAGGGCCCCATAAGGACATCAACAGGGACTGGTGCATGTGTGAAACAGATCATCTGACCAAATGGACACCAAGTAGAAGCTGATCAATCAAGTTAGTAGTTTACCCTGTCCAGAAATCATCCACATTTATTATTTGTATTACCTTTGGAATAGTAGCATCATCAGAAACACGAGTAGGCAGATTAAGAGGAGGCACAGCCACCTCTTCCTCAGGTGCTGCAGCCTGTTTGGATGTCCCCTAGTGTTTAGACAGAAAGAAGAAGGCCGTTACCTGTCACAGGAATCATCAGACTGGATATAATTACAGGTCACAAAGATATCTGAATATGGTGCTTTATGAGGTCAAGTTAACAGTTTCTATCTTGACATCCAAAAGTGGCTCCAAAAGGAATGTCACTATCAAACATTTTCTTCATCATACTGCAGCTCAGTAGGGGCTTTATTCATGTAGTTAATACTTTAGTTTAGATGCTTAGAAGTGTTGTCTTGTGGGTTAACAATCAGTTATAGAGGGTCCAGACGGAGGGCCCCATGAGTACATGAACTGAGACTGGTGTGTGTGTGAAACAGGTCATCTGACCAAATGGACACCAAATAAAGCAGGTGTTAAGATATAGACAAGTGGGCAGTGAGGTCTGACAGGAATCATATGATTTAATATAATAACAGATCACAAAGATATATGAATATGTTGCCTTGTGACGGTCAAGTTAAAAGACTCCCTATCTGAATATCATAAAAGGGCTAAAAAAGGATGTCACTATCAAATATTTTCTTTTATCATACTGCAGCTCAGTAGGGGCTTTATTCATGTAGTTAATACTTTAGTTTAGATGCTGACAAGTGTTGTCCTGTAGGTTAACAATCAGTTATAGAGAGGTCCAAACGGAGGGCCCCATGAGGACATGAACTGAGACTGGTGTGTGTGTGGAAGAGAAAAGTTGTAAAAGTTCTTTTGTAGGAAGAGTACCATACAGGGCCCCATAAGGACATCAACAGGGACTGGTGCATGTGTGAAACAGATCATCTGACCAAATGGACACCAAATAGAAGCTGATCAATCAAGTTAGTAGTTTACCCTGTCCAGAAATCATCCACATTTATTATTTTTATTACCTTTGGAATAGTAGCATCATCAGAAACACGAGTAGACAGATTAAGAGGAGGCACAGCCACCTCTTCCTCAGATGCTGCAGCCTGTTTGGATGTCCCCTAGTGTTTAGACAGAAAGAAGAAGGCCGTTAGCTGTCACAGGAATCATCAGACTGGGTTTAATTACAGGTCACAAAGATATCTGAATATGGTGCTTTATGAGGGTCAAGTTAACAGTTTCCTCATCTTGACATCCAAAAACGGGCTCAAAAAAGGATGTCACTATCAAATATTTTCTTTATCATACTGCAGCTCAGTAGGGGCTTTATTCATGTAGTTAATACTTTAGTTTAGATGCTTAGAAGTGTTGTCTTGTAGTGTAACAATCAGTTATAGAAAGGTCCAGACGGAGGGCCCCATGAGGACATGAACTGGGACTGGTGCATGTGTGAAACAGGTCATCTGACCAAATGGACAAGAAATAAAGCAGGTGTTAAGATATAGACAAGTGGGCAGTGAGGTCTGACAGGAATCATATGATTTAATATAATAACAGATCACAAAGATATATGAATATGTTGCCTTATGACGGTCAAGTTAAAAATCTCCCTATCTGAACATCATAAAAGGGGCTAAAAAAAGGATGTCACTATCAAATATTTTCTTTATCATACTGCAGCTCAGTAGGGGCTTTATTCATGTAGTTAATACTTTAGTTTAGATGCTGACAAGTGTTGTCCTGTAGGTTAACAATCAGTTATAGAGAGGTCCAGACGGAGGGCCCCATGAGGACATGAACTGAGACTGGTGCATGTGTGAAACAGATCATCTGACCAAATGGACACCAAGTAGAAGCTGATCAATCAAGTTAGTAGTTTACCCTGTCCAGAAATCATCCACATTTATTATTTTTATTACCTTTGGAATAGTAGCATCATCAGAAACACGAGTAGACAGATTAAGAGGAGGCACAGCCACCTCTTCCTCAGGTGCTGCAGCCTGTTTGGATGTCCCCTAGTGTTTAGACAGAAAGAAGAAGGCCGTAAGCTGTCACAGGAATCATCAGACTGGGTTTAATTACTCGTCACAAAAGTTTGCTCACCCTATCTTTCAAACAGCACAATAATACTCTTTATTTTTTACATTCAGGACACTTGTCTTTAAGAACCATTTCTACATAAAAATAAAGCAGAAATGGCCATAGAAGTTTGGACTGTTTTCATGTCTGTAAAGCATCTCTTTAGCACCAACACACCACTCTTTGAACCCTGGTTTTGGCCTTTGTGTAGACAGTTTCTTTAATAATAAAGAAAGTGTTATACAGCCATCCAATAGGAATGGTGTGCATGACATGTTTCTTGTCCATCAGCCAGTTTCAGGAACTTCCCATGTCACTATTATTTTTTCTTCAAATATAATTTGGACACTGGTCCAACTAAGACTCAAAAATTCTCACTGAATAGACAAAAAGTTGTGTAAAGTGAAACTACTAAACCTCATGCCGTGTAACCAACGCATGATCTAACAAGCTCAACTTTTTGCAGCATGGCCATTTTGAATCACCATAGTTGTATTCAAGTTCAGTTCCTATTTCTATGTTCTCACAGCAAACAGACAAAAATGTGGCCTGTTGTTTACTATAACTTTTTTCATGGTGCAGTTTGGAGATTTGTGGCTGTCAGTCACTAATATTCCAAGGCAACCATCTTCCTTGGACCCATCAATACTAAAGACAAACAAAAACAATATGACAAACTTTGTGCTACTCAAAATACAAAATTTATAAAATATATCTTAAAACTTTTATTTGAAGAGCCACTTGAGATTCAAAGCCCATTAAGTCTAATATTTTACTTATTCATTTAATAAATATTTGAACATGTTTCAGGCCTAATTGTGACCAAAAATGCATCTGATTTACTCACCATCAGTGACATCGTTGATTGGCATTCTTCTGCTGATATGATTTCACCCCTGTACTCCAACACAAAAAGAACCTTGCTTGATTGGTTTAGTAGCAAACACTCCTCTTCCTATAAAGACAAAGAATTAAATAAACTTATGTAGAAGTCATGCCAAGTAGCCTTAACCTTTCCAATACAGCATGCAAAAAGGTTTCTACATTCCATGACTTTTTAAATATAAGGATTTTCTGTTTAACAGGGACCATCCTATGATAACCACATGCCCTACAAGCCTGTATTCTGGTTCTTCTTTTGTATGACTACTATGAATTAACTTCAAAATTATTCTTTTGTTTATCCCCAGTTGCACAGTGATCAGACTTTTCTCATTTTCAATACAATCTTCTATTGATCCATCACTTACCTTAATGACATCTGAATATGTTGGACATTATGCATAGAGCAAAAACAATACCAGTAACTTTAAATTACTATATTTAATTTCACTAGTGTGTACTAAAAAAACTCTCTGATGGAAATCCAACACTTTTCGACACATCTTTCACTAACTGTATTGGAATTTAACAAAACAGATTGAAGGCAGATATTTCCATGACATATCTTTTGAAAATAGCTTAAACCTTTCTTCATTTGTGCTAAAGAATATAATTAAAATGTGCTGCTGTAATTTGCAGCTACCAAATGGGCTTGAGATCATACCTTTGATATTATTGATACATTTCTCTGCAAACCCTGGCTTGTCTCTCCCAGACAGAATGTATGACATTGCATCTTCGACAGGTTTTATCCTGGCCTTCCTTTTGGACATCATGGCTCTGTGAAAATGATTTTATATCATTAAACAGCTGAGCTATGTAAGAAAACAAATTGCTCATTAAGTAATTCAGTAATGTTAGGAACACATTTGTGTTCCATTGTTGATGATATTCATTTAACATTTATCACTGTAGCATTACATTTTATTTAATTTAAGTTAAACATTATCTTATTCACTTTATTTATTTTCTCAATTATGAGAGCACAGCATATAGTAACACTATTCCAACATCCTGCTTCAACTACTGTGACTGACACTGATCATCCACCCCTAAATAATAACATCGGATGACTATTTAACAGCGCGAATAAGGCCTTACTTCAAGAAGGGCACGGACCATAGTTAGCTTACCTGACCAGGCAAGACCCTTTGATCAAGCGCGAAACGGCATCGCGAAAATTTACCCAAGCAGGCTCGAGCCTCCGCCACGGCTAGCTTAGCCTCGTGTTACGCCTAGCTTACCTGTCCGGCCGGGCCTCGGGCTAGGGTTAGGTTACGCGGTCCGGCCGAGTATCAGGGCTACGCCTAGCTTATTTAAGCGGCCGCAGCCTCGGCTACGGCTAGCTTGCATATCCGGGCCGGGCGAAGCGGCTACGCCTAGCTTATTTAAGCGGGCCGCAGCCTCGGCTACGGCTAGCTTACCTGTCCGCCCGAGCCTCGGTTTACGGTTAGCTTATTTAACTGGGCCGCAGCCTCGGCTACGGCTAGCTTACCTGTCCGGCAGGAGCCTCGGCTACGGTTAGCTTAGCTAACTGGACCGGATTCTGGCCGACAGGTAGCTTCTTTGGCCAGGTCGGAGCCTACCGTGACACATATTACATAGATCAAGTACAGAGTTTGTGTTACAAAGCTGTACCTGGCCGTATGTCAGGTTTTAACCTTACATGTGGCGTTCAGTGTGATCAGACGCCCCCATTCAAGCCTGCGCTTGAACATGGTTAGCACTTAGCTCTACGTCACCTGGGCACCACATCTTCTACCGTAAATCACATCCATAATAAACTTAACACAAGTATTTAAGTAGAAACAGCAACAACACATTAAACAAATACCTTATCAGACATCTATTCACGATGACAGCACACTCTAACACTCTTATGATCCCTCCGTTACTCCCAGCCCGCCATCTCATGAATATTCACTGACTTAAGTAGCCATGCTGCAGAGACGCCCAGCCCAATGCAAAGCATAGCCGCTCCAAGCTAATGGTTAGCAGCTAACAAGCTAAAGATAACAAAAACTGTCTTTCATATTAGTATCCACGGAAAATGCTTTCTATATTCACATATTCTAATATTTGTCTGCTTAATGTAATCAATTTAAACATGTTTATGTTGTTAATTTAAATATTAACTGAAGACCATTAACCTGTGGCTAATCTTTGCAGCTAAAATAAGCATCTATATCAAATACTATTTGTTTCTTGTTGTCCCACAAAACTCTATATAGTAAAATAATGTAAGAAAAAAAATAAACTTACCTTATTTTTTTTAAATTCTTCAGTTCCTGGGACAGCATTGCTCTGTGTTGTGAATATTGTGTGTCTACTCTCAGACAAATACCATAAAGTCCTCATGAGACTATGATGCTTACATGTCCAAGGCGCCTGATTGGCTAAGATCACACACTCTTCAGGAAGTGTGTGTGAGGCTGCAGTTACACCAAACCAACTGCAGGGGGCCAGAGAGCACACACACTTCACACACACATTTCCAGTTTTTGTCACCTTGTGGGCCAAGTAAGAAAAAAGCATGAGGAGCATTAGAGAAGGCTCCTGAACAGCTTTAAAGCATTAAACGTTCTGGGGCCCAGCATTTTGGCCCCACAAGGATTCAGGGCCTCATACCGTTGGTGGGCTACTGGGGGTGTGGCCCCACCAAGTAAGAAACACGAGTGCACGCACACACACACACACACACACACACCCACCCACACACACACACACACACACACACACACACACACACACACTCACTCGCTGTGGTCCTCGGTCCATCTTCAGAAGGCTGTGAGAAAATGCCCTAATCTCTGTCGGCTGCAGAGGGGTCCAAACTAACAGCCTGTTTTAATTTCAGCCTTGTCATGACAGGAAGTGTGTGTGTGTGTGTGTGTGTGTGTGTGTGTGTGTGTGTGTGTGTGTGTGTGTGGGTGCGTGTGTGTGTGTGCAGGCAGATAGAGTGTGTGTTTGGGGGAGTGGGGGCAGCAGGAAGTGGAGAGGATGGTGCATGGGAACAGTTAGCAGAGTTATTTTTGAGGGGATGCTGGTGTGAGGAGGGCTGCCTGACCCCGGTCCTGTTCACACTGACGCTAAATATGGAAGTCAGAGCTAATATTAGTGTTCGCCGTCATCCACCGCAGCGTGGCCACAGCTCAGCCGGGGCAGGAAGCTGCTAATAAAGATGGATTAAGACAGAAGAAGAGTCAGGAGCTAGAAGTTTCACTAAGCTTTGAGTTATAGATGTTGGTAGAACTTTACAGTTCCTGCTTATCACCACCCAATAACAGGACGAGCTACTGGATCTGAAACTCTCCAGTTAAAGGGAGAGGTCCATGTTTTTGAAGAGAGGTGGCTCAAGGCCATGGCTCTGATAAATATAATCACTAAATCAGCCGTCCAGCTCTGCACCTGTGGCTTTGGACCCCAATACAAGAGTGAAACGGCACTAAACCAAAGTCT
This sequence comes from Scarus forsteni, assembly GCA_036419115.1. Taxonomy (NCBI): domain Eukaryota; kingdom Metazoa; phylum Chordata; class Actinopteri; order Labriformes; family Labridae; genus Scarus; species Scarus forsteni. The sequence goes on from JAZDUH010000190.1 coordinate 4,568,469, forward strand.
GGAGTAGGGCTGAACAATTTATCGTTTTCAGATCGAAATCGCAATTTTAGACAATGCAATTTTGTGATCGCCAAAGCAGCAATTTTTTGCAGGGCTCCTGACTGACTCAGGATCTGTGGTGTCAAGGATTATACACATACTGTTTTAAAAATTTGTAGACAATCTATGTGTTAAAAGTGCTGGTAAGCAGGTCAACAACACAAAGCCTCTGTTTAGAAGTAGAAGTTAATGAAAACAGATTATTTATCATCACTACTGAAGGTGAATAATATGTTAAGTGTTTTTCATCATTTATTTCCCTACTGTTGTCTGTACTGTAAACAAAGTGAATTTTACACTGAAGTTTGATTTGAAAAAAAATCGTGAATTGCAATATCTGCCAGAAAAATCGCAATTCAATCTTTTCCTAAAATCGTTCAGCCCTAGTCTGGATGCTACAGGAAGAACCTCAACACCTCTCCTGACAAAGTCCCTGGCTGAGGTCGAATAGTCGCCTCCTAAGTCCTTTCCTATCTACTTTTCTTTAACCCTGATGGAGAACATCATGAGGTTAAGGAAAAGAGACTTCAGAAGGACTTGGGAAAGGAAAACTGGCGTGCAGAGAGAATCCGACTACACTTTCTCTACTCTACGTCATCATGTGATGGCTGATGTTACTGCTGCAGTGAAACTACAATTTTGTGAAGATGGACTACAAAAGGCTCATCTTAGAAGAGCTGGTGTATCATGACAATGTTGTTCCTTTAGACAATTTGAACATGAACAACCCGGCAAAAATGAGGTGTGCATAACCGATGTTGAAGAGAGGATTGAAATAAATCTGTCCTCTCATTATCAACATGAACACCAATCAGTGCATGAAAATAAATGAACTGAAGGAAAGAAAGGCACAAACTGTTAAGACCACAATCTAATAGAGTACAAATGATTCATATTGAACCAAGTTTAAAACAGAATCAACATCAAATGTCTCATATCCTGCTCTCTTCAGAGAATCAGACTGCTGGAAAGTTAAGGCAGGTTTTGGTAAACTTAAGAAAGGATCAACAGCAGAATCAGTCTGATAACACGCTTTTATAAAAGCAGTTGCTGCAGAGAATTGTGGGACAGCATAATCTCCTCTCCTTTCGTAAAGGATGCTCTGGTGTATCCTATGCTAAAGGAGATCTTAAAGGAAGCATTGAGCCTCCTTTCCTAAGCATTTAGACTATTCCAACAGCTCTGATCAGGGACTACTTCAGATCATTTCACTCCATCAGGAACCTTCCTGAGCAAAAAGGACTATTGGACCACAGCCCCTGTGTTTGTGATGGAGGATCATGTGTCCCTCTGCTCTCCTCTCATCAGCTGCTCAGGTTGGTGGTTCCTTCAAGACAAAAGAAAAACACCAACTTCACTAAAACTGAGCTTCAGTTGAAGCATTTTTAGTCAACTAATGACGACATGTTGTGGGTATAAGAGGACATCTCCATGAGTAACGGAGGAGGAACTTTAGCTTGAGTCTCAGGCAGAGAGAGGGTTGGAGAATAAAGGAGCAGGGCAGGTCAAAGGTCACCTAAGCCCCGTTTCCACCATAGGGTTCGTCTCAGTTCTCTTTTTGTGGCGTTTCCATAGCCTTAAACCGGGACAGGACCCCTTATAAACTGTACCATCCTACTTTTTGGGACCCTTCCGTTGGGGTGCCAAGCATACCGATCCGACCCCAGAAGGTGGAGCTAGAAACACTGCAGTCCGTTGATTGGTCGAAGGAGACGTCACATAACCCCGCCATGTTTAAATCTCCACTCGTCTTCGTGAAGATAACTCTCACAGCACACAGCCTTCTCTGAAACAAAGCTTGGTTGCTCTTCGTAACAAAAAGCCACATGCTGATCACAAAAAAGAAGAATTGCTGGATGTCTTCCATCGTTGCTCTTTGTTTACTGTGTCGCGTTTTCTTCTTTGTTGTGTTTAATAGCCAGGTACACGGTGTCGCGCTGCTATGACATCATGCTAACGGGTTCAGTTGGCTGTGGAAACACAAACAGGATCAGGTTTTACCGATCCGGCCTGAGCCAAACCGTGCAGATCTATACCGGACCACTTGGTGGAAACGGGGCTGTAGTGGTGCAGATGATTGAACTGGAGGCCTGTTTCTGTTACAGCTGACACTGGACCTGGGCCTTTCTGGTCATCTGCTGATCTGCAGAGGTTGACCCCCCTGATGACCACATTCAGAACAACAAGCCAAAGCTGGTAACACATCATGTAACAGTATGTGGTGAATCAGTACTGTGAACATTTTATTATTCTGTTTTAATGTCCATGATAAACACAGGACTCTAATATCCAGGAGAGTTTTAGATCAGTTTGTAGTCCTGCTGACTGTCTCTGCTGCAGCTCTCAGACCTGGACAGACACATCACACATAACACATTTCTCCATGCCTTTTAATTTGAACTTATTTCAAGTTTTTTGCTTTTGCAGTTATGTTTTAATGACTGAGATGTTTGCAGTCTTTCCTGACTATGTTAAAGTTCTCCGGAGCAAAGACAAAATAATTATCAGCCTGATGAGATTTGTTGGTTTACAGTAAGTCTGAAGTTGCTCCTTGTTTCATTTTGCTGTTAGATGTCTCAAGTGCCCGTTTAAGACTTCAAGTTTTCCATTTTAGCTAAATCACATTAGAGCTGTGTGTTTCAGGTGGAAGGATACGTAGAATATGCAGCATCACAAAGTAGTTCCAAACACATGGGCTCACCACAGGAAAAGTGAAACTCTGTAAAGTCTCTTTCTGTACCATCTGGTCAAGCTAACACAGCATTCTGAGGAGTTTCACTCTAAGGTGGGTCATCAGGAGACTTTGGCTTCAACACGGCATCGTGTGGATTTGCTGTTCATCATGAGACTGGGATCCACATTCAAGATTTCCTGCTGCTTAACAGAAGGTTTTTTCTTGAGCCATGATGGAGGGATTCATGATTGGCCATATGGATTCATGTTGCTGTTGGATGGATATATTTGTATATATATGTATATGTGTATTTTATATATGTATACAGTACAGGCCAAAAGTTTGGACACACCTTCTCATTCAATGTGTTTTCTTTATTTTCATCTCTTTTTACATTGTAGATTCTCACTGAAGGTATCAAAACTATGAATGAACACATGTGGAAGTATGTACTTAACAAAAAAGTGTGAAATAAATGAAAACATGTCTTATATTCTGGTTTCTTTAAAGTATCCACCCTTTTGCTCTGATTACTGCTTTGCACACTCTTCATTCTCTTTATGAGCTTCAACAGGTAGTCACCTGAAATGGTTTCTAACAGTCTTAAAGGAGTTCCCAGAGATGCTGAGCACTTGTTGGCCCTTTTGCCTTCACTCTGCGGTCCAGCTCACCCCAAACCATCTCCATTGGGCTCAGGTCCGGTGACTGTGGAGGCCAGTCATCTGGAGTAGCACTCCGTCACAGTCCTTCTTGGTCAAATAGCCCTTACACAGCCTGGAGGTGTGTTTGGGGTCATTGTCCTGTTGAAAAATAAATGATGGTCCAACTACATGCCAACCAGATGGGATAGCATGTTGCTGCAGGCTGCTGTGGTAGCCATGCTGGTTCAGTATGCCTCCAATTTTGAATAAATCCCCAACAGCAAAGCAGCCCCACACCATCACACCATAGACTCCATGCTTCACAATGGGAAACAGGCATGCTAAATCCATCTGCTCACCTTTTCTGCATGGCACAAATACACGGCAGTTGGAACCAAAGATCTCAAATTTGGACTCATCAGACCAAATTACAGATTTCCACTGGTCTAATGTCCATTCCTTGTGTTTCTTGACCCAAACACATCTCTCATGCTTGTTGCCTCTCCTCAGCAGTGGTTTCCTAGCAACTATTTGACCATGAAGGCCTGATTCACGCAGTCTCCTCTTAAAGCTAGGGTCTATGATTTGAAACCGCAGCCTGTCCCCCCTTCCCTCACCTCTCCCCTCCGTGTTCCAAGATCCCGCCCCCAGCTCGTGTCGCCTCATAAAGCCCCCTCGGACAGAGCTACGAGCGACTAGCACAATATATCAGCAGCAAACTCAATCAAAAACAGCTCAGCTCAACTGAAAGTATCAAACACGACAGACATCCCCCTTGTAACACACAGCAGTAGCCATTTCAATTGGACCGGCGGCAATGCGGGTCTGGCGCCGCCAGAGCGGAGCCGAGTGTGGGGGAGGATTTATCTTTCTCAGCCTGTCCTCCCCAGCTCAGCTTACAGTGCAAACGATTAGCGGCTAACAGGCTAACCCGCTCCCCTACAAGTTATTAGCCCGTGCAGGCACAAACTAACCAGAGTTATTCAGCAGACATCTCCCACTGTAGTAAACAAAGCCATTACCTGATCAACCAGGGGCGAAACGGTCGATGCTGAAGGTCTGAAGGCCGGCTGAGGCTATTCGTTAGCCGTTAGCCCGCTAACAGGCCTCAACCCGCGGGCAGAGCTCCGTTGGGCCCCGCGGGAGAGGGAGGCGGCTTCGGTCTCGGCGCTAGGCTTTTCCGGCTCCATGATAGTTCAGTAGCTAACGCTGCTAGCTGCTCACAGGAGGTAGAGGGGAGGAGGCGGGACCATGGGCATGACGCTGCGTAGCGAGGGAGACGAGGATTGGATGGACTCACAGACCAACTCACGGACCAATTAATAGTCGCAGGTTCTTAGGTTTGATTGGTCAGCTAGTATGCAGCTTTTCAGCGGATATACTGAATGGATTTTTTTCATTCTTTTTGGTCTGTATACTGTGTAGATAGGACCATAGGACCATAACAGCCTTATAAACGGTGTTATTAATATGTACAAAGCTTCCAAATCGTAGACCATAGCTTTAACAGTTGTAGTAGAGATGTGTCTGCTGCTGGGGCTCTGTGTGGTATCCATCTGGTCTCTAATCTGAGCTGCTGTTAACTTGTGATTTCTGAAGCTGGTGACTCAGATGAACTCTTTCTCAGCAACAGAGGTGACTCTTGGTCTTACTTTCCTCGAGCGGTCCTCGTGTGAGCCAGTTTCATTGTAGCCCTTGATGGTTTTTGCGACTGCCCTTGGGGATATATTCAAAGTTTCTGCAATTTTTCGGATTGACTGACCTTCATTTCTTAAAGTACTGATGGCCTCTTGCTTCTCTTAACTTAGCTGATTGGTTTTTGCCACAATATTAATTCTAACAGTTGTCTAATAGGGCTGTGGGCTGTGCATCAGCCTGACTGCTGCACAACACAAATGATGGTCCAACCCCATTAATAAGGCAAGAAATTCCATTAATTAACCCTGGAAAGGCACACGAGAAGAGAAAACCATTTCAGGTGACTACCTGTTGAAGCTCATAAAGAGAATGAAGAGTGTGCAAAGCAGTAATCAGAGCAAAGGGTGGATACTCTGAAGAAACTAGAATATAAGACATGTTTTCATGTATTTCACACTTTTTTGTTAAGTACATAATTCCACATGAGTTCATTCATAGTTTTGATATCTTCAGAGAGAATCTACAATGTAAATAGAGATGAAAATAAAGAAAACACATTGAATGAGAAGGTGTGTCCAAACTTTTAGACTGTACTGTATATGTATATGAGTATTTTATATATGTATATAAGTTTTTAAGTGTATCCATAAATAAAGGGTTTGTCTTCAGCCTGCTCTATTGTGTCTTGAGATATCGCTTGTAATGATTTTTTTTGCATTATTGCTATAATGTAATCATGTAATAACTTCAACATGTTGTAATTATTACTACTTTTTTTAATTGTATTGTGTTATTCGTGTAACTTTGTGCATTTTTACATAATTCTAAGTTGTACATTTTGTAAATGGAATCTTTTAAAGGACCCCAGAAAGACTAGCGGACATTAAATGGGCAGCTAATGGGGAACTTAATAAATAAATAAAAAAAAAAAAAGGTGAATTTGTGCTGAACAAATAGAGACTGATGAGATTGACAATGATCTCCACAGAGGAGCAGAGCTGAACAGTTCATTTATTGATAATCATATCTAATAAAGTCATTGACCCTCAAAGACCCCACTTATAAAAAGAACTATCCCTTCAATTTAGAATACACACAATTAAGAATACAGCAAAAAGAAATACTGTGGTGATATCTAGTTCAGAAAAAAGGTTCACACCAAATGCAACCCGGTGACTGAGACTGCGTTGCCTACTTCTCCATGCAGCTCATTTTGTCACCGTTGCATCTCAGTGACGTCAGGCCCAACTCTTTTAAACTTCTCCGTCTCTCTTTTGCATGCGCCGCCCTTTTTACATGTCCAGTCCATTTTCACATGCTCCGCCTCTTTATGCTAATTTGGTTCCTGTTTTTAGTTAAGTTATCTATATTGTGCTCATATTTTGTGTCCTGTCTTGTTCCTGTTTTATTTTGAAAATTCACCGTAATCCTGATGGTTCCTCCACAGCTGTGTTTCATCACCTCATGTATTTAACCCTCATGTATTTAACCTCATGGGCCCTATTTTCGTGCCAATTTCGTGCCAAAAAACTGTGCAGAAGGTGCGCTGAAAGCTCGCTAGCTCCAACCTGGTCTATTCTCAACGCAGGCGAAGTGCACCCTCTGCAGCTGTAATTTGGTGACAGGCGCACATGTGCGCACACGTCAACAAACCCTCAGAGGCAGGTGTCCAGAGTGTCAGGCACATTTTAATGCAATAAACAATCACAGCAATCACTATTTAATGTAACCGTCTGAACCTGCATATACATTTGTATCTATATTAACTGTCCCGTTACATCTGATGTCGGATTAAAGCCGTTTGTCATCATGGAAACTTAACCTGACGGCAGCTGGAAGTTTGATGCACATCTTACAAGTCAACAATTTCAGTTCAGAGGTCAGCACAGTCACAAAAACATGTCTGGAGTGACACAGACTGTAATGGAGGAGTAGCGTGAGCGGACCATGATGAAATATTGGTGAAACTAATGAGTTTTTGGACGATTAATGCAGTTTTAGGAGCGGCGCTAACATGCCCCGTGTGCTACCATTATACGAATGTCCACCGCTCGATTTTGGCTCTAAATATCTCCTGAAGCACTGTTTGGATCAGGAAAGCCTTCTGGGTAAGTATATTGTTCTACTTCATTCTATAAACAATGTGAAAGCTGTAGAAACCAAACTTATCCTTTAACATCTGATACCGAGTATATATCTGGCTTCTCTCATTTCATTAAATTCAAAGAAAAGAGGGAGAAAAAAAGTCAAAGAAAAAAAGAGAAAATAAATGTTTGTCACTCAGGTTTTATCTGTGATTTCCCATATTCCTCTATTTTAATCTTTATTTTATCGTGATCTAAAAAGATGGAGTACATTATTGTAAGGAGGATGAGGCGGAGACACTGGGAGAGTATACAGTATATCACTAAAGGCTCTGCTATTTGGCGATGACAAACCAGGAGTGCAGGTGGATCAGAAGCATTATAAATGGATAAGCCTGCTGCTGTGTAACTGTCTCTTAATTTTGTACTCCTATCAATGACAAAGGAACAGATTACATCTGTCCTGGGAGCTGGCCCACACGGTAACGCGCTTTGTGGCCTCGTGCCTCATATAAAGGCAAGGAGAGGCGTTCATTTGATTGGTGAAGACAGCACTCGGCTGTGTTAAACCCACTCATGCCTTTTCTCCTTCCTCTCTGGCACATTTGCAGAAGGGCGGGGACAGAGGCGTGGATGCGCCTCTGTACGCCTGCAGGAAACTTGCAAAGTGCGCTGGACACACCCTCTTGGCGCGGCGTAGACAGGGCCCAGGGCCGGTGCGCCGCGCCTGCACCCTGTCTACAAAATTAGAGCCCAATGTCTTGTTGCCACTTTGTATTTTTTACCTCAGCGTCGTGTTTAGCTTTCTTTCTGGTCTTGTTCCTCGTCTGATCTGATCCCGATTTGTTTTCCTTTCCTTTTGCCTCAGTGTTTGTTGGATACCTCTCCCTCGCCTGACTGATCTAACCTGATAATAAACCAAGATTCTAGAAACTGTTTCTCACTTCCTGTCCTACATTTGGTCCTGTAGTCTGATTAACTTCATGCCACATCCTCCCCTTTAACATGCAGTACCTCTTTATTTAAATATAGTGTCAACATTACTCAACATTACTCTACGTTACTCAACACTACGTGACTCCATCGTTTGATTGTTTTTTTTTTTTTGTGTGTGACCTCGATGAATAAGTAACTCCCTGAAGGCAAAGTTACTGTCCACAAACTCACTTAATCATCAGTGTGTGTGTGTGTGTGTGTGTGTGTGTGTGTGTGTGTGTAGACATGTCAGGGCCTGACTGTGAGACAGTCACGTAAAGGTTTGGACTGCAGTAATAATGTTTCCCAGGGTGTTGAAATAACCTCAGCGCCCTTAAACTCACAGTAAGACAAAAGTCTTCAGAGGTGTGCTCACTTTAATTTACCTTTATATATAAACCATTATATATCTCTGCCACCTGATGGTCATGTTGATTAGTTTTTGTGTGTTCTGATGTGTTGTGATTCAAAATGTCTCCAGGGTTTACAGAGAATGGTCCAAAAAAGAGAAAAGGAGCAAAAAGGAGTTGTCTGGGTGCAGATGTTGATGGCAGAGGTCGGAAGAGAAAAGTCAGAAAGTTTGAGATGATGGAAGTGAGCAGAGCAGGAGCACCAGAGTTTACAAAGACATTTCTGAACTGCATTTATCAACATTAGGTTTGTTTATATTATTATGATATATATATATATGTGTATATATATATATATATATATATATATATATATATATATATATATATATATATATATATATATATATATATATATATATATATATGTATATATATATATATATATATATATATATATATATATATATATTAATTACATAAACCTTCAATAATTCTTCATAAAGAATAAGCTTTAGCTCATGCTGCTCTTTTCATTCTGTGCAGTCATTATGTGTGTAGTTATTTTTATGTGTGTAGTTATTTTAATGTGTGTAATTAATTTAAATGTGTGTAGTTGTGATAATTGTGTGTTGTTGTTAATATAATGTGTGTAGCCGTGATAAAGTGTGTTGTTATAATTGTGTGTAATTGAGATTAAGTGTGTAGTTATTATAATTGTGTGTAGTTGTTTATTATAATGTGTGTAATTGTGATAAAGTGTATAATTTTTATTTTAATTGTGTAGTTGTTTGTTATAATGTGTGTCGTATCATTATGTGTAGTTATTTTTATAACTATGTGTGCCTATGAAAAAGTCTGTTGTTATTTTAACTGTGTAGTTGTTTATTCTAACTTTTGTAGTTGTTATAATATGTGTAGTTTGTAGTTGTGATAAAGTGTGTTGTTATAATAATTATGTGCAGTCATAATAATTGTGTGTAGTTGTTAATATAATGTGTGTAGTTGTTATTATAATTGTGTGCAGTTTTGGTAAAATGTGTCGTTCTTTTAATTGTGTGTAGCTGTTCATTATAAAGTGTGTACTTGTTTATTATAATTGTGTGCAGTCGTGATAAAGTGTGTTGTTATTATAATTGTGTGTAGCTGTTTATTATAATTGTGTGTAGCTGTTTATAATAAAGTGTGTAGCTGTGCCTCCTCCTTCACACACATTATCTGTGACCTTCAGCTGCTTCAGCAGGAACTGTGCTTCATTAGAATAAAACAGAGGAACTGTCACAGCTTCACTTTGTGTTTTTGTTAATCGAGCTAAAGAGGAAACTGTCCGTCTCCGGTGACGGCTCCTGTTTTTCTGCACCGTCACTGCTGTTCGCTCTCAGTGACAATAAAGCCTGAGCTGTGATCAGTCCACGAGCATCAGCAGCTCACAGATGGTCTGACCATGACCCCGCCCGGGAGTTAGACCGAGTTTAACTGAGTTAAACTGAGTTAGACTGAGTTAGACCGAGTTTATCTGAGTTTATCTGTCCGGCAGAACAAACTTAATCCAGGACTAAAGGTCTGACAGACCTCTGACACGTACAGGGACGGAGTAAACTAGGGGTGGGCAACTAAATAATCAAATATATATGTATATATACCATGCATCTATCCATCCATCCATCTATCCATCATCCATCCATCCAACCATCCACCCATCCATCCATCCTTCCAACCATGCATCCAACCATCCACCCATCTATTCATACATCCATCCGCACATCCATCCATCCATCCATCCATCCACCCATCTATCCATCCATCCATCCATCTCTGCGTATATCCAAATCTCTAATAGGATTCTGTGTTATGATGCTGTTTGTTATTTTTTGGTTTAGTGTTGGAATAATGAATTTTTTTTGATTGATTAGAAAGCCTCTCTCACATTAAACTGATATACTGCTGTCATCTTATATTTATAGCTATGCCCTACTGAGCATGTGCAGACCTGTCTCTAAACCGCTTCTTCTTAGAGTGTTAACACCTGTCCCATGTTACACCAGTCCTATGTTACACCTGTCCTATGTAACACCTGTAACATGTTACACCTGTCCTATGTTACACCTGTAACATGTTACACCTGTCCCATGTAGCATCTGTCCTATTTTACACCTGTCCTATGTTACAGCTGTCCCATGTAACACCTGTCCTTTGTTACACCTGTCCTATGTTACACCTGTCCCATGTAACACCTGTCCTACTTTACACCTGTTTTAAGTTAGACCTGTCCTATGTCACACCTGTCCCATGTTACAAATGTCCCATGGAACACCTGTCTTATGTTACATCTGGTCTGGCCCTTAAAAGGGCATCATTCTTTGCATGTTCACAACATCAAACGAAACATTCTTTGCACTCTCAGCCCTGCCCCTACAGATGCCGATATCTGTGTGTTTATTTTTATATATATGTGTCTATGCATATATATATCTACATCTGTGTGTTTTGTTGCATGCATATATGTGTACAGTTCTTCTCTCCTCAGGTGCTCTTTTCAGGTTCAGCAGCTGGATGTCTGGTTCTCCTGTTTGTATGCATCTGCTCAGTTATTGTGGTTGTTCTTTACTGTTTTGTTGTTTCCCTCTCCCTTTCTGTCTATTTTTCTTCCCTCTCTCTTATCTATTTTCACCCTTGTCTGGTCAATCAATAATTTTCCAACTTGGCAGTATACGGTGGGGGAAAAAAACAAAATAAATAAAATAAAAATTTTAACAAAAACACTAATAAAAAGTTTCACTTAAAACTCAAGGGGAGCCTTATATACAATCGGCTCCTCTTGGCAAACTAATTGTGTTCTGCACAAAATGGCAGCCAGACCATAATTCAGCTGTTGCAATGCTGAACACAGCAAGTTAAAAAAAAAAAAAAAAAAGTCACACCTGTCTTTTGTAACACCTGTCCCATGTAACACCTGTCCTATGTTACACCTGTTCCGTGTAACACCTGTCCTGTGTTACACCTGTCCTATGTTACACCTGTCCTTTGTTACACCTGTCCCATGTTACACCTGTCCAATGTTACACCTGTCCTATGTTACACCTGTCCTATGTTACACCTGTCTTTTGTAACACCTGTCCTATGTTACACCTGTCCTATGTTACACCTGTCCTTTGTTTCACCTGTCCCATGTTACACCTGTCCAATGTTACACCTGTCCCATGTTACACCTGTCCCATGTTACACCTGTCCTATGTTACACCTGTTCCGTGTAACACCTGTCCTATGTTACACCTTTCCTGTGTTACACCTGTCCATGTTACACCTATCCCATGTTACACCTGTCCAATGTTACACCTGTCCTATGTTACACCTGTCCCATGTTACACCTGTCCTATGTTACACCTATCCCATGTTACACCTGTCCTTTGTAACACCTGTCCTATGTCTCACCTGTCCTAAGTAACACCTGTCCCGTGTTACACCTTTCACTTGTTACACCTCTCTTTTGTTCCACCTGTCCGTGGACACTGAGTCAGGCAGATTGAGTTGGTCTGTGAAGTTTCAGTGAAACAGAGTTCAGTCCCTCCCGTGTCCTGTTGCTCTGTAACCGTTGTAAATAAATCTCCCCTCACTAAGTCTGACACCTGTCCTCAGGTGACATTCAGCCTGAGGCTGACAGAGGCATCATGGGTAATCACATGAAAGAGGGAACAGGAGAAATAAGTTTGTGGATGAATTGACTGTAAACATTGGGATCTCTTCTCTAAACCACACCTCCACAAATCCACTCAGACTGATGACATCACAGAAAAACCCAATGATTCAGACAGACAGGCAGATAGACAGAAAGGCAGACAGACAGACAGACAGACAGACAGACAGACAGACAGACAGACAGACAGACAGTCAGACAGGCAGGGAGGCAGACAGACAGAAAGACAGACAGACAGACAGACAGGCAGACAGACAGACAGGCAGGCAGACAGACAGGAAGACAGACAGGCAGACAGACAGACAGGCAGACAGACAGATAGACAGACAGAAAGACAGACAGAGACAGACAGGCAGGCAGGCAGACAGACAGACAGAAAGACAGACAGACAGACAGGAGGACAGACAGACGGACAGGAAGACAGACAGGCAGACGGACAGACAGACAGACAGACAGACAGAAAGACAGACAGACAGACAGACAGACAGGCAGGCAGGCAGCTAGACAGGCAGACAGACAGACGGACAGACAGGCAGATAGACAGACAGGCAGGCAGGCAGGCAGACAGACAGACAGGCAGAGGTTTGATGATTATCTGAGTCCATGCGGACTAAACCCTTCATCCACTGATAGAATCCTGTTTCTGTACTTTATAAACAGCTGTGTGTCAGAACAATGTTTATCCATAAAACTGGCTCAGCTCAGATGTTTATGGCAGCAGATGATGGACAGGATCACAGATAAAGACGGAAACTCTGTCAGTGTGCAGGAAGCTGTTTATGTCTACAGCAGAAACACATGCTGAAAGGCTCATGAGATGGTTTGGTCCGTGTCTTTATGTCCTCATAGTGGGTGGGGAGGGGGGACAAACAAACATTTGCTATAGCTGACTGTAAGGCCAAGCTGTTACCAACCTGCAGCACAAAGCCCATCTCTGACATTGTTGGCTGAGTTTCTATTGTAGAAGTTCAAATGATCCCACAGTGTAAAGTTAACAATCCCTGGAACACAGTCCTAACCCTAACCCTAAAATCCAAAATCCTGCTGTCATGACCAACATCCCCTGAAAGTTTGATCAGAAAAAAAAGGTAAAGGCGGAAGTATAAAGAGACATTCAGGAGGACTCACTGTGTTTACATCAGCTGCTTAACAATGACATTTAGGGACACAGTCAGCTGGGAGTCACCATCTGATCAGGTAACTAATTGAACCACTGAGTGTACCTGTGAAACAGAGATGTGTTTGTTAGTCTGTCTGTGTGTCTGTCCTTCCACCTGTCTGTCCATCTGTCTTTGTGATTGCAAGATAACTTAAACCACCACCAAAAAGTGCTGCACCTCCTTCTTTAGGCCGAAAATCAGCAAGAACAAAATAAGTCAGACAATAAGCAGAAGTGATGCTGTAGTATTTATGAATCCTTACTGTTCACCACCCTCATGTGCAGACAAGTGAACTGGTCTTACTTAGAATTGTTTGGGAAGACATATTCAGACTTATCCAGTAAACATGCACATGTGTTTACAGGCCAAATAATCCTAAACTCACCTGGAGGAGAGCATCCTGTCACATCTCCTGGTTAAGTTAGTCCTTTTCTTTCCACCATTTGTGGTTTGTCATTTCCTGTTCCAAGTTTCCTTCCCAGATCACTCCTTCCTGCCCTCCCCTACCTATTCTCCTCGCTCATCAGTGTCATGTGTTTCACCTGTGTTGACTGTCTGAGTGTGTGCACCTGTTTGTTGGTCCCTTCCTCTTGGATTATAACCACTCACTCCCTGTCTTCTGTCTGAGATCATTTTGTTACCCCGTGTGCATTCTTTCAGCATTATTCCAGTCTGATTACTCGTGTTTGCTGACCCGTTTTCTAGTCTTTTGTTCCCGAGTAAGCCTGCTGAATTTGTACCATTTTGATCATCTGTGCCTGGTAATAGTTACATTTCCCACCATAGCATCCAACATCAGCACAGACAATTCAGAATATTTAAGCTTTAAAAGCTCCTCTCTTTCATCATCAATCACCATGAGTCTTCCTATACATGCATTTAAAAAAAACTCTTGTTACACCTATCCTCTCTTTCATCATCAATCACCATGAGTCTTCCTATACATGCATTTTAAAAAAACTCTTCTCTCACCCACCACCCCCTCTCCCCTGGTGGGGGTGGGTGGCTGTTCATCCTCTTCAGCTCGGGTCCTCTACCAGAGGCCTGGGAGTTTGAGGGTCCTGCGCAGTATCTTAGCTGTTCCTAGGACTGCACTCTTCTGGAGTGAGATATCTGATGTTTTTCCAGGGATCTGTTGGAGCCACTTCTCCAGTGTGGGGGTCACTGCCCCAAGTGCCCCGATGACCACAGGCACCACTGTTGCCTTCACCTTCCAGGATTTCTCCAGCTCCTCTTTGAGCCCTTGGTATTTCTCTAGTTTCTCGTGTTCCTTTTTCTTGATGTTGCTATCACTTGGGATGGCTACATCTATCACAATGGCTTTCCTCTGCTGCTTATCTATGATCACAACGTCCGGTTGGTTGGCCATTACCATTTTGTCGGTCTGTATCTGGAAGTCCCACAGGATCTTGGCTTGGTCATTCTCCATCACCTTGGGAGGTGCTTCCCATTTTGACCTCGGGGTCTCCAGTTTGTACTCTGCACAGATGTTCCTGTACACTGTACCAGCTACTTGGTTATGGTGTTCCATGTATGCTTTTCCTGCCAGCATCTTACACCCTGCTATTAGGTGCTGAACTGTTTCAGGGCCCTCTTTACATAGCTTGCACCTGGGATCTTGCCTTGTGTGGTAGATCTGGGCCTCTATTGCTCTGGTGCTCAGGGCCTGTTCTTGTGCCGCCATGATTAGTGCCTCTGTGCTGTCCTTCAGTCCAGCCCTCTCCAGCCATTAGTAGGATTTGTTCATATCAGCCACTTCAGTTATCTGTCGGTGGTACATCCCATGCAGGGGTTTGTCCTCCCATGATGGTTCCTCTGGTTCCTCCTTCCCTGTCAGTTTCCACTGTCTGAGACACTCACTAAGCCCTTCATCTCTTGGGGCCATCTTCCTGACATAGTCATGGAGCTTGGATGTTTCATCTTGGATAGTGGCTCTGATGCTCACTAACCCTCTGCCTCCATCTCTGCGCTTAGTGTATTGCTTCTGGATACTGGACTTGAGGTGGAAACCCCCGTGCATGGTGAGCAACTTCCGAGTTTTAACATCTGCGGTCTGAATGTCCTCCTTTGGCCAGCTTATTACCCCAGCAGGGTATCTGATCACTGGCAGGGCATAGCTGTTAATTGCCTGAACCTTGTTTCTGCCATTGAGCTGACTCTTTAGGACTTGCCTTACTCGCTTCAGGTACTTGGGCATTGCTGCTTGCCTAGTGGCCTCTTCATGGTTGCCATTTGCCTGTGGTATGCCAAGGTATTTGTAACTCTCCTCCACATCTGCTGTTCTGCCCTCTGGGAGTGTTATGCCCTCTGTATGGACTACCTTCCCTCTTTTTGTCACCATTCGGCCACACTTCTCCAGTCCGAACGACATTCCAATGTCATTGCTGTAGATCCTGGTGGTGAGGATCAGTGAGTCGATATCTCGCTCGCTCTTGGCGTACAGCTTATTGTCGTCCATGTAGAGGAGGTTCATGGACCAATTAATCTAACTAATGCACTATATATATATAGTGCATTAGTTAGATTAATTAATTACAACGCAAATTAATGCGTTAAAAAAATGTATTGCAAGATTAATCATAGCACACAAACGTTTTAATATTGTCCAGTTGAACGATCCGTACATGGTAGTGTCACTTTATGCATGCGTCGCTCGCCAAATCAAACTAAGCTGAGGTGACAACAGAAATGGCCTACTTTTTGTATTAATCTATATTTGTACTACATTCTTTAATAATGCATCAGGCCTAACTGTTTTGCTGGATGTCCTCGACCTTTTTCTTATATTGAATTTGATTTATGAAACACACTTAAAGGAGACATATCATGCTGATGCATGATTTAATACTTACATATAATATAGTAAATTTGAAAACAAGACCTTACACCTCCTTAATTTTCAAAAAATGAGATATTGTATTTTTTCTGATATCCTAGAACGAGATTTGATGCCACTGAAAATAGGTCATTGCGAGATGACCGCGAGATTTAAATCGTCGTGACGACACGAGGTACCTTTCTTTTTATTGGAGTAATCTGATAAAACACTTCCTCCTCTGTGATGTCCGTTAGCCACAAACCCTCACCGAGGAACACATTCAGCAGCAGGGGTATATAGCTCCCTAGCTGACATTCACTCATTACCTGCTCTGGCCTGTAGGGGGACTCAATACGCGGTCGCTGCTTTGAGCCTGCCGGAAAATACAGTAGAAGAAGAAGGACAAGCTGGCTCTACCCCTGATAGAACTGACCAATCAGAGCACAAAGGGCTGTGACGTTGTGAGGTAACTTTAGGTCAGCCTGGAAACAGAGTGTTTCAACAAGAGCTTGATAATGGCCTAAAATGAGGATTTTGAGAATGCTATTGTGGGGCAATGAAGGAACTAAATGACTTATATATACATATATATATATATATATACAGGCATCCTAGTCTGGCATAGTGAAAAGGAGAAACAAGCATGATATGTCCCCTTAAAGTGTCATTTGAGTTGCCTGATTGAGCTTAGAATTTTCTGGACAAGACGCCCTGACTTAGGTTTTATTCAATCACCAATAAAAAATGTTCTCTTCTTGGTGTATTGATTTGTATTAATCATTCACTACAATTTTGTGATGTCCAGGAATTTTAATTCTTTATTTGGGGACTTTAAGCAGATATGAAATTATAATGCGATCAATTAGATTAATTAATTAAAAGTCATGTAATTAAGTAGATTATTTTTTTTTAATCTCCTGCCAGCACTAATGTGTATACATATGTATATATGTATATATATATATATATATATATATATATATATATATATATATATATATATATATATATATATATATATATATATATATATATATATATACACACACACACTTATATATATATATATATATATATATATATATATATATATATATATATATATATATATATATATATATATATATATATATATATATATATATATATATATATATATATAAATGTATTCTATGACATAAATGATAGAACATTCATTCAAACCTAAACTTCTATTAAACACTGTTGGGTGTGTTTTGATCGTATTTGACTGCAGTGTTTCCCTCCTCAGGATGATTCTTGTTATCAGAGCTTTAACACAGAACCAGCTGCTTCACTCTCATTCAGTTACTTTGAGTTTCAATGAACACCTGCAGAAAATTATAGCTCACAGCATCTTCATTTTTGGCTCCTTTTCTGACACCTGGCAGGTGTTTTTTAGACACACTCATACAAACAGTCCTAGGAGAGACTTTAGCCAGGATAATGCACATGCTGTCATAAGGCTTGTGTTTCATTCACACTTTACTCTGAGGGGGTTAGGAAAAGCTACAGATCTGCTTAACTTTCTTTCTCTGGAAACTTTATCAACAAAAAGACACATCCAATAAAAAGTCTGAATCTTTATAAATGTCAGGCTGCAGGCCCGTTCATGTGTGATCTCTCTTATGACTTTGGTAAAACCTGAATGGACTGGAGTTCATAATAAAGATCTTAACTCCTGATCATGGCCTTCAGGATGAGACAGATCAGAGAGTAAACTCTGGAGCAGGATCATCATCAGTCTGTTCAGAGGGGAGACACGCTGTACTCACACAGCAAGTCAGGTGGCACCTGAACAGGTATGTAAACATGGTGTAATTCCATTAAGTCAACATTATCTAATCAAATAATTACCATCTGTCTAATATCAGAAAACATGTCTTTGCAGTAAATCTACCGCTGAGCCTCCCTGCTGATGCACATGCTCTGTCAGCGTGACCTTCAGTGACCTTCAGCCCTGAGTCTGACCCACTTTGTCCAAACCACAGTCCTCCCTTTATTTACTCACCATACAGTCATTAATCAGGTTAGGGAGAGGGTGATAGATGATAAAAATGCATTTGGTAGCTCATATTTATTCTTTATTCTGTTTCAGTCTTATATCCTTTACTGTGGATGCAGATGTAACGGGAGAGCGACAGTGGAGATTAACACGAGGAGCAGTGGAATGTGGTTTTGGGCCTGCAGGTAAAACATGGCTGCTGAACTTTACCTGTGACTGTAACCCCCTGATCAGCTTGGTCTTTGGATGGAGCTGCGGTGGTTTGATTGCAACACCTGTGATTTGTGACATTAAACAGATTGGATGTTACCGTGCGGCGCATGCATCACACATCGCTGGTGATCCTGGAGCTGAGTGACTAGATAGTTTTTATGTACAGTTGCATGAAAAAGTCTGTGAACCCTTTGGGATTACTTGGATTTCTGCTTAAATTGGTCATGAATATGTTCTGATCTTCATCTAAGTCACATTACTAGACAAACACAGTCTGCTTAAACTAATACAGCACAGAAAGTTATAAGTTTTCATGTTTTTATTCAACACACTATGTAAACAGTCACAGTGCAGGGTGGAAAAAGTATGTGAACCTTTGGATTTAATAACTGGTTGACCCTCCTTTGGCAGCAATAAGCTCAACCAAACGTTTCCCGTAGTTGTAGATCAGACCTTCACAACAGTCAGGAGGAGTTTTGGACCATTCTTCTGTACAAAACTGTTTCAGTTCAGCAATATTCCTGGGATGTCTGGTGTGAATCGCTCTTTTGAGGTCATGCCACAGCATCTCAATCGGGTTGAGGTCAGGATTCTGACTGGGCCACTCCAGAAGCCGTATTTTCTTCTGTTGAAGCCGTTCCATTGTTGATTTACTTCTATGCTTTGGGTTGTTGTCCTGTTGCATCACCCATCCTCTGTTGAGCTTCAGTTGGCGGACAGATGGTCTGAAGCTTTCCTGCAAAATGTCTTGATAAACTTGGGAATTCATTTTTCTGTCGATGACAGCAATCCGTCCAGGCCCTGAGGCAGCAAAGCAGCCCCAAACCATAATGCTCCCTCCACCATATTTCACATTTGGGATGAGGTTTTGATGTTGGTGTGCTGTGCCTTTTTTTCTCCACACATAGCGTTGTGTGCTCCTTCCAAACAACTCAGTTTTGGTTTCATCTGTCCACAGAATATTTTGACAGTAGTGCCGTGAAACATCCAGGTGCTCATTTGCAAACTTCAAACGTGCAGCAATGTTTTTTTGGACAGCAATGTCTTCCTTGGTGGTGTCCTCCCATGAACTCCATTCTTGTGTAATGTTTTGTAGATTAGTCAACAATAATGTTGGCATGTGCCAGGGATTTCTGTAAGTCTTCAGCTGACACTCTAGGATTCTTCTTCACCTCATTGAGCATTCTGCGCTGTGCTCTCACAGTCATCTTTACAGGACGAACACACCTTGGCAGAGCAGCAACAGTGCTGAACTTTCTCCATTTGTAGACAGTCTGTCTTACCGTGGACACATGGACTTCAGGGCTTTTAGAGACACTTTTGTAACCCTTTCCAGCTTCATGCTAGTCAACAATTCTTGATGGTCGGGGTGCTGGTTTGGCGTAGTGGTTAGCACCCCATGTACTTGCTTCTGCCGGTCCAGGTTCGAATCCCGCCTGTGACCAGTTTGCAGAGTGTCTTTCCCTACTCTCTCTCCCCCTTTCACAAGCCTATCCACTGTCTCTCTCCTATCAATAAAGGCACAAAATGCCCAAAAATATACATTAAAAAAAAAAAAAAAAAAAACAATTCTTGATGGTAGATCTTCTGAGAGCTCTTCTATGCAAGGCATGGTTCACATCAGCCAATGCCTCTTGAGAACAGTAAACTCACAACTGGTGTATGTTTTTTATAGGGCAGGGCAGCTTTAACCAACACATCCTATCTAATCACATTGATTGGACTCCAGGTTGGCTGACTCCTGACTCCAATTAGCTCTTGGAGAAGTAATTAGCCTAGGGGTTAACATACTTTTCCCACCCTGCACTGTGACTGTTTACACAGTGTGTCGAATACAAACATGAAAACTTATAATTTTTTGTGCTGTATTAGTTTAAGCAGACTATGTTTGTCTAGTAATGTGACTTAGATGAAGATCAGAACATATTTATGACCAATTTAAGCAGAAATCCAAGTAATCCCAAGGGGTTCACAGACTTATTCCAGCAGCTGTATTTAATGACTTATGCAACATAAGTTCATAGTTCTAACACCTTCAAAAAGGCACGCAATAATATGTATGAAGGCTCGATGGACTTTAGAGTTGTTAGATTGCGTTACTGTTGATTATTGGTTGTGGGGTGGACTTAACACAGCCTGCAGTGTTGTGACTGTTTTTTTAATTGTTGTTTTTTAGTCAAGCTTTTACCTGAATTACCTTTTAGTGTTTTTATTTATTCTAATTACAGGCCACTTTTTATTATTCTATCTTATCTTATTTTTTATCTTTTCTTTTTAAATCTTTTCTATTTTTCCTTATTTTATTTTCTAGTTTTCCAATTTTATTCTCTATCTATTTATTATATATATATATATATATATATATATATATATATATATATATATATATATATATATATATATATATATATATATATATATATATATATATATATATATATATATATATATATATATATATATATATATATATATATATATGTATATTTTAACTTAATTTCAAGTTATTTTTAATTCTTCTTATTTTTTAAAAATTCATTTTCTTATTTTATTTCATGAAATATTTAATTTTATACTTTTTTTAATGTATTTTTTGGGCATTTTGTGCCTTTATTGATAGGAGAGAGACAGTGGATAGGCTTGTGAAAGGGGGAGAGAGAGTAGGGGAAGACACTCTGCAAACTGGTCACAGGCGGGATTCGAACCTGGACCAGCAGAAGCAAATACATGGGGAAGCTGGTTGCTAACCACTCCGCCAAACCAGCACCCCTAAATTTTATAGTTTTAACCTAACCTCCAGTGTATTCTCATTTTTAAACCTTTAAGATGGCATTTCCTCGGTACATACTGGGTACATCAGTGTTTTTTATTATTGTCTTTTGTTTTTGATGCTTTTTATCACAATGTGTATGGATTGCTGTGTGAGCGGGTTCAGGGGCTGGGTGGAGTGGGTTTGGGTTATAAATCCTTCATCAAATTCATTTGTCTGTTTGTAAATCACTTTGTGCTACATTGTTTTTAATGAAAAATGCTATATGAATAAATTTTGATTGATTGATTGATTGATTGATTGATTTATATTCTGTTTTTATGTCTGTTTCTTTGGCTTCTCCTTAATGATTGGAATTATGGATAAAAATTAGCATTTTGCTCAATCCAGAAAACTACATTGATATTGTAAGAACCCCAGAGATATGGTACATTCATCAGTATGCACTGTCCCATTCAATTTTTTATTTTATCATTGAATATTTTTGTATCTGGAGGTTGGTAAAAGCAGGAGCATGATGTTCGCCCAGAAGACCCGACTTCTTCTCTTCAGGAAGAGCAATAAAGAGATCATTTTAAAATCAGATTATCTGGTGGTCAGTGTCAGTTTATTTATTTGTCTGATTATTTTCCTGTATTTTATTCTTCTGACATGATTCTGGTCTGTAAAATGTCCTTGTAGTCATTAATGCTATTTGTGTTATCGCACAATTCACAAATGCTAAGATGTCACCTTTTCATCAAATGTTGTGCCTTTTTCTTACAAAACTGAAAATAAGAACTCCCCATCAAAGCAGATAATATTTTGTATTAATGTGAAAATACTTGGACCTGTCCTGCTCTCTAAAGATTCTGATGATTAACAAACTGTCTTACAGCCCCATCAGGCCTGTCCAACAGTACAGAGTATATCATTTCTGCTGAAACTGAAGCTGAGTGGAGGAGGAAGTGGAAGCTAAACTGTGGTCTCAGACTTTTCCCATCCTCCCAAACACAGCTTCAGTCCTGAGAAGTGTTTCACCTCCTCAGAGACAGCCATCACTCACAAACCCACAGGAGGCTGCTTCCAGGAAAACACCACACCAAATCAGCAGAGTAAATGTTTTCCAAAGAGGAGGATGATGGAGTCGTGTTGTCCTCCAGAGCTCTGACTGTGAGTCTGACAGAAGAGGAGGAGCTCTGTGGAGCTCCACAGGCCTGACCCTGCACCCATTGACCACCATGCTCCTTTACAGGGGTCCTGGGGAGGTCCTTAAAGGGTCAGTTGTAGTGGGGTTGTATGAGGAGTCCACAGCTTTAGCCTGAACATTAGCCACAGTGACAGAGATCATTCTGCTCCTGTACAGAAAGAGTCAGCACTGAAGCCAGAGCTGTGCAATGTTGTACATTAGCCACAGTGACAGAGATCATTCTGCTTCTGTACAGAAAGAGCCAGAACAGATACCAGAGCTGTGCAGTGCTGTACATTAGCCACAGTGACAGAGATCATTCTGCTTCTGTACAGAAAGAGTCAGCACAGATACCAGAGCTGTGCAGTGCTGTACATTAGCCACAGTGACAGAGATCATTCTGCTTCTGGACAGAAAGAGTCAGCACAGATACCAGAGCTGTGCAGTGCTGTACATTAGCCACAGTGACAGAGATCATTCTGCTTCTGTACAGAAAGATCCAGCACTGATACCAGAGCTGTGCAGTGCTGTACATTAGCCACAGTAACAGAGATCATTCTGCTTCTGTACAGAAAGATCCAGCACTGATACCAGAGCTGTGCAGTGCTGTACATGGAGCCTCCAACTCTCCAGAGTTTAAAACAGGCCACACAAACGGTGTAGGGCGAATGCACATTACATTGGGAATAACTTACTTTTCCAAGCTGCTTTGTTTTGGTGATAGTTTGGTGCCCAGCTGACAGTCTTCCATTGGTCCTCCGTTTGCACTAAATATGTCTGCTGTTTACTTTGGACACACAGGAGAATCTTCTCCAGATAGAGAGTCAACAGGTTTGAAAAATAAAATATGGAGGTAAGTGCTGTGGACACTGAAGGAGCAGAAAACCCACAGTACCTGTTCCTACAGGCGTGGTGATCATCGGCTCATGTTGTCAAACTAGATGAAATAAAAACAACTATAAATCACTTCAGGATGTTCAAGAATCAGAGGACACCAGCCACTTCTGTTCATGCCTCTGCCTTCTGCAGCTCTCATCATGCAGAGCCTCCCTGCTGTCATCTAAACTTTAGGACCAGAGTCACAGTTTTAGGAGGAGCTAACCTGCACCACAATGACTCTCTTTATCAAATCTCTGTGGTTGTTCAGTAATATAATCATTTAACATTTAAATAATCTTTGTTTGGGATGAAGTGAACACTGCTGATGGAAAGACACATGGGCTGTACCGTGTGATAAAGTAGGGCTCAAATGGAGCAGCTTGGTAATGGAAAAGTGTTTAAAACAGAACACTGTCTTTGTGGCTCCTTTTCATCCTATAAGCTCTTTAGTGGAGCAGGTAGGCCTATCTGCAGCAGTACGTAGCCTGAGCTTTTGTAATAGCTGTTTATGATGATGTCTCCTACGAAGCAGTGGGAGCAGCTTGGAGTTGAGTGTCTTAATCAAGGACACATTGTCATGTGACAGCTGGATCTGGGCTCAGTGTGTATGTTGAAGTGTTGTTGCACACATCCACGCCTCTTCACAGGGTGAATGGGCACAGATATTGTGTCCTCGAGTTAATGTGAATGTCTCGTGGTGTAAATGAGCCTCATTGTGGCTCTTTAGTGTAAAGTCTCTGTGGATAGGACAGAGGGTCTCACAACCCTTTTTAATAGTGAGGTACTGTCTGTGGAACCTGGACCAATGTTGATACTAACTTTTAAAATAACTGTTTTACTGATACTGATGTGTTTATTGATGTTTTTCTGATTACCTCTTTTGGTCAAATATTTTTGCTCCTGTTTGATCATGAGAACAGATCACAGATGATTTTTACTCTCTTGTCACAAGCTGTTCACATCACAGTTTTTCAGAGTATGATTGCACTCTGTTTCCATTGAACATTGTTTCTGGGGGGTTGTTACTCTCGTGAAATGTCATCCCGCACGATTTCACTGCAGGAAGATGGACACCCAAAACCTTGTACATATTGTTTTTTACATCTACAGCAATTGCCCTAACAGTTTTGACCCAAAGACAATGGGTGATGGTTTATAGGCAAAGTCCATGTGTGTGGCAAAGGGCACGTATAAAGGATTTCTGGGAGAGGATGGCTCAGAAAATGTTTCTTGTACCACAACAACAAGTTGATGTGTTGAGAAGACGGCCTGCACATGAGTCTGCTCGTGAGACTGTAGAAAATGAACAGGATCTGGCTGTTAAGGACATTTTGGAGCAGAGAACTGAAGATACACATGAAAAAGCTAAAAAATATTCTATGGAGAATATTTATTCAACAGACATTAACTCATAAAACTCACACGGAGAGTTTATCTGTAATGGCAGTGTGGTGAGAGGTTCTCATGTGTATGATTTGATAAGAAATGTTTCTTCATCACACAACATTGTCGACATTCTCAGGGTTGATGTGATTATATAAAATCACTAACTATGCTGAACATCCCAAATCAAAAAGTCAGGAGAAAACTTGTCTCGTTAAAGAAACAGATCTCTGACACACCAACTCGTGCAGGAAGAAGAAGCCGACCAGAGAACTCAGGACCTTTTTATCACCTGAAATTCATCTAAGAGACTGGATGAATTTTTGATGGTGTGTTTGCATCATTTGAATATAGTGAAACAAAAACAGAAATTTGTCTTCAGTGTTGTTTTATTTATATCCACAATGTAATAACACAGTGAAAATAATTATGTAACAATTAGGGTATACATTAACCTGACATGCCAGATGGACAATTCCATATTGGAAATATTGCACTCATCGTTCTGGGAAGGAGTCCTGCAAAAATGTTTTCAGGAGCAGTACCTTCAAAAACAACAACAGCTTGTGATTGTATGATTGTTTGGCTCAACACAGTCATCGCAGACCAATCCATATCAAGCAGCACTGCTTTGACGTAGCATATGTAGTGGCTAAACATAGCTGCTAACAGTTAGCTGTTAGCAGCTACAGCTAATAGCTGACAAGGGCAAACAACAGTGAATGGCCGTTAGCCGTTGAGGCTAACTGTTGTTAGCTGCTACAGTTAACCGCCAACTGTTGTTTGCCCTTGTTAGCCGATAGCTTAACTACCTTAAGTCTATCGTTTCACATTAAATCATACCACACAGATTTATCATTTAACGCTTTTATGTGACATGAACCTCGTCAAAGACAATCCCTACAAAGTAAACTTAGGAGAGCAGATTTCACCAAGTATAACTAAGTAATCATGATAGCTAACCGACATTAGCCTCCATTATTTGTACAACAGGAAGTGACTGCACTCCCTGTCAAGTCACTTCCTGTTGTCGTCACGCCTGCAGCTTCCACCTCTCTTCCCTGATTGGGCCGTTAAGCATTTAGCCGAGTGAAACTGTTGGACAATAGAGGCAAGACGGAGATGCATGATTCAGAATCAGGCGGGTCCGTCTGCTCTGTAAGGGTAGGTATACATCAGAATGTAGATAAATTATTACTCTACACATTTTTAAAAGAATCTCCAGATTGCACTCATTGAGCACATCCAAAAACATTATTTTTGTTACGCATACATTTTTGGGCAGATTTTTTTTCCCATCAGTTCATCATAGATTAATTATCCATGTGGTAAAGAAAACAGTAAAGTGCTGACCACAGACGGGGGAGTACGTATCTACCACTTGATAAGTGTTCAACCATTTGGCAGTTTTTCTTTAGAGAGTTAGAAATTGATTCAGGAAAACGGAAATCCATAGGTTTACTGCCAAAACTATCAAAGAAGGACCCACATATGCTCATTTATATGTATCCGATCCATTTCTGTCCACTCATGTAAGAAGTCTCTGTATTTATGACCATCATAGTTGGCCAGGAGCTGATCAGAGTCAAACCCTGAAAAGATGGATTTCTGCCTAATTTGTCAGGAATTTCTTTCAATTCTATTGTATTCATGTTCAAACTATTAGAAATAATCCAAAAGAACTGTCTGGCTGACATCTGTATGAGGAAATCATACAGTTACTATATTTGCAGTTTGTTGAAAAGGATTTCTAAAATGAGCCTCCAACCTAACGCTGATGTTTTTTGTTAAAGACACGTGATCACTGCAACCTTCATCCAGGGACAAGTTACATCAAAACAAACTACATCTACAAAATTCATCCGGGTTACTGCCAAGGCGTTGTTCTTTAGATACTTTCCTTAACATCTTTAAGGTACACTCTGTCAATAGGGTGTTTTAAATTATTGTGTGTCAGTGCTTTAGCTCAGGCTAGTTTAACACATACTTGCCAACCTTGAGACCTCAGAATTAGGGAGGTTTTCAAAACAAGAACAATGAAATACTTGAATTTCACAGAGTTCATTTATTGGACAAAGAAAATAACAGTCCACAGTAACAAAGTAAAGTCACATAGCAAATTTAATAGCTGTCCATAGTACCCATGCAAAAGATGGTAAAAAAAAAAATGTCTTAAATATATAAATAAAACCAAAAAAAAAGGCATACATTGCATAGATTGGTGGTTAATCTATGCAATGTATGCTCAATAAATAAAAATACAAACAAAAAAGGCATATATGTACATACAAAATGTACACGTAGCATATCCCGTCCCCTTCGCGCTGTCCCGGATAAACGGGAATTCTCTTTTCCACTCACTCTGGAATTTACACAAGTACTTTCTCTTATTACTCATTTCTTCTTCTGCTTCTCCTTCTTCTTCTTCTGTTCTGTTTGCCGCGCTTGACTTCGAGCCGAGGTGTAACTGTTATTAAAGCTATGGTCTACGATTTGGAAGCTTTGTACATATTAATAACACCGTTTATAAGGCTGTTATGGTCCTATGGTCCTATCTACACAGTATAAAGACAAAAAAGAATGAAAAAAATCCATTCAGTATATCCGCTGAAAAGCTGCATACTAGCTGACCAATCAAACCTAAGAACCTGCAACTATTAATTGGTCCGTGAGTTAGTCCATGAGTCCATCCAATCCTCGTCTCCCTCACTACGCAGTATGCAGCATCTTGCCCATGGTCCCGCCTCCTCCCCTCTACCTCCGGTGAGCAGCTAGCAGCGTTAGCTACTGAACTATCATGGAGCCGGGAAAGCCTAGCGCCGAACCCGGATATCCGCCTCCCTCTCCCAAGACAGTCTGGCTGCAGACCACCCTTCTCCTCTCCCCTCTCCTCGCCTCCCCTCACCACGCAGTACACAGCTTCTTGCCCATGGACCCGCCTGCTCCCCTCTACCTCCGGTGAGCAGCTAGCAGCATTAGCTACTGAACTATCATGGAGCCGGGAAAGCCTAGCGCCGAACCCGGGAATCCGCCTCCCTCTCCCGCGGGCCCAACGGAGCTCTGCCCGCGGGTGGAGGCCTGTTAGCGGGCTAACGGCTAACGAATAGCCTCAGCCGGCCGTCAGACCTTCAGCATCGACCGTGTCGCCCCTGGTTGATCAGGTAATGGCTTTGTTTACTACAGTGGGAGATGTCTGCTGAATAACTCAGGTTAGTTTGTGCCTGCACGGGCTAATAACTTGTAGGGGAGCGGGTTAGCCTGTTAGCCGCTAATCGTTAGCACTGTAAGCTGAGCTGGGGAGGACAGGCTGAGAAAGATAAATCCTCCCCCACACTCGGCTCCGCTCTGACGGCGCCAAACCCGCATTGCCGCCGGTCCAATTGAAATGGCTACTGCTGTGTGTTATAAGGGAGATGTCTGTCGTGTTTGATACTTTCAGTTGAGCTGAGCTGTTTTTGATTGAGTTTGCTGCTGATATATTGTGCTAGTCGCTCGTAGCTCTGCCGGAGGGGGCTTATATGAGGCGACACGAGCTGGGGGCGGGATCTTGGAACACGGAGGGGAGAGGTGAGGGAAGGAGGGGCAGGCTGCGGTTTCAAATCGTAGACCACAGCTTTAATGTCCGGCCGGAAACGACGCCCAGTCAGAAGAGAAGGATGGTGTAGCAATATTGTTGTCCGGATGGAAAATCGGGAGAAATTCGTGAGAATTGTGGGCCCGGGAGATTTTCGGGAGGGGCACTGAAATTCAGGACTCTCCCGGGAAAATCGGGAGGGTTGGCAACCTTGGTTTAACAGCTAGCGAGACTCTGACTTTTTTTTATGAACAAACTTGCAGGCCTAATATTGACCCGAATAAAACACATTAAACAAAATTCATTTCTTGCCCTGATTTGATCTTCAGATCAGCACTGTTTATCATCATTTTCTCTTGAAAGAATAAATCTGAGCGTAAATGTGTAATCAACTCCACCACTCGTCCTCCATCAGTATATCCGTTCTTTTTACGTCTCTCGTTGTCCCCTTCAAACTAAACAGTCCAGACCAAACTGCAAATGCAGATGAACTTTTCCATGATTTAGAGGATCTTTTATGATACATCAATAAGAATAGGTGTTTGAAGACTGTGATATCAGTCAATCTTTTAGTGAAATCTCCAGTTGTGGAAATAAAGTACATCCTGGATAATTTATAAGTCCAGCTTCATCCGTTTGGGACAACTCTCCTCAATTGGCTCTAGTAATTTCTGCTCTTACTGATTTATTAAGACATGAAATTATTTTTTAAATTGAAATTATTTATTTTAAAATAACTACTTACTTTATTGATTTTTATTATTATTTATTTGATTAATTACTTTGGGTTTTTATTAAGTTAATAAGTTTACTTAATAAAACATGATATGCCTTAAAGTTCTTAAAAACCACACGTTCAAATACATGTCTAATGACATAATTTACATTCACATCTATTCAACTTTGTCACACACCCATCAACACTGAAAGTACAACAACAAGTGTATGGTAAAGCTATCGTCATTGGAAGACTGTTCTATAATCAAATTAACTTGGACATTAATATCTGGATATCTATCTGTAACTGTTTCATTCCACACACCTCACCAGTCCAGCCAGGGAGCTGAATCTAAGACAACACGGTAATCATTAAGAGTCTGTCAACAACTGTGCACAAATAAAGCATCATCCTGTACACAACAAACTGTTCTCTGACACGATCGATCAGATTGTATTTCCATTTCTTCAAACATGAACTTCTGCTCCAAATCTGAAGATGCCTCAGCTGTGATGTTCAGTATTCCCTCTCCTCGCTCTCGAGTTGCTTCAGTGTTGTTGTAAGAAACAGTATAGTCGTCCACTGATGCAAAAATCAGGTTGAAACATGTTGAATGTTGTTTGGAGAAGGCGCCTCAGTCCAGGACAGTCAGATACGTGGACTTGAGCACTTGTGTATAGAGACTCCACATCACTTCATTTCTTAAGAATGTAGAGGTGTAACAAAACTTCAGAGCCATAAAGCTCAGGACGGGGAAGAGAGACAGACTGAGTTTAATCATCTGTTCTGATGATTCTGAGAGCAGATGGGCAGGAGCAGAGGATCAACACTGATCCGTTAACCAGACAATTGGACTCGAGTCGTAGGGACTCGGACTCGAGTCGACTTGAGCCGCTAAGGAGACGACTTGCAACTCGACTCGGACTCAGGAGAAAATGTCTCCAGACTCGACCTGACCTGAAACAACATGATTCTGAAAATTGCCCACACTCAGTCTTTATATGAAGAGTCAGACAGGAGATATACACCGCTCTTTCCTTTTAGGTTCACTTTATTGATGCTCCATTCACAGTACAAGTGTCCGTCACCTATTATTGTCCCACACAGACACAGTACTACACACAAAGGTTCCTACCACACACCTGCTTCTGCTACAGTGATGATCAGTGGTAGGGATGTAACGGTTACCGGTAAAATGGTAAACCGCGATAAAATTTCCCACGATAATCGTTACCGTGTGCAATTAAAATTACCGTTATATCGTGCTTGATCACCACACTGCCTCAGTAACGCACGGTGCTGCTGCTCTTTGCCTGGAAAAGCCGGAACTATATATCTGCCCTCGATTAAGGAGCCTCACGCGAGGTGCACATGCGCAGTTTGCATTGTTTGGCCTCTGAGTCTGACACATTTATTGACAAAAAACACAAAAGAACTGTTATGAATATAATAATAAAGGGGTTAAACGATTTCAATCCTGTGTAAAAGTACTTTTAGAACATTTTGAGCTCACTGCAACAATACCGCGATAATAATGATAACCGTGATAATTTTGGTTACAATAACCGTGATACAAAATTTCCATATCGTTACATCCCTAATCAGTGGGCAGGATCTATGCCCAAAGATATTTTCTTTACATATAAAGAATTTCAATAGATTGAAAACGAAGACTCGCCAAGTGCACGACCTGCAAGATGGTGGCACTTTTGCAATGAAATATAGAAACAGCAATCCGTTTTTCTTACACATGTTAATATTTCATGTGTGTTATATGATTATTGATAATAGGACTCAGTCTGATAAATAACGTTTACATTGTTGAATGTTTCATTTCCACATTAACTTAAATGTGAAGTTAAATGTTGTTCCTATTTATGAGTTTTTGCTGTAGCCTGTTTACAGAAGCACTTTGCATTCATAAATGAGTTTTTCTCTTTTTTTTGCTGTAGACTGTTTACAGAAAAGCTTTGAACTGTTCAGTCTTACTTGTGAGGATTTCACCCTTTTCCTCCAGTTTGCTTTGGTCAGAAGGTGATCTGTTCACCTGTTTACATCAGTGGAGACATTTGCCCCTTTTCCATTAGCCCTACTCTACTCGACTCTACCCGGCTCTACTCTACTCGCCTTGTGCTGCTTTTCCATTGGTCCCAGTCGCCTGCCCAACGGGGTGAGCGGCACTGTGGTGACGTCATTTTGAGTGCGACACAACAATCTGTGTCCTTTTGTCACAAACCGAGTAAAAAAGGAAAGCAGAAGAAGGCTGCAGGTGGTAAGAAGAAATACCCCTTGAGAAGCACAGGAGAGTTTTGGAAGCTATACAACAGAATGAAGCTGAGGATGAGAGCAATCCAGCTGCAAAGAAAAGACGGATGAGGGTAAGCTAATGGTAGCTACTGCTAGCATGCTAGGTCGTCGCGCTCATCAATGATGATATTGTCTGACCAATCAGTAGCCGGCAGTCGGTGACGTCATCCTTTAGTATCATCTCAGCTTGTTTGGAACCAGAGCGGAGTAGGTACTAAAACTAGCTTGTTCTAGGAGGTACCAGGCTAGTGGAAACACGCTGCAAATCGAGTAGGGCCGAGTAGAGTAGGGCCAAGGCGTGCTAGTGGAAAAGGACATTTCTGGCTCTTTTTGTCCAGCTGAGAGGACACGACTCTTCTAGCTCATGTAACAGGATATATATTGTATATTATTCCACTTGCTCTCTTTGTGATTTATGTTCCTTTTTGGCATATATGGCTCTAGGGCGCCCTCTCTTGGGTTAAGTCTATATATACAATGGGCAGCCGCAATGCATTACCATTGTATGAGTCACAGGTGGGTTTATGTACCTGCAGAGAGCAAACAGGCCTGTGTGGGACGATGCTAGCACTCAGCGTCAGCCGGAGGGTCCTCGTGTGGAGAGAGCTGCACAGAGAGGTGACCTGATGGACGCTGACAGCAGATGAAGAATCTGTCTCCAGAGGATCATCTCCAGATCCTTCTGCTGCTGCAGAGCTCAGATGTTCACGCTGATGCTGTCATGGTGGGACACAGTGAAGAATTATCAGCACTTCAATACACCAGATAACATGCAGATCAAAATGTCTCTTGGTGAAAACTCTATACTTCATATGTCAATAATTCATAAAAGTTCTTGATCTCTGCTTCTGTATTTCTTTTCCTGTTATTTCTGTGGCAGTGAAATCTCTAAATGCAGCTTCACATAAAAACACTTATGAGAAACTCTTTATGCATTAATATTTTGATTTATAAATATGTATTTATAAAGAGTAGTCAGTAAAAACAAACTCTGTATTGCCCTGTTTTTATTACTGTGATACATCTGAAAGGGATCGACTGCACAGATGATGGATGAATATATACCGTAAAATACCAAATAAACGTCTACTTCAACTTTCAACTTTATTTCATTTATATGGCACTTTTCATGCATTTAGCAACACAAAGTGCCTCACAGAGGATAAGAACAAAAACAAAACAATAACAAAACAAAAGGCGAATACCATAAAAACCCCAAAACTCTAATTTCCCCACAAATATATACACTGCATACATACATAGACATAATGCTACATATACATACCCACACACACACACACACACACACACACAAACACAGGCTGTTGCTGAGGAGACATGGCTGGGCACCCGCGACCTGAGGTGAGGAAAGTTGCCTTTTGGGGGCCGTGGCAGACTGGAGGAGCCATGGTCCATAGGTGAAGGGGCGCCACCACAGGGACCACCCCAGCCCAGGCAGACAGGAGGCTCCACACGTGTAGAGCTCTGTAGCTACCAGGGCCGGAGCTATCCACGGGACAGCCTCAATCAGTGACTGAAAAACAGCTCCCGGTGTGTCAGGCCCCCAGGAGGAAACACTGGAAAACCGAGGGGCTAAAATAGTAAAATGTGATAAAAGGTATAGAAGCTAAAACTGAGTGTAATTTATTCGGCGCAGCGTATGAGCTACGGTCAAAGTTTACAGAGCACACATGCTAACGCTGAGCTCACAACTGACAGCTGACACTTAAAAAGAAACATGATCAGACTGAACCTTTACAGTTATTTATCTCTCTGGATGTCCTGTCGGCTTCTCCTCCCTCTGTATGTCAGCAAAAGCAGGTTGGTGTGAGGCACTCTGTTTCATGACAGTGCAGCTACACTGTACGTCCACAGAGGGCACTCGAGAGCAGATAACCAGAATCTTACAGACTAGGTCTTAGAAAATTCAACGAAGAAGACGTTACCACTGCTGCTGTTTGTTTTTTGCCCTTAGCTAACGTCAGGAGGCCGGTCACGTCAGTTAACGGTACGTTGCTGCTTATTTTTATTTAACCTTTATTTAACCAGAAGAACCTCATTGAGATCAAAAATCTCATTTTCAAGAGTATCCTCCACAGTTATCTCCATCGCCCTGGTGCAGAGAAAAAAAAAAGAAGTAAGACCTTAACCACCAGTCGTTCATGACCAGGATTTAGAGTGTTTAGAAAGTGCTGAGTTGAAAGAAGAAGACGAGAGTGTAACAACAGTACTGTAATCTTGCCTTGAAAATGTACAGGTGTTATTCATACTAGTGTAAATAAATAATTTGATTATATTAACCATATTTTTGCAGTTTTTGCTAAGTAAAATTTTTTTGCAAAAGGAATTAAATGCCTCGTCTGCTCATTAATTGAAGCAAATAAACACCCTGGCTACTATTTGGTATTTTACGGTATCTGTATCATAAATATATATGCATAATATAGATCAGATCCTCACTCTCTCACTTAGCAGTGCAGCAAAGCATTGTGGGTGGGCAACAGAACAGCTGGAGCTCCGAATACACACACATGCTTACTGTCCACTCCACCTCTGTTGACTGCACACAACCTCCAGCCTTTACTGCACCACAGTCTGGTTTTCTGTCGTTCAGTGCCATCACAGACCGGCCTTTGCTGGAGTAAAGTGCAGAGTGCTGACTCAGCAAATTTAGATGACAGTTACTGCAGAGATTCATTTTAACAGGACGAATGTCTTAATAAGACTGACAAACAGAAGAATACAGAAGAACACACATAGATCAGACTGAACCGCTGCTGCAGTCTAACCGTGAGGATCATCAGGGAGGCTCAAAAGAGGAAAAACAACCACTGACCAGAGAGATAATCTGGTGATCTTTCAGGATTATGAGGCCGTTTGTTTGGAGACATGAGGAGACTCTACTGATGGAGTCTGAGGGTGTTTGAATGATAAATGACAGAGCATCCAGTTACCTGTGGATGCAGGTGTACACATGTTGGGTTTAATCTGGTGAAACACCAGAGTGACAATAAAAACACTTCAGGATGTTTGATGTGTGTAAATCTGCAGTCTGCAGCTCTCCTCATGCACATCAGTGTAAAGAACA
The DNA here is from genome assembly GCA_036419115.1 of Scarus forsteni. Classification (NCBI taxonomy): domain Eukaryota; kingdom Metazoa; phylum Chordata; class Actinopteri; order Labriformes; family Labridae; genus Scarus; species Scarus forsteni. Next base: position 4,602,665 of record JAZDUH010000190.1, read on the forward strand.
TGTATTCTTGAACAGACTCAGATTAATGTTTTAAAAACTCTAAAAACAAATGACCCAAAAGAAAAAAATCATTTCAGAGTAAGTATTCAGTTCACTTTGGCTGTTTTTGTACAAAGACACAGCCATGTTTTAACGTTTACTGACTGATTGTTAGCATTAGCATTAGCATTAGCATTAGCCCACAAAGTGTTTCTGCCACATATGACAGTTTAAGTTTCATTTAATGGCTCAAAGATTCATAAACTGACATTTAAAGCCTTTCAGGCTGGTCCACTCCACAGCAGGAGATAAATATGGTTGGATATGTGACTTTAACAATACATTTTCATCTGTTTATTGTTAAAGTCAATTATGTTACACGCTGGAATGGAGAGTGACGACACATGCTAACGGTCAATAACTCACCATAACACAGGGAGCCATGGGCTCATTTGTTAACTCTTATAAAGGAGAGGGGTCTGGCTGCAGACCTGCACTGACAGGACCCTACGTTGCAGACTGTCACTACCTGATCTGTACGGCTACCCGATTTGTACTGCGCATGCGCGAACACTGCGTCACTTCCTCTCGAGCCGTGACAGCGATATAGATATATACACGATGGATTCAGACATAGAAATACGTACGGATCGGGTAGTGACTCCTGTCATAGATACTTAGTAAAACTTGGCGAAATCTGCCCTCCTCAGAAGTTTACTTGTAAGGATTGTCTTTGACAAGGTTCATGTTACATATAAGAGTTCAATGAATCATCTGTGTGATACAATTTAGTGTAAGACGATAGTATAAGGCCGTTAGCTGTTAGCAGCTAAGTTAGCGGCTAACGGTCATTAACTGTCGTTAGCTTGTCACTACCCGATCCGTATATGAAAAAGAATTAAAAAAAGTATTAAAAAAAACGTAACGTGACGTCGGAGGTCTGGGACATCTGCAACGTAGGGTCCTGTCAGTGCAGGCAACGTAACGTGACGTTGGCGTAACGTGACGTCGGGTCCTCTCAGTGCAGCGGGTCCTCTCAGTGCAGGTCTGCAGAGCTGGGTCCGGTCTGCAGCCAGACTGTCTTGTTATAAAGAGACGTTCAGAGCTCTCTTGGTTTTATCAGCTGACGTGGTAACTGACCAAACCACTACTGTTAGCTTTTGGAGTGAAATGCTGTCACTGTGACAGCGTGTGTTTTACCCACTATCTGCACTGTATAAGGGTTGTTGTAAATTTTACAGTAATTTACTGGCAACAAAATGTCAGTAAATTACTGCAAACATCTTTACGGTAGCATTACTCTATTTAAGTTAACAGGAATATTGTTGTAGTTTCTAAAACTGTTTAACTTCTGTATTTTTATTCAAGGTACAGTTACAGTCTTTCAATTTAAAGCATGATTACTGTATTACAGAAAAACAGCTTCCTTACTGTTTTTCCATTTACAGAATAATTATTCTACAACTTTTTAACACATTTTAAAATGCAGAGAACTTGCCATATTTAAATGCATATAAAGATATTGTTACGTGCGTTAAGGACCATTTATTACAAAGATATATTTTTGTAAATAAAATAAATAACAACATAATTTTTTAACCAATAAAATCAATTTACTCAAACACTAGTTTCACCCAAATATGTGAAACATTATCTAAAAATGTTACCTGCTACTGCTCAGTTTTCATGGCATAAGTGTTTTTTCTCCTGATCCATTACCATTTTCAGTATTAACTAATTGAAGTTTGTTTGGTAAATGCTGTAAATTTTACAAAATCTTTTTTTTCTCACAATATGTTGCTCTTTACAGTAATTTACTGTATAGCTGTTTACATTTGGTAGCTGTAGATGTTACAGTAAAATGCTGTAAAGTTTGCAAAAATCAGTTACAGTGTAATGTCCATGGATTATATGTGGTTTTTCTCAGCTCTGACCTCCTGATACATCAGGAAGAGTCGATATCTTTACATCCAGAGCGCAGGTGGAAGAGTTTAGCCAAAGTTTAGTCCCAAGTTCATCCCGTGTTATACTTTGTCACTCACTACAGTGGGCAAAGTCTTTAATTAACTGTCAATAAAAGAGCTTAAAAAACCTCACATACACCATACTGACAAAAGTATTCGCTCACCTTCCTTGACTCTCATATGATCTTAAGTAACATCCCATTCCTAATCCATAGGGTTCAATCTGACGTGGATCCACCCTTTGCAGCTATAACAGCTTCAACTCTTCTGGGAAGGCTGTCCACAAGGTTTAGGAGTGTTTATGGGAATTTTTGACCATTCTTCCAGAAGAGCATTTCGTCTCCGCTCTAATTCATCCTAAAGGTGTTCTATGGGGTTGGGGTCAGGACTCTGTGCAGGCCAGTCAAGTTGATCCACACCAGACTCTGTCCTCCATGTCTTTATGGACCTGCTTTGTGCTCTGGTGCACAGTCATGTTGGAAGAGGAAGGGGCCAGCTCCAAACTGTTCCCACAAAGTTGGAGAATTGAATTGTCCAAAATGTCTTGGTGTGCTGAAGCATTCAGAGTTCCTTTGACTGGAACTAAGGGGCCAAGCCCAGCTCCTGAAAAACACCCCCACACCATAATCCCCCCTCCACCAAACTTTACACTTGGCACAATGCAGTCCCACAAGTATGGTTCTCCTGGCAACCTCCAAACCCAGACTGGTCCATCAGATTGTCAGGTGGAGAAGCGTGATTGGTCACTCCAGAGAATGCGTATCCACTGCTCTAGAGTCCAGTGGCGGTGTGCTTTACACCACTGCATCCACGCTTTGCAATCCACTTGGTGATGTGAGGCTTGGATGCAGCTGCTCGGCCATGGAAACCCATCCATGAAGCTCTCTGCACTGTTCTTGAGCTAATCTGAAGGCCACATGAAGTTTGGAGGTCTGTAGCGATTGACTCTGCAGAAAGTTGGCGACCTCTTCTCACTATGAACCTCAGCATCCTCTGACCCCGCTCCGTCAGTTTACGTGGCCTACCACTTGGTGGCTGAGTTGCTGTGGTTCCCAAACACTTCCACGTTCTTATAATCCAGCCGACAGTTGACTGTGGAATATTTAGGAGTGAGGAAATGTCACCACTGGATTTGTTGCTCAGGTGGCATCCTATCACAGTTCCACGCTGGAATTCACTGAGCTCCTGAGAGCGACCCATTCTTTCACTAATGTTTGTTAAAGCAGTCTGCATGCCTAGGTGATGATTTTATACACCTGTGGACATGGAAGAGACTGGAACACCTGATTCTGATTATTTGGATGAGTGAGCCAATACTTTTGGCACTATGGTGTATATCAATGAAAAGATTTACAATCCTGTCAAAAAGAATTTTGATCGGCTAATTGATCTTGTTCATCTTGTCAGCTCTTAATGAGTAATAACCTGGAGGTTTTTATTACACTGTTCAGGTTGTCAATCACATTCATGCTGCACACGGTGAAAAGTTGAGTGACACCCTGCTGCCGCTTTGCCAAAACACTGTTGTGTTCCTCTCTGGTTCAGTTTGGTGAGTCCTCTGCAGGTTTGGGTGTGGCGTGTAAAACTACACCCCGGGCTATGAAAGTCTGAGCTTCAGTCTGAAACACAATGGCCGGGCTAAGCTCATGCAAATGACTCCCTTCCTTCACACTCTGGCTCTCACCTGCAGCACCAGTAGGGCTTAAGTTTCAGCCCCCCTCCTCCGGTCCACACTGACACCCCTCTGGAGATGTTTAGCCAACAGACTCCTGGTTTGATTTGCTGTGGTGTGTGAAGAGGCAGCAGAGCTCACAGGAGCCTGGCAGCAGGTCATGGTCCACCGGAGCTGATGGTGTTGGTCAGGTTTGGTTGCTTTGTCAAACGCACTCTGATGAATTATGAAAACCAACCATATACACCTGAGAGTGCAGCTCCACATTTTGAACAACAGAACACACAGTGGGACAGTCTTATTCTTCTTTTCATGGACACGCTGTTGGTTCACTTTAAAAACCAAACTGGAAATCAGTGACCGCAGACTCAGAAGTTATTTCATCAATCTAACTTTACAACACACTTTACAATAGAGCATAAAGCTCTTCATTTTATGGATACACATATATGCATAGATACATATATACATAAAAAATACACATATGCATATATATATACAAATATATCCATCCAACACCAACATGAATCCATATAGCCAATCATGAATCCCTCCACCATGGCTCAAGAAAAAACCTTCTGTTAAGCAGCAGGAAATCTTGAATGTGTTAATCACCAGATAAAACACCAGGTGTAAAGGTCAAAGGTTACCTCACCTGTGAGTCATATAGGCAGCCGACCACGAGGCCTCAAAATCACAACAAGTTTAACTTTGAATGTAAAAAAGATGGATGTCAGAAGTTCTGCAACAACGTCACCAACGTTCAAGAAAAAGTCCTGAAGAGGTTAAAAGAGCTCCAACAACACTCGTACTACTGTTGTGATCAAGACCACAATATCACAGACCGAGACAAGACCAAGACCAAAACGAGACCAAGACCGAAACAAGACCAAGACCAAGACAAGACCCAGACTGAGACAAGACCAAGACAGAGACTAGACCCAGACCGAGACAAAACCAAGACCGAGACAAGCCGAGACCGAGAAAGGACCAAGACCGAGACAAGACAAGACCAAGACCAAGACAAGACCAAGACCGAGACAAGACCAAGACCGAGACATGACCAAGACCGAGACAAGACTAAGACCGAGACAAGACGAGACCGAGAAAAGACTAAGACCGAGACAAGACCCAGACTGAGACAAGACCAAGACAAAGACCGAGACATGACCAAGACAGCGACAAGACCTAGACAGAGACAAGACCCAGACCAAGACAAGACCAAGACCGAGACAAGACCAAGACATGACCAAGACTGAGATTGAGAAAAAACCAAGACCGAGACAAGCCGAGACTGAGACAAGACCAAGACCGAGACAAGACCGAGACAAGATCAGGACCAAGACAAGACCAAGACCGAGACAAGCTGAGACTGGGACAAGACCAAGACCAAGACCGAGACATGACCAAGACTGAGATTGAGAAAAAACCAAGACCGAGACAAGCCGAGACTGAGACAAGACCGAGACTGAGACAAGACTGAGACAAAACCAGGACCAAGACAAGACCAAGACCGAGACAAGCTGAGACTGAGACAAGACCAAGACCAAGACAAGACCAAGACCGAGACAAGACCAAGACAAGACCAAGACCGAGACAAGACCAAGACCAAGACCAAGACCTTCAAAATCAGTTTCAAAACCACGACAAGGTTGAACAGTTAAGGGGGGTCCCTCAGTCCTCCCAGAGGAAATAACATGGACTGAAGCTTTTTATTGTTTTACCAAGAGTTCCTCCTTATTCACATTAGTGATGCTGAAGAACAGATCAGTGCTGGTCTGGATCGGTCTTGACGGAAAATCCTGAGTTGGGCCAGTCTGAGACCGAGACAAGACCAAGACCTTCAGAATGTGGTCTTGAGTAACTCAGCACTAACTGGTACTTCAGGAGAAGTGTTACTGAGCTCTTTTATCTCTTCAATGTAGAAATGATGCCCATGATGAATAAAAAAGGTTTGAAATGTCTCAGAAAGATCCAAGCAGGGTCCAGGGTCTAAAGACCTGGATGGAGCCCCTTATACTGAAATATTTAAACAATGCAGAGGTTCTCAGGTACACTGAGTGGAACCAGGTGTGACCGCCTTCACCTTCAGGCTGCCTTTAAACCTCCAGGCATCGATTCAACAGGCAACTCAAACAGCCCTCAGATGTTGGTCCATATCTCCATGATGAGAATATCCTGCTCCACCACTTCCCAAAGGTGCTCTGTTGGATTGAGATCTGGTGACTGTGGAGTTCAGTGAACTCATCGTCGTGCTAAATCAGTGTGAGAGGATCTGAGCTCAGAGACAAGGAGCTGCAACATTAAATATTAATATTGTATTAATATTACCTTACAACATCAAAAACCACTGAGTCCACCAAATGGAAAAATGAAACTCAGAAAGTTTCATCAGAGTCTGTCAAAGACTGGAGGAAATGAAAATAAAGTACCTGTTTCCAGCCTCGTCTCTGCTCATGAGGTGTAGCTTCTGTTTCAGAGAGACTGTTTGGCTTTAATCAGCTGATACGTGGATTCAGGAACAGACCCAAACTTCCCTCTCATCCTGCTTTATGATGCAGAGCATGTGATTGTTTGTCCCCCTCCGTGATCCCTGTGTCCAGTCTGTTTCACAAAAAAACTAACTGTGTTGGGCGCTGGTTTGGTGGAGTGGTTAGCAACCAGGCATGTCCCATATACATACTTCTGCTGGTCCGGGTTTGAATCACACCTGTGACCAGTTTGCAGAGTGTCTTCCCCTACTCTCTCACCCCCTTTCACAAGCCTATCCATTGTCTCTCTCCTATCAATAAAGGCACAAAAAGAAAAATATATATATTAAAAAAAGAAAAAAAAAGAGCCGTAGTCCAAACAGGTTTGGGGCCACTGGGCTGTATAATGCATAACCAATTCATCCTGTTTCCAGATATTTCCTCCTCTGCTGAGCATCATCAGAGTCTGGAGCAGCCCACACACTCAGGTGATGCAGTTTAAGTTAAAGGGGAGCAGCCCAGTGCAGACAGACAGAAACAGACTTCAGTCTCCTTTAACACAATGATTATTAACACAGCTTAATGACAAATCAGGACTGAGGCTCCAAAAGTGTCCAACCAACCAAACTCCAATTAGTAAAATAAGAAACAAACATAATCTCAGAAAATAATGGACATAAACTACATATTTAAAAATAAATAAAAGCCTGAGAGGGGAGAATTCATGCTTTAATTTGAATCTATAAGACTTTGTATTTATTTTCTAGACATGAAGTTAGCATGTTTATGTAATATGAGTAAACAAATAATGTGTGTCATTTGTGTCATAATCAGTGTTTATTTATTTTATTGTTTATTTGACACACTCAGTAACATTGATGCTGCGACATTTAAATATCCACAGGTCCCAGATGCACTGCTGTAAGTGTTTATAGCAAAGTGCTGATTTTCAACACCAGTCCATGGGAGTAATAGTTACAAAAGTAATGTGATTACTGTAATGCAATGTTTTTAACTGTAACATAGTAATTCAAGGCAGACCAAAAAAACAACAAAAAAAACCTTAATATTTACTCAGTGCAAATGTCAGTAATGCAAGTTAGTATGCATTTTTAATTTAACCCAAATAAAGAGGTTTTTTTTTTTTTTTTGAAAAAAATTTCTCCAAATCCTCTGTGATATCAACAGAGGAGAAAAGTCCCCCTCTAGTCCTAAAGTTACAGTATCTCTAACACAGTTTACCAGAGTTTGACCTTCTGTCTGTTTTTGCTCTGATGGTTTCTTGTATTGTCCCATGAGCATCAATGTGTCTGTTATATTCTCCTGTTTTTAGCCTTAAGCTGAACTCAGTCAGATAGACACCACATCACCTTCACTGGATGTGTCATGAGCTTTTTTAACGAGCTACATTTAGAATGACAAATCCATATTTCTGTTATTTTGACCAGAGGAACTTAAAGTAATGAGATAATAGTGTAATGCCTTACATTTAAAATACAGTCATATTATAATGTAACTAATTACTCTGAATTGACAGGAACATTTTACAGTTTTAAAGTAACCTGCCCAACACTGATCAAAAGTAAACCAGCTTCATTTTTCTGAGTAAAGGAGTCAAGATCTCCAAACCAAAGACAGAGGCCTAAAACACCACACCCCTCCTTTAACAAAAAAAGGCGAGATAAGGCTAAAAAAAAGCCAAAAAAAATAAAAAAAAGAATAGTCTAAAAAAAGCAGCGTGGCCCTGGGCCGTTAGAGGATGGTCTGACTGATACCAGCTGCTGACTTTCTGATGGTCTGTGTTAAAAACATCTTTGAAAAGCTTGTAGGCAGCGAGTCGAGGCAGCAGGTAGGCTCAAGGCTTCAGACGGTTTTTGCCAAGGTTGCATAATGTGGGGGGAGAAAATGTGTCAAATAATCAGAGTGAGCTTCTGCGGAGGCAGATCGTTTAGTCCAGATGAAGACAGAGCGCCTCAGCTTCAGATTAGAAGGAGAATAATCAGGAGAGTTTACAGAGCTCCTGAGAAGAATCACGTTTAAGGGTTAAATTAGTTTGAGTTATAGGCACAAAGTCTGTCCAGATAGACTTGTGTTTGCGTGTGGATGTTTTTAATTCTTACGGTGAGGACGGATCATTTTTACAAAGGAGGAGTTCCTGATTTTAAAAATACCCGCAGAGCCCCTGAACACATGTGTGCTGATCTACACTCATATTTTCATAAAGACAATATTTGTATATGGGCCATTCTACCGAATTTGTCCAAAGTGCAGGGTTGGAATTTTTTTTTAAAAAAGTGTTTTTTTTTCCAAAACTTTGTCCATACATATGTTGTACCATTTCTAAGGTACATATATCTTGCATAGTGCAGTCAATATTCATATTTTAATTTCTGCCTGTTCTTGAAATGTTTTTTCTACTCCCAAAATGTGTCACAACCGAAACATAGCAACACACTGCAATAAAAGGTATTATATTAATCTGTTCATATTGTACTTCCATGCCCCCTCTAAAGAATATTTTTTACAATTTTTTCTTGAAGGGTTTTAAAACAAAATCAATAAAAATGATATTTTAAACATTTTCCAAAGTTCAATTTCTAAGACTCATCAAAATCAAAATCCAATCTTTTCTTGTAACATGAATTCCACTGATTATATAGATCTCAGAGTTAATGAGTTATGAAATTGAACATACATTTAATGAAAAGTCATCATAAAATGTTAGTTGATGACTCAATATCCTTTGTTTTTACAAAACACCCAGTGTTTCGGTTGTGACTGCACTGTTTCGGTTGTGACTGCACTATTTTGGTAGTGACCACTATTTTTTTGTTTGCAAGGTTGTATCATATTCCCTGCACCTTATTGCTTAATATTAACTTCAAACATGTCTTACATTGGGAATATTATGAACACAAATGTTTATAATCAATCAAATGACATTTACTGAAGGCCAGCATTAGCCTACTCAAACATCACAACGCATCTACTGTAACATTAAAAAGTAGTTTAAGCAGTTAAAGCATTTTTTTCTGTCACAAATAAATGATGATTTTTTTTCTTACACATTAAACATTCCTGAATGTATTGACTTCTGCCAAACAGTTGAGCTGGGAGTTAGAGGGTCAAACATGAGTTATAATTATTGAACATTCTGAAGATATTGCTTTTAAAGGTGCTATGAGGAGAATCTATTACGGGCGACACTAAGACTCTGCTACCCATGAGCACGCGCGGCGACTGTCGTAATGCTGCGTTCCAGTAACTTCGGAAATGGGAGTGACATCATCTCCGACTTATCGGCGTTCCAGTTGAAGTCTGGAAAAAAACATGCCGATCTACCAGGCTATTGTTAGCTGTTGTTAGCACGCCCTGTGTTGTTGTATGAAGAATGTGATTATCACTATGGCAACATTTTTGTAAATATAAGTCTAACAATACTATGGCTCGAATAGTCACCTCCTAAGTCCTTTCCTATCTACTTTTCCTTAACCCTGATGGAAAACGTCATGAGGTTAAGGAAAGGAGAAAGGAGAATTCAGAAGGACTTAGGAAAGGAAAACTGCCATACAAAGAGAATCTGACTACACTTTCACTACGCTTCGTCATCATGTGACGGCGGATGTTACTGCTGCAGTGAAACTACAATTTTCTGAAGGTGGACTACAAAAGACGCATCATTGAAGTGCTCATTAATCATGACAATGTTGTTCCTTTCAGACAACACTGAACATAATAACCTGGTAAAAATTGCATCTGCATTACCAATGTTGAAGTGATGATTTAAATAAATCTGTCCTCTCATTATCAACATGAACACCAATCAGTGCATGAAAATAAATGAACTGAAGGAAAGAAAGGCACAAACTGTTAAGACCACAATCTAATAGAGTACAAATGATTCATATTGAACCAAGTTTAAAACAGAATCAACATCAAATGTCTCATATCCTGCTCTCTTCAGAGAATCAGACTGCTGGAAAGTTAAGGCAGGTTTTGGTAAACTTTAGAGAGGATGAACAGCAGAGGGAACTCACATGGTCTGAGGGATTTGTTCGTCATTCGGTTGAATTCGGGAGCAGTCAGAATACGCGCTGTTTATAAAAGCTGTTGCCGCGGTGAATTGTGGGACAGAATAATCTCCTCTCCTTTCGTAAAGGATGGTTCAGTGTATCCTATGCTAAAGGAGATAATAAAGGAAGCATTGAGCCACCTTTCCTATGCATTTAAACTATTCGAACAGCTCTAATCACGAACTACTTCAGGTTAATTTCACTCCGTTAGGAACCTTCCTGAGCAAAAAGGACTATTCAACCGCAGCCCCTGTATACAGCTGATCTAGAGCGACACACCCCAGTCAGAAGTTCAAATAAATTTATTATTACAGGAGCTAAATAACTGTTCACACTGGGGGTATCCATCTTCCATTGTCAACTCAGGGGTGGCGAGGTTTCACCGAGTTCCCAGTAGGAAATTTCCACTTCGGGGGACGTTCCAGTTGCAGTTTCCTACTCGGAACTCAAAATTCCTACTTTTGACGACAGCTGGAATGCACCAAAAGACGTGACCCAAGCCAAAGCGTGTGTTTGTTGTGATGCTAATGAATGCAGCTCGGACCTTCCTCAGAACTCTGCATTGCTTTACAACTTCTTTTTTCAACAACTTACAGGATGCAAAGCCACGAGGTAATGTATCTCTTTCTAGTTACGTAGCGGTAGTTTTTAATGTGTGACAACAAGCAGTTTTTGGAAAACTTAGTGTCATAATTTTGTAGCCGGCTATATATGGCTACTTACAGCCCGGTGCTCTAAGACGTGTCTGAATAATATAAATTTTCTCTAGTTTTAATTGTCTTGTTCCTGAAGTTGAGTATCCAGGCCAGTCCAGCCTTGTCCGACCCGACCACAAAGCTAAGGAATAGCATTTATAGATAACCTATTTTGATGCTATTAAACTCATCTTAAAGGATAACTTCCGTTCCTGCAGCTTTTACATTGTTTCTAGAATGAAGAACAACAATATACTCACCCAGAAGGCTTTCCTGATGCAAACGGTGCTTCGGGAGATATTTAGATCCAAAATCGAGCAGCGGACACCGATATAATGGTAGCCTGTAGGGCATAGATCGCCGCTCCTAAAAACTGCATTAGTCGTCCAAAAACTCATGTTTTTCACCAATATTCCATCATGATTCGCGCCGAATGGACGGCCATTGCAGCCTGTGTCTCTCCACACAGCGCTGTGTGGCTGAACCAACGAGTTTGTTTACATGCTCTTCGCGCATGCGCAGTGCGGCTCATTGTTTCAGGGCAGCTACAATCGACTTTCTTCTTCCAGTTTTGTGCAAAATGGACGAATATCTATGGGATGAAGATGTTGTAGAGGATGACTTTGAAAATGATGGACGCCCTTACAGTTTGGAGCCAGATTATACAGATAAGGAGCTGATAGAAATGAGGAAGCGATCTCAACGCTTCCAGAGAGTACTGCATGCGCTGAAAGGGCATGCAAACAGACTCGTCTGTTTAGAGGTTAGTTCAGCCACACAGCGCTGTGTGGAGAGACACAGGCTACAATGGCCGTCCATTCGGCGCGAATCATGATGGAATATTGGTGAAAAACATGAGTTTTTGGACGATTAATGCAGTTTTTAGGAGCGGCGATCTATGCCCTACAGGCTACATTATATCGGTGTCCGCTGCTCGATTATGGATCTAAATATCTCCCGAAGCACCGTTTGCATCAGGAAAGCCTTCTGGGTGAGTATATTGTTGTTCTTCATTCTAGAAACAATGTAAAAGCTGCAGGAACCGAAGTTATCCTTTAAAGTGTGTATTTCCATCAGGCATATATCTAAAAGGGAGACTTTTTGTAATTATTTAGAAACTCCTCACAGTCCCTTTAAAACATCTTTTTTTTTTTTAAATACACGCACCAGAAAGTATTATGCAAGAACTTTAATGAACTTAAAACAAAACAATAACTTCTTAAGAATAACGTGGTCGATACCCTTGGGCTAAAAGTCTAGTTTTTCAAATATTTTTTTTTGCCATTTTGGTGTTTTTTTCATTTCTCCCTGTTGCTTTCTCCTGATGCTTTATAATTTAAAACATGAATCAGCATTATCTACATGTTTTAAGAGGTAATAATGATCAAACATTGACTTAAGTGAGTGGACCATTACATGTTGTCACAACCGAAACTCTACCATCTGTTTCGGTTGTGACTATTTTAGCTAATTTTAGCTAATAGCTAAAAAATGCTACTAAGCACATGGCCAGCAAATGGATGTTTGAACAGGTGTACACCCATAAAAACATAATGTGTTGCATTAAACCTCCAAAAGTTTACCTAATTGCAGAGAATATGTGTTTGGTAGTGACGATTAAAAATGTTCCCAACATATTTTCAGATTTTGGAACACATTTACTCCAAAATGATGAGAGGTAACTACTCACCATGATGCCATGAGGTAGAGGGATGCTGAGTCTCTGCCTGATCAAAAATGCAGGGGTGTGGCTAAAAACAGGCTCAACCTATGTGGTAAAACTATCTGTGTTTCGGGTGTGACATGAAAGCGTGGGACAGCATTTTTTGAATGATCTTTTTAAATTAAAAAAATTAACCCGCAATACATCCAAATCTTTTCAATGCTGTTTAAAAGAAATCAACAAGATATTTTAAAAAACATCATTGAAAAAAAATACAAAATTGTTTTAAGTATTATTTTCATAGGTCAAAATTTAGGGCTTAGGGGTTGGGACAACCACTTCCCAATAGAAAGTACACTATAAATGATGATTTTGTATATATTCAGCTTATTACTATCTATTTGCTGTCTTGTGTGTTGAATAGATCATAACAGAATCTTAGTAAAAGCTGAATTCTTAATTATTTTGTTACATAGTTTTTTTTAGTGTGGGACCATATTCTTTAAAATCAGCTTCACTGTTTGTGTCTATTATATTTACACCTGTTTCTTCACATCACGATCACAGATGGTAAACTTTGGGGGAGTTTTAAGGTGTCACCTTCTGATAGGTTTGGACTTTTTTGATGCAAACTGGCTTTTATTCATGTGGTGAAGATTAAAATGAGAAAAAAAACATATGATAAATAAAATATGTAGATAGGTTGGAAGTTACTCTATTAATCCCCTGAGAGGGAAATTTGAGTTTCACAGCAGCTTAAGTTAAAGGTACACAAAATCATACAACCACACCTGGACACAACAAAACAAGTAAGATGGTAAAACAAGGAAATAACAAAGTAAAACAAGTAAAACACAGTTAAAAAAAAAGAAAAACAAAGTAAAACAAAATATTACAAGGTAAAAACAAAGTAAAACAAATGGGAAAACATAGTAAAATAAACTAAAACAAAGTAAAAACAAGAAAAAAACAAAGTAAAAACAAAGTAAAGGTAAATGTCCTTGATCTGCTAGTTTATTACCTATGACAAGGAGGTTTGTTCTCACCAGGGTCTGTTTGTTTTTGTCTGTTTGTTTGTTTGTTTTTTGTTTGTTTGTTTGTTTGTCCGTTTGTCTGTTTGCAAGATTACAGTAAAATAACTGGATGGATTTACATGAAAACTTAAGCAGAGCTGTGGTTTGGTTGGTTTGGTCCTGATCCACTTTGGTGCTGATCTGATCCAGATTTACATCAGAAGGAAACACTGAAGTGTGTAACAGAAAATCCCGTTTGTTTACAGCGTTATGGGAACTGTAGTTTATTTACAAACTGAGTTTTTTAAGCTGATGTTACTTCATTTCCCAGCTGCCCTTGCAATGCCTACTGTCTCCAGTGATGTCATTGACTGTAATGTTGGTGGAAATCAGTTTATGGTGGAACTGATCTGCTCGGCGGGGGTCTGAGCTCTCAGAGAGACGCTCTAGTTTGATATGAAATGTTCCTTTAACAAGTTGACTGATTAAGCTCCTGATTTTATTTTATTCTGTAAAGACTGTAATGTTGACCTAATGTCATCAGTAACTCCTCTGTCAGTCCCATGGCTCTAACACACTGATAACAGGCTGTAGGTCTCCTCTCTGACCTGTATGAACCCACAAGGTCACGTTAGCCCACATGAGCTAACATGCTAACATGTAAACGAGCTGTAAGACAGTCGGTCCAGGTCTCAGAGTCATCGTGTGTCCTCAGATGGCAGCACACAGACACTCTGAACATGCAAATCTGAAGAAAAAGAGACTGTTTGTCCTGAAAAGGTCTGATCCTGCTGCCCCAGGTGATCTCTGTTTGTTTGCTCTGAATCCTGGGACACTGAGCTGAGTGACTTCTGAGTTCATCCGTCTGTCTCCTGCAGGTCTGCACTCGCCCGGGAATGTGAGCTGAAACAGTGACAGCAGGGTCCAATGCTCAGGTGAGGAGCAGAGACGAGCACAGAGAGGCTTTCAGGTGAAAACACATCAGAGGATAAAGATGCAAATGACCGACCTGCTCACAGCCTCAATGAAGCTCAGTGTTCAGCTGGACGACAACAAACAAACATTCAGCTGTGTTTCTGATCAGAGCCGGGCTTCATTATCATCATCAGTTTATCTGCTCTACTTTAATAATGTAATGTCCTCCTGTTTATTTAGGCAGATACTCTCTCTCTGATGGAAACAGCAGGCACACACATCAACACCTGAAGTTTCTGAGACAGGTTTTTATCTTCTTAAAGGAACGGTGAGGAGTTTCAAAGTAATTATAAAAAAGTCTCCCTTTTAGATATATGCCTGATGTAAATACACACTTAAAGATGAGTTTTATAGCATCAATATAGGTTATCTATAAATGCTATTCCTTAGCTTTGTGGTCGGGTCGGACAGGGCTGGACTGGCCTGGATACTCAACTTCAGGAACAAGACAATTAAAACTAGAGCAAATTTATATTATTCAGACACGTCTTAGAGCACCAGGCTGTAAGTAGTGATATTTAGCCGGCTACAAAACTACGATACTAAGTTTTCCAAAAATTGCTTGTTGTCACACATCAAAAACTACCGCTACGTAACTAGAAAGAGATACATTACCTCGTGGCTTTGCATCCTGTAAGTTGTTGAAAAAAGAAGTTGTAAAGCAATGCAGAGTTCTGAGGAAGGTCTGAGCTGCATTCATTAGCATCACAACAAACACACGCTTTGGCTTGGGTCACGTCTTTTGGTGCGTTCCAGTTGTAGTCTGAAGTAGGAATTTTCGAGTTCCGAGTAGGAAACTGCAACTGGAATGTCCCCTGAATTCTGAATTTCCTACTGGGAACTCGGTGAAACCTCGCCATCCTCAGGTTGACAAGCGAAGATGGATGCCCCCAGTGTGAACAGTTATTTAGCTCCTGTAATAATCCATTTATTTGCACTTCTGACTGGGGTGTGTCGCTCTAGATCAGCTGTATACATAGTATTGCTAGACTTATATTTACAAAAATGCTGCCATAGTGATAATCACATTCTTCATGTGATATTTGTGAACAACAACACAGGGCGTGCTAACAACATCTAACAATAGCCTGGTAGATCGGCATGTTTTTTTCAGACTTCAACTGGAACGCCGATAAGTCGGAGATGATGTCACTCCCAGTTCCGAGGTTACTGGAATGCAGCATTACGACAGTCGCCGCGCGTGCTCATGGGTAGCAGAGTCTTTATGTCGCCGGTAATAGATTCTCCTCATAGCACCTTTTTTAAAGTTTTTTCAAATGTCCAAAACCTGTTGGTGCATTTTCAGTGTTAAGGATATTTTCTAACCGTTAACTGCTCTCTGCAGGTTAATCTGATTCTAAAGAGGACTCCATTGTTTTATATTTCTCCTAATGAAATAATTATACTTACTTTACTGATGCGAAAATATCTGTCTATCTGATTACTCAAAGATGTCTCAACAGAATTTAGTTTAAGTGATTTTGGAGGTGATTCAAACTCCGGTTCAGGATTATTTTGATTATATTTATTTTTAATGATGTAAGAGGACAGTTTTCCACATGTTCATATTATTGTCAGAAACACCGTCCTGAAGGTTTGCTCTCTCTCTCTTCACTTCTACTTCAGCTTTAATTTAATGTGTCCGTCCATCAGATTAATGAGGATAAAAAAACTTCTGCTCACCTCTGAAACCACACAAACAGGTCAACAGGAGGTTTTTACTCTTCTCACCAAACTCCAGCCCCTCCTGCCGACAACATACTTTCTGTTTCCTTTTTATATTTGATTAAATGTCACAGTGATGCAGATCCAGACATCATCAGCTCAGTCACAGGTCATTTATTTTTTAACAATGTCTTTTTTTCTAAATGAAAAACTTGTTTTGTTTGGACCAAACCTTTTCTCTGTGTGCACGGCTGCTTCTGTCTCTTAAATTAAAAACAGATGAGCTCCTGAACAGCCCATGAAGGTCTACATCATGTGACACCATATTGATTGATTTAATTTATTTATTTGACAGGGACGATGCAGTTTAACATCGTTCAATCATTGAGCATGAATCTGATGAGCTGCACAGAGAGTTTTTCCAACCCTTGTCCCTAGTTGGGCCTTTAAATATAAAAGTCAGAAAATGTTCAATATTTAACATCATAAAACAACAAAAAAGTTTACAGAACAACCATAAAATACATGTTCACATAAAAACAAGGAATTACACAAACCAGTTCAAAATAAGTAAAAAAAAACATGGCAGACTAAGAATGATCACAGCTCTGATTTCCTTTTAGCTCTTGACCTTTGTAGAGAAGGTTTAAGTCTAATTTGATTTTGGTTGGTAATGAATTCCAGAGTTTAGAGCCTCTAAAAGAGAAAGCTGACTGTCCAAATGTTGACTTACATTTTTGTATGCTACAGTTTCCGTTCACCTTGCTTCTTGTTACTCTGCTGCTGTTCTGTCTTTGAATATTTGTCTCATGGATAAAGAGTGAATCTGTTCAGCAGAGACACATGTGACAGATTTAAGACCTGGGCATCCATGGGTTAGTCTCCATAGTAGATTATTATTTTAGTCCCTTTGTCTCTGCCTGGATGATTCTTCTGTGGATGTGTGTGTGTACAAACATACTTAGATTTGTATATATGCTATATGTGTATCTTTAAAATGAAGAGTTTGTCCTCAGCTCTGGTCTAAAGAGTTAACACTTTTTATGACCTGGTGAAATATAGACTGAAGATCTATAAGAGCTCTAAGAACCACACAAACCAACTTTACCTACAGTCAAGAATTTTAAATTTCCTGATATAACAGAATTGAAAACAGCACAAATAATGTATAAAGCAAAGAATAATATACTGCCAAGTCACATACAAACATGTTTCTCTGACAGAGGTGGTGAATATAAGTTAAGGGGTCAGTAACACTTTAATATCCCAAATATAAGACCAACAATGAGGAGTTTTTGTTTAACAATAAAAGGAGTCAAAATATGGAACAGTCTAGATGATGATCTGAAGCTTTATCCAGTTTAAAAAGAAATTTAAATCAGTCATATTGGATAAATACAGGAATCTGAGCTGTGAACAAGTCTGATGAGTGGATTAAACAAAGTGCTTTAATATTTAAAAACAAACAAACAAACAAACAAACCAGAAAAGGTAAACAAAACAGGTGTGTAGCACAAAGCAAAGTGTGTATACAGACAAGTATGCATACACAATGCATGGATATGTGCATTCATGTATGAATTTATGAATATCTGCATGTATATAGGTGTTGTGTTTAAGTATATATGGACATGGGAAGGTAATCAGATAGGTAGAGAGGTATTTCTATGTGTTTAAAAATAGGTAGGTGAATGAGGCCCACAAAAAGAGCATCATCACAAGGGCTAACCAGAAGCCATGACTGACAGGGGATGTCCACAGGCTGCTGAGGGCCAGAGACAAGGCTTTCAAAGCTGGGGATGAAGTGGGCCTGAAAACAGCGAGAGCCAACCTGTCACGCGGCATCAGAATAGCAAAAAAGGATTACGCGCGTAAAATAACCTCCCACTTCAAGGACAGCAAAGATGCACAAAGGCTACGGCAGGGCATCCAGGTCATCACAGACTATAATGGCCCTTTTCCACTAGCCCTACGCTATCCTACTCTACTCTACCCGACTCTACCCGGCTCTACTCTATTCGCCTTGTACTGCTTTTCCATTAGCCCCAGTTGCCTGCCCAACGGGGTGCAGACGTCATTTTGAGCGCGACACAACAATCTGTTTCCAGTGAGGGTTGGACTCCGCCAGGGCTGCCCTTTGTCACCGATTCATTACTTTTATGGACAGAATTTCTAGGCGCAGTCAGGGCGTTGAGGGGTTCCAGTTTGGTGACCTCAGGATCAGGTCACTGCTTTTTGCAGATGATGTGGTCCTGTTGGCTTCATCGAACCTTGACCTCCAGCTCTAACTGGATCGGTTCACAGCTGAGTGTGAAGCAGCTGGGATGAGAATCAGCACCTCCAAATCCGAGTCCATTGTCCTCACCCGGAAGAGGGTGGAGTGCTCTCTCCGGGTTGGGGAAGAGATTCTGCCCCAAGTGGAGGAGTTTAAGTACCTCGGGGTCTTGTTCACGAGCGGAGGAAGGGTGGATCGGGAGATCAATAGGCGGATCGGTGCGGCGTCAGCAGTAATGCGGGCTCTGCACCGGTCTGTCGTGGTAAAAAGGGAACTGAGCCGCAAGGCGAAGCTCTCGATTTACCGGTCGATCTTTACCCCTATCCTCATATATGGTCACGAGCTGTGGATCGTGCCCGAGAAAACGAGATCGTGAGTACAAGTGGCCGAAATGGGTTTCCTTCGCAGGGTGGCTGGGCTCTCCCTTAGAGATAGGGTGAGAAGTTCGGTCATTTGGGAGGAGCTCGGAGTAGAGCCACTGCTCCTACGCGTTGAGAGGAGTCAGATGAGGTGGCTTGGGCATCTGGTCTGGATGCCTCCTGGACGTCTCCCTGGTGAGGTGTTCCGGGCACGTCCCACCGGAAGGCGGCCCCGGGGTAGACCCTGGACACGTTGGAGAGACTATGTCTCTCGGCTGGCCTGGGAACGCCTCGGGATCCCCTGGGAAGAGCTGGACGAGGTGGCTGGGGAGAGAGAAGTCTGGGCTTCCCTGCTTAGGCTGCTGCCCCTGCGACCCGACCACAGACGTGAGACGTGAGACAACAATCTGTGTCTTTTTGTCACAAACCGAGTAAAAAAGGAAAGCAGAAGAAGGCTGCAGGTGGTAAGAAGAAATACCCCTTGAGAAGCACAGGAGAGTTTCTGAAGCTATACAACAGAATGAAGCCGAGGACGAGAGCAATCCAGCTGCAAAGAAAAGACGGATGAGGGTAAGCTAATGGTAGCTACCGCTAGCATGCTAGGTCATCACACTCATGACTCATGACGACATTGTCTGACCAATCAGTAGCCGGCAGTCGGTGACGTCATCTTTTAGTATGGAACCAGAGCGGAGTAGGTACTAAAACTAGCTTGTTTTAGGAGGTACCAGGCTAGTGGGAACACCCTGCAAATCGAGTAGGGCCGAGTAGAGTAGGGCCAAGATGTGCTAGTGAAAAAGGGCCAATAGACTTCCTCAGCCAGAGACCCCAAGCAGTACGTGTCGGCAACAACACCTCGAGCACCATCACCCTGAGCACGGGAGCTCCACAGGGCTGTGTGCTCAGTCCTCTGCTCTTCACCCTGCTGACACATGACTGCACAACAACCCACAGCACCAACCACTTTGTGAAGTTCGCGGATGACACAACTCTGGTGGGACTCATCACCAAGGGCGACGAAACACACTACAGGACAGAGGTGAACCTTCTGGCCACATGGTGCAGAGACTCCTGCTGAACTTCAGCAAGACAGAGGAGGTGGTTATCAACTTTTAGAGAGGACACACCCAACACCAACCACTGTACATCGATGGAGCTGCTGTGGAGAGAGTGAGCGGCACAAGATTTCTTGGTGTGCACATCAGTGAGGACCTCCCATGGACCACCAACACTGCTTCACTGGTCAAGAAAGCCCAGCAGTGCCTCTACTGTATCACTGCACTGCATACAACAAAAAAGCCCCGCAGCGCATAGTAAACACAGCCGGGAAGATCATCGGTGCACCCCTCCCCTCCCTAACAGACATCTACACCACCCGCCTTACCCACAATGCTCTGACAACTGAGAGATCAAACTCATCCTGCTCACCATCTGTTCAGCCTCCTGCCCTCTGGGTAGAGGTACAGGAACCTGAACCACCAGACTCACCAACAGCTTCATCCACCAGGCCATCAGGATGCTCAACCCCCCCCCAAAAAAACACTGGAAAACGAGCACACTGGCCAAACACAAAAACTGCCCCCCCAGTTTATCTCCTGCTGCTGTGTTGCTGTACTGTTACATAGACACTTGTTTTTGTTATTACTGCCTTTATAACAGTCTTATTGTTACTCGTGATACACTGTACGAAATGGGATAGAGCAGAACATAATTTCAATTCCTCTGTATGTCAAGAGCATATGAAGAAATTGACAATTAAGCTGACTTATGGCCCTTTTCTACTAGCATGCCTTGGCTCTACTCTACTCGGCCCTACTCGATTAGCAGCGTGTTTCCACTAGCCTGGTACCTCCTAAAACAAGCTAGTTTTAGTACCTACTCCGCTCTGGTTCCAAGCGAGCTGAGTCCATACTAAAAGATGACGTCACCGACTGCCGGCTACTGATTGGTCAGACAATGTCGTCATCGATGAGTCATGAGTGCGATGACCTAGCATGCTAGTGGAAGCTACCATTAGCTTACCCTCATACGTCCTTTCTTTGCAGCTGGATTGCTCTCGTCCTCGGCTTCATTCTGTTGTATAGCTTCCAAAACTCTCCTGTGCTTCTCAAGGGGTATTTCTTCTTACCACCTGCAGCCTTCTTCTGCTTTCCTTTTTTACTCGGTTTGTGACAAAAAGACATAGATTGTTGTGTCGCGCTCAAAATGACGTCACCGCAGAGCCGCTCAGCGACACTGCACCCCGTTGGGCAGGCGACTGGGGCTAATGGAAAAGCAGCACAAGGCAAGTAGAGTAGAGTAGAGTAGAGTAGGGCTAATGGAAATGGGCCATTTGACTTTGACTAAAGACCATTTTAACCAGTATTACAAAAAGATCATCTAAATCAGATTACCAACCCCAGCTTTAATAACAGCTCCTTACCATCTGCTTGGACACACAACACTGTAAAATAAAACTCTTTTCATTTACATTTAAGTTAAAACCTCATCAGTGTGTTTGTCATGAACCTTCTCTCAGGTATTTGTGAACCAGAAGAACTAAACTGACTCACTTTCTGTTTTTGGGTTTATTCCTTTGTTGTGCAGTAAAGAGAGTTTCAGATTATTAATGAGGTCACCGGGCTAAATGATTGTTTGTTTGGGATGAAAAATTTGTTAATAAAGCAGGATGTGATCTTAGTGTTTGTTTAATTAATTTTTATTTGTTATTTGCATTTTTCAGTCAGGATTGAAATCGCTCGGTGGCTTGTTGGTCAGTTTGTTAAAGTTATTCCTCCAGGAAAAAAGTCAGTTAAAAAAACTTTTACTTGAATAAGTGTTGAGTTTGGGTTTTATTTCCTCCGCCAAGGAGCTTATGTTTTCGGGAGAGTTTGTATGTCCGTCTGTCTGTGAACAAAATAACTCAAAAAGTGATGGACGGATTTTGATGAAATGTTCAGGAAATGTTCAGCATGGGAAAAGGAAGAACTGATTCAATTTTGGTGTTGATCTGGATCAGCGTCTGGCCACCATGACAAAAAAATGCGATTTTTGTGAATAACTACTGATCTAAAATAGATATCATTATGAGTCCAGTTGCTAATTGTATGTTTTCATGGTCAATGAATCTAAATATTTAGATGAAATAAAGGTAGGACTAATATTTCTGGTGAAAATCACAATATGGGTGAGGACTGTGCTCTCCGAGTGCTTTTCTAGTTTACAGCCTGTGATTTTTTCACTTTATATTTACCTCTGAATTTGTATGAAGTTTTGAAGATTTGCTGTTTCCTCATTGGCTGGAGCTGATTATGTCAGAGGGTCAAACCTCAGTACTGTTGCTGCTTTAATTATCTCCAATAAAACTGTTTAATTCATGCTCTTCACACATTTACCCACCTAGCACAGTAGATCAGTGAATCTTTGCAGCTCTCTTCCAGCTAGCTGCATTTTTGTCAGCAAATAAATGATGTTTTACTAAATTATTTAACTTTTATCTAAGTTATTTTAATGATTTAATAGTTTATGAAGCACAGGGAAGATCACTGCACAGTTTGAGGAAACATTTGGATATCGATCCCATTGCCATGGAAATAACAACTGCACATCTGTGAACCAGTAACCTTGTGAACAGTAATCATTGTGTATTAAATCAATATATTTATCTTTGTTCTTTTCCGATCGTGAGCATGAGACACGTGTCCTTCGGGTGTTTGATAAATCTGACGAAAGCAGGGATGGACCTCATGTGAGACGTCGAAGAAAAAAGGAAAAACTCACGGTTTGAGGAAACGGGATGCAGAGATAAAGGGTAATTCCTACTAGTTTAAACCCTGGGACCTATTTTATACATATTTGATGCAACAGTGATAAACAGAGGAGGCTGGTGTCAGCCTGCAGCAGTAAAGTGGGCTATGGTGTGTACCGGGAGTCTACAACATTAGATCTGATGGATCTGTCTTCTTATAGGTCGTCTTGTGTCTGAAAAAAAAAACAAGAATGAGGAGCTGCAGGAATCAGAGAGAATCAGAATTGTTTTTTATTGCCAAATATGTGACACATACAAAGAATTTGACTCCGTCTGTTGGTTCTCTATAAAAAAGTACAATTGTAAAACGACTGTGGACGAGCCCTGAAGGTGGGACCTTAAGGAAGATGTAAAAAAACAAAACAATGACTTGAAAAATTCCATTTCTGCCAAAATATAATTGACGAGAATGATAAAATTTGACTTTTTTTTTCATTCCCATTAAATCAGTATAAAAATTAAAGATAAAAAAAGACTGACTGGTTTAACCCAACTGTTGACAGATGGCTTTATCTGATTTAAGGTGGTCGACATGAACGTGAAATCAGGACTCTGCTCTCTTTATATCTCTCTCATTGTTAAAATTACCTTGAAGATGCTTCACTATCCAGGTTTACCTGCAGACTCTCTCATTCTGATTGAAGATCTCAGGTGAGCTGTTTACATGTTCATGATCTATTCTGATCTGGTGTATACATGTGCCACAACATTTAATCAGAACAGCTGTTTTACAGACACTCTATGCGCTCAGATCTATTTAAACATCACATGATTTATCAAAGATGGCGGTAAGTAGGTGTTTATATGCAGCATTTTTCAATCAATCAATCAAACTTTATTTATATAGCACTTTCCATACAAAAAATGTAGCACAAAGTGCTTTACAAACAGACAGATAAATTAAAATAAAGGATATACGACCCAAACCCACTCCACCCAGCCCCTGAACCCACCCACACCATAATCGTACACAGTGTTGATGAAAAGCATCATGAATAAAAGACAATAATAAAAACACTGATGTACCCAGTACGTACTGAGGAAACGCCATCTTAAAGGTTTAAAAATGAGAAAACACTGGAGGTTAGGTTAAAGTGTAAAATTAAATGTATCATAAAATAAAATTAAATAAAAGAATCGTAAAAAATAATAAGAATAAATAATAAATTGAAATGAAGTTAAAAAAAATTAAAATAAAAAATAAGAGAAAAACTAGAAAATAAAATAAGGAAAGATAAAAAAACAAAATAAGATGAAATAATAAAAGAGTGGGCTGTAAGTAGAATAAATAAAAACACTAAATGATAATTCAGGTAAAAGCTCGACTAAAAAGGTAGGTTTTGAGTTTGTTTTTAAAGACGTTAACATTTTATTCGGTTTGGGCTCCTAACCCGATTCTAATCAGAACATTAGGCTCCAAGTAAACCTGGCTAATGTTAAAATGACCTTGAGGATTCCTCTCTGGTCTTCAGTGCTCTGCTGTGATTGCTCCTGTTGGGGTGGGGGGGTGTGGGGGGGCTTGTCCTGGCTCTGCCCGGGGCCTCACACTGCCCAGCGCCACCCCTGTCCACAGGTTTCTGTAGAATAAGTCTCTCGACCTATCAGCAGCCTTCACTGTCGCTGCGTAAATGCCTCCTTGCTCGCGCGCTGAGTGGGAGGAGAG
The DNA here is from genome assembly GCA_036419115.1 of Scarus forsteni. Classification (NCBI taxonomy): domain Eukaryota; kingdom Metazoa; phylum Chordata; class Actinopteri; order Labriformes; family Labridae; genus Scarus; species Scarus forsteni. The sequence goes on from JAZDUH010000190.1 coordinate 4,626,919, forward strand.
GCTCCACCTGAGGAGGACGCGGCACTTCCTCCTCCGCCCTGTCTGCAGCCAGGTGAGTGGGAAGTGTTACCTGCTCTCAGTCTTCCTTTCTGCGCAGACGGACTGTCCAAACTCCGGAGAAAAGGTAAATATAGATTTTCATTCTTCACTTGGTCTGTTATAAATCAGCTCTGCGCGCGCGGCTCGTGCGTTAACACAGCTGGGCACCTTAGTCTGCCTAAGAGGAGCTTCAGGTGATGTCTGAAGTTTCATGTTGTTCATGTGTGATGCGTTTGGGTGGATCGGGCTGTTGGAGACTCCCTGCACGCGCCGGTATGACTCTGCCGGGCGCGTGTCCCGGGGCTCAGACTGTGGGCTACATAGAAACACCGTCTCCCTCTACAGCAGCAGACAGAGAGAGTTTGAGCTCTGCAGGAGTTTCCCGGAGCTCCGGGGCGCAGGAGAGAGGGCGCGCGCAGCCGCCACAGAGCTCACGTGAGGGTGAAAACGTTTTGTTTTATTTTGAATATATATTATATTTTATATTTGAGCCATTCAGCCTCCATCAGACACCAGAATCAGCTCCATCAGTGTTTACATTCACCCTGAAGTGATGACGGCATGACGTCTCCTCAGGTGTGCACGCGCGCTGTGCATTCCTGTGTGTCTGTTGCGTCTTGACTCGAGACCACCACAACACCCGCTCGTGCGCTCCGATCACCTCGCGCCTACTGGAAGACCCCGGCGCGAGTGGGCGGCACCAGCAGGCGCAGTGATGCTCGAGCTGGAGAACAGTGCTGCATTCAGGGCCCGTGGGAAATATGAAGGCTTCCCCAAATCATCTCCTTTAAACTTCTCACTGCTCACGAGCTCTGGCTGCTCTGTGATTGGATGATACTCAGGTGTTTGGAGTCTTTTTGAAAACCCTTAGACTGTTTCTCTCAGTTATAAGATCACGGCTGGATGTCTTTTCTTTAAATAAAATCTTTAAAACCAGCAGAAAGCCACAGATCATAAAAAGTCTTCTGCTCCATCACAGAAGGATTTTCCTGAAGCTCAGACTCTGCTCCTGTCAGAGGAGCTCTGACTGTCTGACAGCTGAGGGGAGCACACATGTGTTATTACGGTAGTCATAACAAAGTCTGAACTGCACCTTTATGCTTTATGGTCTTGAGTGGGAGATACTTTAATTTGGCTGTGAAGCCACTTTGGAAAAAACCCTTATCTTTTCCTTTCCTGTGTGAGGTGGAGTCAGCTCTGTTATCGATCGTTTGCACTTTCCAGTAAGAACAGTAAAACATATAGAACCAGATTTAAATATTCAAACGACTTCTCTCTTGGCTGCAGCATTTCCACTGATCCGTGAGAGAAGCTTGTTTTCTAACTGATTTATCTTATGAACAGAATTTTGTTAGCATAGGGAGTAGCTGCTGTGTGTGTGTGAGTTTACATGTTGATGTGTCAGAGGAGAGCAGAGTTGGTTGTCTCCATGTGTCAGCCCTGTGATAGGCTCAGCCCTCCTGTTGTTTGATCAGTCCCTGTTTGGTAGGGAAGGGAATTGATAAGATTTTATCAACACCAATGCTGTTAACGATCCTGCTAATCAATCCAATTCTTTAACGATTCCCTTATCGATTCCTGCAGATTTTGCATGTGGGCAAATGATCAGATATTCAGTGTCAACAATGTCAAACACATCACAGTATAGATATCTGCTTCTGCAAGTTGCTGGTGTTTCCACTCTCTTAAGGTTGTGCAGTAGGTGTTATTAAAATTAATCTACAATTCCGACGCTTCTGAACCCTGTCAGTGGAAGGAATTGATAAGGGAATTGATTAGCAAAAAGATTAATGATATTGATTCTTTGATGGAGCTGTTAACGATTCTCAACTGAAATTGGTTTTCGATTCCCATCCCTACTGTTTGGTCAGAGCACAGCTCCGTGTTCATGACAGGGTTCAGTTTGATGTCTCTAAGATGGAGGAAGATTGAAGCAGAAAACAGTGGAACATGCAGCACTTGAATCTTTTTTTTGTTTTAATGTGAACACAGAAGCTCTGAGCAGAGCTGTGAGCCCATGGGGGCTGATACAGAGGATCAGGACCTCAGTGTGAAGCGCATCAGTTTGTTTTTTGGTCTACAGCACGGCTATGTAATTAGAAATTCAGTCGGGACAGATTTTCAGAACTAGGACATGAGCTGGGACATTTTTAACAGACAGAAAGCAAAAGAAACACAAATAGAAAACAAACACAGGATGTTTATGAATTTATTTCCACATCCAAAAGGACATAAACTCAATAAAAAAGCAGCACTTAAACTGAACTTCCGCTGATATACTGTTTCTTTATATTTTACACTTTAAACAGAAAACTTCAACATATTTTGACAGATAAATCCAAGCACATGTAAAGGTGCACATGAACATAAAAAAGTGCAGATTAAAAACTCCATCTTAGGTCACATTTAAAAGTAATTAAAAGTAGAATTTTTGTAAGACCTTGACAGTGTTTATAAAAGTTTTTTCCTGTTTTTCTCGCAGGACCAAAGTCCCAATCACTTTGATTTCGGGCCACTCAAGGGTTAAAACCCCCCCCAAATGAACATGTGACCATTTTTCTTGTCTGAGTTTAAAAGTGGCAAAAACCTGTGATCCAAAAAAAATCATATTTGCAAAAACATGTACAAAATTTAAAATATTTATTTATACTTCTTAATTGGCTCAAATTATTCTGAGTGTGGTTGATGTAAAACTTTATTGTTGTTTTCTGAAATCATCATTAACCCTTTAACTTCCAGCTTAACAGTTTGGTAGAGGTCAATGAATTCAAGAATACTTTACATACATATTAAAAGCTAAAAGCTGTTATTATTATTACCATAATTATTTTTAATATTTCATCACTTACCAATGTAGTTAATATATGTGTCATCTTTTATTCATCAACATGTTTTGTGTTTTCAGACACAGTATCATCTATTTTTAGTTCTTTTAATGGCTACTTTGTTTACATTTTTTCCTCTTCTGATGGATTCTGTCCCAAATATTTCTGCATTTATATGTCATCACATTATGAAATATTAACTGTTTAAACTTTTAAATCCCTCATGAAGAAAGTAGCTGGTGTTGGGTTTGTTTGGAGTCTTGTCTGTGTATTAACAGGATCATATCAATGATCTGATTTGTTGTATTTTTTAAAACATTAATTACCCTTGAATATATTGATGACCCCTGCCAAATAGGTGAGCTGGTAGTTAAAGGGTTAACCCTGGATGGACTCAGGTGTTGAACTGTGGGTAAAGGAGCAGAGAGGAAGCAGCTTTAGTATTCATGAATGTGGTTTTCAGACATTTTCTGAATTTGTTAGCTCCACCTGAGCTGATGTGTGTGACTCCAAACGCCCCTGTGAAGCGTTTAGGGAATGTTGTTCATGCCTCAGGGAGACCAGCCTCCATCTCTGATCCAGGATCTGATCCAGGATCTGCTCTAAGGGCTCTGAGCTGCAGCTTTAGATTGAGACAGAGCGAGGCTGTGAGGGATGATCAGCTGTTTGTGCTCTGAGTTATGACAGTAAACTTCTCATGAAGTGTGACGCTGACTCTGACGGCATTAAGGAAACAAACTGCAGCACAGCCTGGGTAACACTTTACACCACCAAATGTTTTTGGAAGTATCCCAACATTTCTGCTGTTTCCAGAGAAGGTGATAAATAGCTGCTTAGTTCTTGAATACAGAAGTTAGGTTCATTGTTTCCTGATAATCAGCTCTGACACGTTAAAGATGCTGTGAGGAAGTAATTACAAAAAAGTCTCCCTTTTAGATATATGCCTGATGGAAATACACACTTTAAGATGAGTTTTATAGCAACAAAATAGGTTATCTATAAATGCTATTCCTTAGCTTCATGGTCGGGTCGGACAGGGCTGGACTGGCCTGGATACTCAACTTCAGGAACAAGACAATTAAAACTAGAGCAAATTTATATTATTCAGACACGTCTTAGAGCACCAAGCTGTAAGTAGCCATATATAGCCGGCTACAAAACTACGATACTAAGTTTTCCAAAAATTGTGTGTTGTCACACATCAAAAACTACTGCTACGTAACTAGAAAGAGATACATTACCTCGTGGCTTTGCATCCTGTAAGTTGTTGAAAAAAGAAGTTGTAAAGCAATGCAGAGTTCTGAGGAAGGTCCGAGCTGCACGCTTTATTAGCATCACAACAAACACGCTTTGGTTTGTGTCTTTTGGTGCGTTCCAGTTGTAGTCAGAAGTAGGAATTTCCGAGCTCCACGTAGAAAACTGCAACTAGAACGTCCCCCGAAGTCTGAATTTCCTACTGGGAACTCAGTGAAACCTCTCCACCCTGAGTTGACAATGGAAGATGGATGCCCTCAGTGTGAACAGTTATTTAGCTCCTGTAATAATCAATTTATTTGCACTTCTGACTGGGGTGTGTCGCTCTAGATCAGCTGTATACATAGTATTGTTAGACTTATATTTACAAAAATGCTGCCATAGTGATAATCACATTCTTCATGTGATATTTGTGAACAACAACACAGGGCGTGCTAACAACAGCTAACAATAGCCTGGTAGATCGGCATGTTTTTTTCAGACTTCAACTGGAACTCCGATAAGTCGGAGATGATGTCACTCCCAGTTCCGAGGTTACTTGAACGCAGCATTATGACAGTCGCCGTGCGTGCTCATGGGTAGCAGAGTCTTTATGTCGTAATAGATTCTCCTCACAGTCCCTTTAAGTAAATAATTTAATTTCCCAATAAGCAGTTGATAGTTAGCTATTTGTTATTTAATTTCACCAAGTTCCTTAGTACAGAGTTTGTTGATATGCATAATTGAGATCACATGTAAAAAAAAGGTGAATGACATACCTTTATGATTAGGCCTAACCATATACCAAACACAAAACATTCTGTGGTGGGTTGTGATTAATTTGAAATAAACTATTTGCTAATCATCACCTTCTTAAAGAGTAAATTTCAAATAAACTAAAAAAAACAGTAACCTACCAATTGTGACTTGCGACAATAAATGTGGACATTATTTTAAAGAAGTTATGTGCTAACTTTCACCAAATTCTCATGACATTTCAGGGGTAATTTCAAAGAAATATGAAAAAAATTTGTCTAATCATTACCCAAGTGTGATAAAATTTGTGGACCTCTAAAGTAAAGTGTTACCTGTCACTGTGGTGCTGAAAACAACAAACCTGTGGGTTCAGGTCTGTTTCTGTTAAAACTCTGTATGTGTCCAAAACCATGAGGTCAGAGATGAAACATCCTCCAAGTGTTTAAGTTTTACTGTCAGGTTGATTTTTATTATTTTTATTGTTTTATTGTTTTTAAGTCATGTTCTAATAAACTCTTTCATCCGTCTGATTATTGACACTTTAATGCTTCATTTTATTTTTCTCACATCTTTTCTTACATGTTTCATGTTTTATTCTAAATTAATGGAGGATGTGGAGCTGCTCTGCTCTGAGTTTATTTAATATAAAATCGTTTAACCCTTTAAGGCCCAAGACCGTAGATTATAGCCAGAAAATTCTAATTTTTTGGAGCTGAAATGTTTGTTTCACTTTCTGCTGAAATCCATAAAAATCAAAATGTCCATAAAATTCAACATACAGATTTTTCGTATCTCATTTGAAACATTAGGTGTTTTTGGCAACTGATAATCCATTTGAGGACATTTTTATCATTTATCTGATTGTATTCAGATGTTTTTTTTTGTAATTTGTTGATCATATTGAGTAAAAGAGGTATTATAAAAGTATGTATCAAATAAGAACAAATTGGCTTTATAGGGTTAAACTCCAGTTTCATGTTTCAGTGTCACAGACGTAAACTCCACGGTTTGATGTTTTAGGTAGTGGGGTCGTGCACAGTGGTGCAGCAGGTAGTGCAGGGGCATCCACACCTGCTCTGTGTGGGGTTTGCATGTTCTCCCCGTGCATGAGTGGTTCTCCCACAGAGAAACATGCTCAGCTGTTCTTATGAGTGTGTCTGCCTCTCTGTGCAGCCCTGTGATTGGCTGCCAGATCAGATGAAGGCTTGATGATTTTTACTGACGGAGTGAACTCATGTTTTCAGAGTCACGCGCACACGCACAGATAAAGCCTCGCTGCCTCCCTGAGATCAGATTAAAATCATTTTCAGCTTCTTCATAAAAACATCAGAATACTTCAGCAGAGGAGCTTCAGTTTGTCTCCGTCAGAGTGTTGGTCATCCACATTTCCGTGTTTCCTGTGGGATTTGAACGCATCATCATATTTCCAGCTCGTTTTGGCACGATTTTCTCCGCGCGCGCTCTCACCGCGCTCTGTGTCAGTGGGTAATCTGGACCCACGCACGGAGGAGAGCTCTGAGCTTCATCCAGAGCTCCGAGTGGACCAGAGAGCCGCTCCACCCGGACCCCCGCACCGTTTGGACCGGTTTGGACCTCCTCTCCTCCTCCGGTCCTCCTCCGGTCCTCCTCTCCTCCTCTGGTCCTCCTCTCCTCCTCTGGTCCTCCTCTCCTCCTCCGGTCCTCCTCTGGTCCTCCTCCGGTCCTCCTCTCCTCCGGAGCAGCGCGAGCTCTGCTGTTTCCACGCAACAGCGCGAGGGTCGATGCTGTGGGGGCTCCGTGGACCTGCCTGAGGGACTCGATGGAGGGTCTGAATGAGCCTGCCGGGGGCTTCACGGAGCGCGCGCAGCCCGGTAAGAGCTCTTCTCTCCCGCACACAGGACACACGCACGGCTGTGGTGGTCGTGATGGTTCGTGCGTGGTTGTGTTAGCGGTGCTTGATTAACGCACGTGCGCACTGTTGCTGTGGCAGAGCTGCGCGTGGAGGCTCAGGTGGACCTGGCTCCAGAGGTGATGTGTGTGTTTTGGTGGTGGTGGTCGTAACTCCATCATTACGGCAGGTTAAAGGCACGCGCGCACGCGTCAGAACTGTTTGGTTTCACTGGTTAGGGCGCATGCACGTGCACACCAGCAGGGCGTCTATATGTGATATTTAAGCAGAACTTCATCTTTATCTTCAGACTTTACGGTCTGCTCCTGAAGCCTCAGGTCTGAGCCACAGCTGGGCCACTTCATTAGGAACACCTCCGTCAGATCCAACAGGCTGCTGGAGCATCCCTCACAGATGTTGGTCCATGTCTCCATCACAGCTGCTGCACAGCCATGAGGAGAGCCTCCTGCTCCACCACATCTCAAAGCTGCTCTACTGGACTGAGATCTGGTGACTGTGGAGTGAATAAAGCAGTGTGATGGTCTGAGCTCTGAGACATGGAGCTGCTGAAGTCTCCATCAGAAGATAGTCCACTGTGGTCATAAAGGGATGGACATGGTCAGCAGCAGTGCTCAGGTCGGCTGTGGGGTTTGAACCATGCTCAGGTGGGACTGAGGGACCACCAGCAGCAGCCTGAACCGCTGATCCAAGGCAGGATGGATCCATGGTTATGAAGTTCACACCAAACTCTGAATGTGGAGCAGAGATCCAGACTCATCAGACCAGGAGACACTTTACAGTCTGCTGTTTCTGTTCTTAGCTCACAGGAGTGGCACCAGCTGTGGTCCGGTTTGGAGAGGTTGTTTGAATCATGGCCACATAATGATGTCGTTCACTTACAGGAGTGGCATCTGGTGGACTTGTGCTGTAGCCCGTCTGCATGAAGATTTGTTGGGTTGTGTTCTTGGTTGTAATGATTTTTTTTTTTGATTTTTTTTATTTTGCACAAATAGGAAATACACAAAAGTCAAAGTGAAGAAATTATATGAGGGAGAGGCCAAAGGGTTTACTCAAGCCTCCAGCTAAAGTTTATCAAAGTTACACAATATTACATTCAAACCAACACAAACGAAACAAACAAACAAACCAACTAAAAAACGAGTTACTCAGAGGTTAAGGCCTGAGTTATTGTTCCTTCCTGTGATCTCCTCCAACTCTGGACGTTCTCCTCTGACCTTTACAGAGATCTGCTCTTTACTGATATTTTCTCTTTGTTTGTGACCATCCTCTTAAAACCCTGATATAACAAAAACAAAATCAACAAACAAACCAACAAAACAGAGCACAAAACACCGGGGAGCC